>OY292410.1:13832537-14439163 GCA_958496275.1 Zele albiditarsus
TTTGCTCTACTGTCTAATGTGATTTGACAGTATAGTGTCTGTAATACACATATATATATTTAAAAAATAAATACATAACAAGAACCCGGAAAAATAAAAAACTATCGTATGTAAAAATAGTCGACAAAAACATATTTTTTCCAACGTCTCAATATATATATATATATATATATATGCTTCAGTGAATATTATTCACACGGTTTCAAGATGGAATTTCGTTGATCTAAATTCAAATTTTCCAAACAATCTGACTCATTATTTATTTATATATATGTAATTTTTTTTTCTTTTTCATGAACTCATTCTCGACATTATATAAATCGTGTCATGAAGAAAAAAAGATATATATATATATATATATAAATAAATAGGTCAAAGAGCAGAGTTAAATAGCGTCAATGGAAAATTGGACCGGCTTTCTTCATGGCCTTCTTCCTTCATCGCTTGCGCGCTGTTTGCTCTATAAATAAAACTTGAAGCTTTACTCACGCACATACGCACGTTGATGGACTATCCATTCGTATACCCTAATACGTATATACATAAAAAAAAAAAAAAAAACAACATATGACATCACATATACCTATATAATATACTTGAATATACACGTACGCACTGTGTACTAGGCCAGGGCCCAAGCGAGAGCTCGGGTTAAGCGGTTGCAACAGCAGACCGCACGGCTTATGTATATTGCGACACATAGAGTCTATACAACACGTGGGAGGAGGCTTCTTCTTCTTCTCTTTCGTTCATTCTTCTCTTTATTTTCTTTTTTCTTTTATTTTGTTTTTTCCTCTCGTCATTCACCTTCTACTCGCCGCGTGTCGTCGTTGGACTTAAAAAGTAAAAGAGGAGTAACTCTCCTCCTTGGTAAAGGTTTAACTTCATTGGCCTCATCCACATTCTCATCACAATAAAATTCTATTTATTTTTTTTTTTTTTTGATGTCTTCTATTACATTATTTTTGTTTTTTTTTTGTTTTCGTGTTTTTTTTTTTCACTTTTTTTTTTTCGTTGTCTCATCACGCATTGATAATTTTTATTATCTTATTTAGTTATATATTTATTTATTCACTTTTTTTTTTATCGCGTATATCCTACTTTCTAGTTTGACCATGTTCGTATAGTTAATACGGCCCTGAAACGTACACATATATATGTATATGTATATATTTATATATATGCAGACAATAATGCGGCGCAACAAATGGTCTCTTTGTTACCAAACTTTCTCGATGACGTGAGAGTTATTTCATTCTTTTATTTTTTATCTACATTTTTAATTTTTTTGCTTTAAAATTTACTCTGTGATTTGTTTCTATTCGATGTTCATTAGTAGAAGAGTGTGGTTTGGTGTGAAATTGTAAGGTTTTATGGTAGAACAGCAAGAGTGAAAACTCAAAAAATAATAATTGATTTTATATATAAATTTATTTATAGGTGAAATATAAATGGTTGAAGGTGTATATTTGAATGATCCAATAAATTTATTATGAGAAAACAATCGATCGGAATAGAGATCAAATGTGAGTGTGTGTGTGTGTGTACACATCTACTATTTGGTTTTATAATGTATAATCGAGGGTGCGCCGATTTTTTTTCTTCTCTCTTGTGCATATATTTGTACAACTCGAGATGCCCCAAATCTCAATGCTTATGTTTTGTAGATAATACCTATATAGCGTTTTAGTTGTCTTGTTGTGTGATATATATATATATATATATATAATACAAAGTTACGAAAACATTTGTGAGAGTCGCGAGCACGGCAAGTGACTCTTTTGATCGTTTAGATTAAAAATCGATATATAAAGTTCCACGCGCGGGTTTCTATATCAATTGAAGATCGCGCGAGGGGCCGCTCGATTTATCGCGTGTAAACACAATACTGTGTATTTATATATATGTATATATATACATTTATTTATCCGCGTATAACGAATTCCTGTATGGTGAGAAAGAGATTCTTTGATTTGATTGAACGAAAAATAGAAAAAAAAAAAAATAAAAAATAGAAGAGTGTAAGGAAAATAAGAACGAACGCAAGTGACAACATCTTCGTCGTGCGATGTTTTGTTCACAATTTTTATTTCATACGAGTGTTTGAAATTGGCAGAAACATGCAAGAAGTAATTATTAATTTTCACTGATCCCAATATTAAAATTGCTGACAGGTGACGATAAATAATTATTCTCAATAAACAGCGTTATTTTTTTATGAAAGCAGAATGTAATATAATTTTTTATTGATTACACTGTCAATTTAATTTCTGTGCAAAAGATTGGCACGATATATATTCTTTAAATATTTATCCATATACATTGTATTAATTTATGTCAATATAGTCCGTTAAACTAATATCCAAACATGATAATATTAAATCTAAAAATGTCTATAAAAATGTATATACAAAATATACAAGATAGAATAATTTCTTCTTTCAATTCATAAATAAATAAATGAATAAATATACATACATACTCTGTCTCAGAGTATGTGGCATATCGATTTCTATGGCAAATAGATTCTATCGAAGTGGCATATAAGCGCTTAGTTGTTGTGACGCAACACAAAAGTTTTGTAACTCGGTAGAGAGTGAAAGAAGGAGAGGAGAAGAGAGGGAGAGAGAGAGAGAAAGAAATTAACGACGGTTCAAAACGATTGGACAATTTTTTTATAGAAAAAAAAAATCTATCTGCAATCACATTTGAATTATGTAAAAAAATAAAAAGAAAATAGGGCGAGTGTATATTTCATTTAAATTTAGTGACTTGGTTTCGAGTCTCGATGATCAGGACAATGAGAAGGACGCTTGTTTATATCAGCCGATGCAACGAAATACTGAAGGTGCAGACCAGGCGGTATGTCTGCGCGCAGAGTACATTATAAAAGTGGCCACAATTATTTCGACACGACTCTCTCAGTCGGGTCGACGTGGCACCAGCAGCAGCAGCACAAGCAACAGCAGCACCAGCAGCAATAGTGCTTACGTAAGTGCTTGAGAGAACCCCGTTCGTCCCCTCGTGTACCAAGCGCGTGAGCGCAAGCAGCTCTCGTGAGCGCCAACGAAATGAAATTGAAAGTAAAGTATAAGTATAACCAAACTGTTCTTAGCCAACTGAATATTTGCCCGGTTCAGAAGGAGGGACAAAGTGGAATTGGATGCCCATGGGCCATACAAGAAGAGAACATGAATTTTTATGCGATTGACACATGACTCAGGTGCAATAAAAAAATAAATGAAGAATAATTCTATGGAGAAAATTTTTTATTTATATTCTTTGTTTTCTTCTGTCAATTTAAAATGCAAATATATTTATTTGCATTCACGATGTATTTAATAGTGAAATAAGAATGGAGAAAAAAAATGATTGAGTGATAAATAGAGGTAGGGAGAAAGAGAGAAAGATCAAAGCACGTTCTATTTTCCTACTTAAGAGGAGAGTAACTTGGTCAACCGTTGGCCAAGAGCCACCTATTGCACCTTAGCAGTCTCTTCCTAACTCTCCGCGGACCTTGCTCCCATTTCTCCCTCGGGGCAAAGAGATTTACAAATAGAATGTGACTACCTCATATCATTAGCGACAATGACAGACGTACATACACTTCATCGCGGTGATAATATGATTAAACTGTGAAAGGATCTACCGAAAATTAATATATATATATATATTGTCTATCATTTTTGGCAAGCTCTAACATTTTCTCTCATCATCGCTATTATTTTTCTGTATTAACTCATGCGCAATCACTAATATATATATGAATATTAGTGTTGAACATTTGACGAATTTTAAAATAATATATTTTAATGATATAAACAAAAGTGTGTATATTTTTATTCAACAACAAATATATTGCAAACAAATTTGATTATTTTTCATTTTAACATTTACGTCTGCAAATTATTTGTGGAGAAATTAATCCAATACTACATAACTATATGAATTATTATTATCATTAGTAATTCTTCATACTTTAATTATAGTATTTAACCAAATATCGTAATGGTATATGTAGAATTAAAATATTTAAAAAAGTATGATAATCATATTTATGAGATAATAAATATGAAATTATGATATCATCATTAATTAATGCGTATGCACTCTTGAATGAATACAATAATATTCGTGATTTTCCGATGATAAATTTAATTTAATTATTAATATATAATTTCAAATTGGAAATGAACTATTGTAATTGAATTTGGCATTTTTCTATCAATATCAACTAGTTATCATCTGATAAAACATTTATAAATAAAATATTACTAAATTATAAATTAATTGTTCAAGTACAAATATAAACTCCCAGATCATGATAATAGTAAATAATTAGTTTCAGATAATTATCAAGTTATTATCATAATTCAAATAATATATATAATTAATTCTAAATAAAAAAATAAAACATTGCCAACATTCATATATCGAGATAATTATCAGTGAAGAATTTTTTTTTTATTTCGCTTGAGGAAGTCTTGAATTTCATTGCATTATGAATATTTATACATTGTCGTTTAATTTCGGCAATATTACATCCTTTCATATATCGCGTATTATCACGTCTTCTCTCTGTCTCTGTTCACGTCTATTTATTCTCTCTATCCCTCTATGCGTCCTCTTGCGCATTCTATCTATTTGCTTATTGCCAAATAGAAAGTTATATGTAAGCGGAAACATTAGTTTGTGCTAATATAGTCTCAAGGTTTTACGAGGAACCATTTCCGGAGACAGTGTAAATATAAACTAAAATATTATTTCAATTTTATAGATCATTATGTATGAAAAAAGAAAAAAAAAAAGAAAAAAAAAAAGGGGTTTTCGAAAATTGTGAAAATTCCTTTTTCTCCTATTTCTTCTTGACCCTGCAATATTTATGATGTAAATATTGAAGGGTCTGGGATTTGCGCAATGTGGGTCTGAAAATGTGGAACAAAAAAAAAAAAAGAGTTCAAACCTTCAGTATTAAATTGACGTGTCGTAAAATGGGAGGCTTTTCACAGTCGGTGTCATTAAATATTTTATATATATTCTGGAAAATGCGTTAATTTTTTTCATATAATTTTTTCAAAGATGTCCTTCAAATGGTCTTATATTCCATCGTGCTTATTACCTAATCTCCCTCATTCTCACTCTTCCTCTTTGCACTCATATACAAGTTTCACGTCCTCCAACGGTTTTACAACGTGTGCGTTGCTCATATAATGATTGACGAGAAAGAGTTATAAGTACACGTGTGCAGATGAGACACATTGGATCGTCAACAACCGGTTCGAAAGAGAAAAATAAAAAGTATAGATAAAATAAAACATAGAGAGTGTAGAAATAAAAAAGATGAGTATAATATCAATGTATGTGTATACACATACCTACTATAGTAGGTATAGTATATATACGAGTGGAATAAAAAAGAATAAGTGAAAGAGAAATATAAATAAAGTTCAGACGAATAATGTGACGACCCTGGGAATCCTTTTAACTTCAGAATATAAATTAAAAACAACAACAATCCTCTAACAATCAGTTACGTCATGTTTCCTAGACTGTTTTGCTTGAGGAGAGATAAAAAAAGAAAAAAAACAAATTGTCAACGATAAATTTTCACGACTTGGCAATTAAATTTTTCTGGTTCTTTCTTTTTTTTTTTTTTTTTTTTTCTCATGATGACCCTGTGTAAATTTTCTGCTGTCAGCAAGCACTTCTTTTTCTTCATATTTTTTCCTTTTTTTCGATGGTCAATCTGTTGATTGAAATATGCACGTGCATTTAATTTTATTTCGATTGATAGTTTTTGGATAAAAATATCATAAACAAAAGTGAAATTAAATTGTGTTGGAATTTTTACAGGGATATCTGATACTATGGAAGAAAGAAAAAAAAATAGAACGAGATTCAATCTCACTTAAAGGATAGTGAGTCACGGTATAATAATTTAAACACCCCAACGCTGTAAAAATCAAAAGTGCCTACTTAACCCAGGTCAGGCATCGTAGAATTAGATAAATCTTGAATACACATAAATAAACTTGGATAGCGCAACTTAACTCCTTAAATGTTCGACTAAAAATGAAAGAAGGATTATAAAAAAAAAAGGATGCGGAAAATACATAAACTTAAGTGTATTATACATAAACGTGTGTGTTTGTGTTCTCGTGGAAAAATTCACATAAAATATCGCTCTCTCATTCTGTTCATTTGATTTATCGAGCGGAAACAGTTGTGTACGAGTTTCGTGACCGAGGGGATGATGTAGGTATACCTTAAGGTCGTGATGTTTTCTGACGCATCATTATACCACCATCCATATTCTGCGTTGCGTTGTTGTATATGTTATACACATCTGTAACATTATAGAAATCCTGGAAGACGCAGTAGACAAAAGAATAAATAATAAAAAGAAGTGTTGAACGCGCATTCACTATTGAATTTCTCTGAAGCGAGCGCCAATGAGCAAACGCGCGAGTATTTGAAACATTATAAAAGCGCGTTGAAGGTCAATTTCTAATCCTTGCTTGTCCCAAGGATAGAGAAACGTTTCGGTCCTTGAGTATGGAACCAGTGAAACTCCACTGTGGAATACACACAAATAAAGATAATATATATATATTGAAGAGAACGCAATGCATACAGTTTGTCTGGATAATATATATAAAAAAAAAAAAAAGAGTTTTAGACAAAAATAATGAGAGCTATTGTTGCATATATATTTTTATAGCCAGGTAAAGTGAAAAAAAAAAATGTTCAGAAGGGCACAGCCATGAAAAGGGAAAAGGTGTGTTATGTACAAATAGATGAAATGTAATTGTGAAGTAAGAAAAAAAAAATAAGAACTCATAATCGGGTATTGTCATTGACATACCAGGCAAAGACAGGACGGTTATGTATACTGATGCTGCTGTTGCTGCGGCTGCTGTTTCACTTCAGGATAATTTTCACGAATGCCTCATAAAGTCATAATACTTTTGGTACGCTGATGACCTCGAGCCTTCAACCTCCAACAGTGAAAACTCTGTGGGATCTTTATTAGAAAATCAGAAGAAGATGAGAAAGAAAAAGAATAAAATAATAAAAAAAAAAAAAAAGAACAACGAGAAGGAGGTTAGTTTTTCCGGTGTTTGACGAAATAAAATCTGTGGGTCAGCTTTTTCATGGTTTTTTTTTCATCTTCTATTTCGTCGTTTTCTTCTTTTTCTTCTGTGTTTTGGTTTCCCTTTTTGAAATTGTGCGTGTGGCCAATGGTGGTCGCTAGACAATCAACAAGAACAATTTCGGGGAATATTTTATGACGGTGTAGAGACTCCCTTTTGGGGAAAGAAACTTCCGCAATACTGTGGCAGTAATAAAACTTTTAGTTTCACGAGAAGAAATATTACAGATGTTTTACTAGTCGTGTCAGGGTGTTATATTTCTGTGAAATATATTAACCATTCTAATATTTTTGATGTTGGGAAATTGTTTGATGAATGATATGGGGGAATAATTTATTTTTCAATAAGTCGATAATAATAAATAACAATATTTATCGTTCTTATTTATGTATTAATTTTTTGATTGATAAAAGAGGAGAATGCTTAAATTTCATTCACTCACCTGAGTCCATTCCCTTTTTTTTTTTTTCGCCACAATAATTTTTTCTTTCGCTCAATATCTTCACTGTAACCAAATATATTTTTTTGTACATGCACCAGTGTTTAAAAATCAATTATTTCTTTTATGACATGGATTCTAAGTTGGCCGAGGCTATCACCTTTTTCTCAATTAGATTTCTCGAGTTATGTTTTACTTTTCTTTTTTTTTTTTTTCCACTCTTGAAATTATTTATCGGGTCAAGGCACTCACTTTTCATGAAAATTCCCGAAAATTTACGTGTTTTCAAATTATTATCGTCAACACCATATGAATTATGATCATGTTTCAACGATAAGCTTCGTCGGAATGTTGAAATACGAAAATTTATGTATGACATTTACATATTTAATATTCTATAGATAATATTGTCGATTACAAGTTGAACTTATAAGCATAAAGATATTTAAAATGTACATTTCGTAATCGTGTAATTTGTTTTTTCTATTAACACTTTAGAATTCCACTGAAACATTGTGACATAATCACGAAAATGTTGGGATAGGTTGGGGAATATATTTTGTATCTATCAAATAGTAGGACAAAGGTATATTAAACGGTACTTGAAATATTGTGGAGGTCTTGGTGGCTGCTAATAATTATTAGATTCTTATGAACAATATTTTCAGAACGTTTAGACAATAATGAAAAGAAAAAAATAGATAAATAAATATTCCTTGACTATGTCTCTTGATGAAAGCCACATGGCATGGCGCTAACAAAAAAGTCATTTTATTTTTTATCACTAAACCAATATTAAAATTAGATAAATATAACCTTCGAATAATTACAACCAATTTTAAATGTAGCACATTACTGACTATTTTCTCCTATCAAAAAACCTCTCAATTGACGTCATGTCATGTCTGATAAAAATAAAAATATGTTTTAACCGATGGATATAGATAAAAAAAAAATTTGTTTCATTTCTCTACTCTATGTAAATGAAGAAGGAAAAAAAAAAAAATAAATAATAAGACATAAATTAAGAAATAGAAACAGAATGAAGATAGAAAGACTAACAGCGAAGAAAAATTCATTCATATGTAAAAACTATTCAATATTCGAGTAATGTGTCTTTATTGTTACTTCTGATCATAAAATTATGTATACGGTTGGACAATTTCAATGTTGTAACAAAAGTTCGCGCGATAACATGCCCTATATGTATATTATGTATTGTTAACACACGTATGTATATAAACTTACGTATGTACCGCGAGAAAAAAAAGAATTTCCTTAATTATGACAAATTTAATTTAAGTGACAACAAAACTATTTGTAAAATTTTTTCCTCATTATATATTGTACATGTGTACAGATTTACACAACTTATGTCAATGAATTAATACAGAACTATACCATTAATATCTATGTAATACATCAATCTAAAAAGAAAAAATTTATTTCTCAAGAATTAAATTTTTCCACAATTTTATCACAATGAAAAACTTATACTTCTTATCATTTATCAAATTCATGATGAAAAATAGAATATTTTTGTCCCCGAATTAAAAGTAGAACGCGCACGCGTACACACACACACATATATATATATATACAATACTCAAGTGACTTCTTATCGTTATTGTCAAATCGAAAGTCTTGGGGAAAAACGTGTTGGAGGTCTTTTCTGAATAAAAATAAAGAACACGACAGACACATATACACACACACACACAAATAAATGCACACAACGCCTGCTACTTTTATACATATATAAGTGATCAATGCTATCATGTGTAATAGAGAAGAAAATATTTGTCATACTGTATTATCTCACTCGACGAACCGAATCTTTATTTACACGGTGAGAATATACTATTTAATATAATACAAAGTACACATATACATACGCAAATACATATATCAGAGTGTATGTAGTGAAAATTCAATAAAAATCGCGTAATTTCTAATACTGGATAGGTCAACAAATATTTTTCTCTCCTTCAAAATACATAGATAAATTTTCAATTTAATTACAATGAATAAAGAATTAAATCTCAACACTCCTCCAAATCTCTGAATCTTCTTCGAAAACTTCATCGCACATTTGCAATAAATAATAAAAATTCAATTGACAAAATATCATGAAAAAAATTAAATTCCAATTTACCACATTATTTAAAATAAAAAAGTAAAAAGTAAATTAAACAAAAAATTACTGAAATTCACATATATATTAATGAAAGAAGAGAATTCCAACGTAGATGCGCATAATGTGTCGAGTAACTATACTAAATCAACACAAAAAGAGAAACGACTGTAACTAGCTAGTATAGTAATGTAGCCATATGCACATAATGTATTTAATCATCATAGTCATTGCACACAGGCACATATATTATATATATATATATACATATGTATACATGTGTAATATATGCATAAGAGTAAGTAGGCCACGGTGCTTTCACACGATAACGTCTTATCAGTTCATGCGTATACACACGTTTATTTCATATATAAATTCACTTTGTTTCTCTGACACATTACACATATGTTTATGCTCTCTCCCTACACTGCCACTTCACTCATTCGGGCATGGTCTTTCTATACACTGTGTGCATATACATATAGGGATCAGCAAAACTCTCTTCCCACGCGTCCATTGAATTTGTAAAGCTTCGCGTGAATAAGAGAACATTTGTAAAACCACTCGATGTTTTTTTTTTTTCCACTTTTTTTATTGGCTCTCTCTCGCTCTTTTGAGCGTCAAAGATGAAAGCACGTGCTTTTTCTCTTTCATTTGCTCTTCCTCTCTCATACACCCTGTCTTTTTACCCCTCGCTTGTGTTCTTTCTGATGTATTTTAGGCAAGGGGGCTCGTGCGTGTTCTACACTGTCGAGGGTTTTGAGAATCCACTCGACACCTAAGCCCTTTCTATTCTCTTCTTCTCCTTTCTTTTCTTCTTCTTCTTCTTCTTTTTCTGCTTTATTTTTTTTCTTTTTTTACTTCATATAGGTACTCTCATGCCCAACCATCTCTTCAATTCTTTTTTATCTCTCAACTAGGTCTCTCTAACTCTCTTTTGCTTTGTGAAAAATATTTTTTGATCCATGTGCAATTTGCAATACAGATAGAGATGATGCAGTGTTGGAGTTACTGTTTTTTTTTTTTTTTCTTTGTTTTCTAAACTGATAAGATTTGAATAGTTTATTTACTGGCGTCGTGTAAAAAATTCGAGAGGATTTAGAGGGAAACATTTTAATTTAACCATTTGCATATGTAATCGTTTCTTCTTCTTATGTATATTGACGTTTTATTATTTTTTATAATTTTTCCTTCTATTATATTTTGAAATTAGAAAAATGAAGTTATGCCATTTTATTTTTTCATACAATTATCCATATTGATTCACCACTTTGGTAATTACGTATCGGAGGAAGACTGCTGTCTACAATTCATTCATATTTAATACAGGATTTCATTGACGTAAAGAAAAAAGAAGTAATAAAAAATCATATAGAAGAAATTGTAAGCACTCAACTTCCCCAAGACGCCACTCTGTCTTGTCCAACTTCGCTATATTCGTTGATATCACAATTAATTCATCATTAGAATATTTATTTGTGTCAACACGGAATTATCGAAAGCGAAAGCCCCTTCCCCCATGTAAATCACCTTGAAACTTTCGTGTGCTCGCGCAATAGTTCGCTTTCACCAGTTTATTGACATATCTGGCTGTTCACAAGGCATGAAGGCCCCATTGTTCACATCGATCGAACACAAGCATAGATGGTAAAATAACTAGAGAGGAGAAGAGAGATAGAGTATGATTAAACAAGAGGAAAAAATAAATTTAAAAAACAAAAAGAAAAAATGAAGAACATGACACAATTTTACATTTTTTGGAAACCAAATAACAATTGTTGCATTTCAAAAGATAAAATTGATATTCAATTTTAAATACACACATACAAATATGTATGAATCATATTTCTATTCATTCAATCATATTATTTCATTCTTTCCGCAATATTGCATCTTTATTTTTAATCATTCTTTATTTTTTTTTATTGTAAAGAGAAGGTTTTCCTCTTTCTCTCACACACTACAATTTTTTTTTACCATTTATCTTTTCCTCCTACCAGACTTTGGCGCATTTATACAGTGGCCATGGAATTGCAACGACATATATATATATATATATATATATATATATATACAATCGTCTTTTGCTAACTCGATGCACAAACAACAATGACGGGACCTTGAAATCGTAATAGTGCGAGACATCGAATATAAAACATTCGCATAACGTTATGCGAATATTACGTAATGATACATAAAGTCTACATTATATTATATATCTATCTATCTATACATATCAAGTAAGAATGTTATAACGATATATTACATGAATTGAAAATGAATACATCTATGCACATACATAGTGAAATAAATTGAATTTTAACGTGAGCACTTGATCAAGATATTTCAATACTAATCGAAGAATAAGAAAAGAATAAACAACATATTAAATAAAATATTATTCTCTGAAATTTGATAATATCTATGTAACGATATAATAAAGTATTCAATCAAAAATAAATTTATTATATTATCTCACCAGCGTTATTTTATTTCTCCAAAGATTATCAATCATATATATATATAAATTTCTAAGAATGATACAAATTCATCATATCAATACAGCAAAAAAACGTATTTTTTTTTTTTAATTTTTCACGAAAAAAAAAAAAAACGAAAACGAAAACAAATGATAAAAGTAAAAATGAAATTTGACAAAAAAAAAATTTTCGATGCCATATCGAGCGCCACGCCTTTGCAGACATGAACATACTAACACTATACATTTAAAACATATATTGCCAGCTCGTTGCCCCGTTTTTCACGGAATCCTCTGACGGGCGCCACATAGTACGCAAGAGTCTCATATAAACTCCCATATCTATATATATATATATATATATTACCTATACTACTTGCTCTCCTTCTGGGAAAGGCAAAGTTGGAAATGAAAAAGTTGAACGCCAAAGCGCATCGCGCGCGCGGTGTGGCATATACAGAGAATATAACGAGAGATCGATTTATCGATGGCCAAGTCGTGACAGGGATATCAAGCAGGTTCTATATACACACCCATAAATATACATTCTATATATAAAACACTTATATATATCTGCATATATATGTATATAATATATAAATATATACATGCATATACACTTGACTTCAATAATAAGCAAATTGAAAATATATCCGATATTATCGAGACTCATTGAAAACTAATTGCTAAAATAATGTGTGCACATTCGACAAGCAATTCAGATTGGATCGCAATCACGTCTCGCTCCACTGCATTTGTCTTTCTTCGCCCTCTCTGCCACCCTCTCCATTCCTTACTCATTCAATTCACCTCTTTCTCTTTTTATCTTTTCAAATATTAGTATGATCTCAATTCAGGAAAAAGGACGTAAATAAAATATGTGTTTTGTATGAAACAAAAGTGAATATGTATAGATTGCACATGAGTCTGTGCAAGATCGACCGTGAGCATGTACATGCATGTATAGATATATTTTATATATATATATATATATATATATAATATATATAGAGGCGTGTGCACATAACGCGTGACAGTGCGCGGTTGCAATTGCAACCAAGCGCAACCTTGAAACTGGCCACCGTCTCCACCTTCTCGTCACCTCCATTTATATTTATGTAATTATATATATATAAAGAAAAATTGATTTGTGGTTGTTTCATCGTTAGACAAATAATTGTAGATGATTTTTCGATTATTAATATCGTGTTAGTAGATTTGGTATTCGATTAAGAACATTCTTTCGAAAGTATAGATCATTGACTTTTGTGAGGAAAATTGATATGAAAATGTACTTCTGAATGGTGACGTTGGAGAATGATAGGTGAAAGTAAAATTTTGGCTGTTATATTACTGTAACTCATACGTACGGCATATTTATGATAAAAATCATACAGAAAAATATAGAAGCTTATTTATCCATTGATCTATACTACAAAATTAGAAATATTATTTCTTGGATAGTTTAAAATTTGGATATTCAAAATGAAAGTTCCTTATCGGTCATTTTATATGGAAGTGAGTGGTTTGAATCTGTGGATTCTGAATATATCAATGATAAATTACATTATCAACGTGACAGAAATATAATTGTAAAAATTTTCTAGACTCATCAGTTCACCATTACTACAAACGGAGAAATATTTTTTCCAATTAATTTAACATGGTCTCTGTCAAATACCCATCAAATACATTTACGTCATACAGAACTACCCCTGGGGTGTTAAAAAAAAATTTTATTGGCAAGAAAAAAAGAATATAATAAAACAATTACCACCTATTACTAGATAATTGTTTTTTTTTTCCACCCGCTCTTTATTATTTTTTTTTTCTTCAACCGGATGATCCTTCATATATCTACACTTCTTTTTTTTTTTCCCCTCACGTCGAATAAGTTGCGCGTATTGCGAACCGGATTCGCAATATATAAAAGCGGAGGCAAAAGCGAGAGAACGAAAGGAGGAAAAAGAGAAAAAAAAAAAATACAAAGAGAGAAAGAGAAAAAAAAGGGGAGTAAAGAGCTATATAGACAATAACGACGTAAACAACCTCGCGGTTAAACTGGATCCCAAGCATCAAGTGAAAGGGAGAGAGAGATGAGAAAAAAAAAAAGGGATGCGTGGCTTATATACGTTCATATATATATATATAAGTTTAATGGTATTTTCTGTTTGTGAGAAAGGTGGAAGTACGATCGTTGCGGACAATGTTAAGGCATATATCTTCTATATGTATGGATGAAGAGAAGAAGGAAGTGGACAAGGTGGTGAGCTATATAAGGGGAATGTGTATGTGAAGGAAACGGAAGTGAGGTAGAAAGGACGAACAAAGGAGGTACAATAAAAAAAGAATGAAGGAATATATTATGATGATTATAATGATATTAGTATGCTTGATAATCATGTGAAAACAAAAATATACTTTCTAATTATATCGTTAGCTGTATGAATTATTTATGTATAAATATATGTGTGTATGTGTGCGCTTGTATATTGGTGTGATAAAAAAAATATATATATAAAACATAAAAGAAATATAAAGAGGATGACTGTAACAGTATGGTGTCGAAGATAAAATAAGAGAAAGACGAGATAGCGTCGAGGTGAAAGCATCAGAAATATATACACTCGAAATATATTTTGTAACTCAATGATGACAGGTTTGACAACAGGTGGGCTTTCATTATATGTAAGTGAAAATAAAAAAAGGATGAGATTGAAGGGGAGATTATAAATGAATTATTGTGCCATTAGACAATACTTCCTTTTTTTTTTTTTTCTTATATTATATGTGATTCTACTTTTTTGAAAGAAAGTATTTTGATTTGAATAAAAAATTAACTTTGTTGAAGATGATTGATAAAATTATATATGAAACGAAGAAATTTGTTTCATTAATGGTGACAATTTGTTTCAATGGTTATAGTGTGTTTGAATATACGTTATGAACGTATGAAAAATTAGCTGATCAACTGAACGTGGGATTGGTTGAATATGATCAGTCAAATTATGTATATGTGTGTGTGTGTGTGTGTGTGGTTCATGTTTCATCGAGGAGAAAGACGTTTCTCAGAAGAAACAATATTGAAGTCATAACAAAATTTATAATAATGTCGATAGTTCAATCGTATTTATTTTTAAGTTATATTTATTAAAGTAATTTCAACAATATTTATAAACTCTATATAAATAACGCTTCTTGTAGTATTCAATTTAAATAATTATTCCATCAGTGTATTGTATTTAATTCAAGCAACGTGATAGCAATCGATATTGCGATACTTGAGTTTATCATCAGCAACAAATATAATTGAAAAGAAAATGAAAGGAAAATAATAATAAAATAAATAAATGAAACAATTGATGGATAAACATTGGAAGAGTCAAGGCCACATTGCATTCCTGCAAATCATCATCTGTGCATTTATGTATATGTGAAGGTGATAGTATTACATAAACTGATATTTATATTATTATAGAGTTCGATATCACGAACGACGATCATTCTCAATAATTAATAAATTGCCTCAAGCTATCATCTGAATTCCAATACATCTCGTTCACTTTTCTCCTTGAGCTTGGCCATTCAAAAATAAAAAAAAACTCGCAAAAAAAAAAAAGAAACAACCAGAGTCATTAGAAATAACTTCATGATCAATTAAACAGATTAATAAAAATTACACTTTACTTTTAATCTACTTTTGAAATGTGTATCTAGCTCCCAGCTTCTCTCAATAATTTCCATTATTTGTCATTTATTATTTCAATATATTTAGACATTTTTTCCTAATAAATCGGACATAAATTCTTGAATTGTTCCTAAAATCATCGGGCGTAAAAACCCAAAACAAAAAAAAACACATAACTCCGTCATTCTTGCCTTATCTAGGCGCCAAATCCACTTGGCATCGGTATATCCGCTTCATCCACATCAAAGTACAACACGCGTGTGTAATCCTGTACACGTGAGTCGGTGACAAACTCACTCGACTCACACAACACATATATATATATATATAAAATTGCAAATAGTATAATATCGGTGGCAAGGCATCACATAAACAACATAGCATAGTAGTGGGGAAGCGCAAGTCGAGCGCCAGGGTCTACTAGTATAGGCAAGAGAATTATTTGTAATGTAATAGTTAGAGAATCCGACACACAAGGGAGCGTGGTATGTCGGGGAAAAGGGAGTCTGTGTACAAGTGAAGTTAAAAAAAAAGTAGGAGGTCCATCGTTGTGGCGGTGGTGGTAGTAGGCGGGTGGTGGAGAGAAGAAACGTTTTGAGTGGGGTAATACCGATGTGAGGGATCAAGAAAGCGGAGGGCCACACTTCGCGTATACAAAAGATAAAAAAGAAAAGAATAAAAACGTGAGGTAAAGGGAGAAATCAAAGAAGAAAGAGTAAGAGAGAACGTATACAAAACACGTCGTGACGTGCACTCTCATAGATGAGACCAATACAACATTGGGTCACAGAACAAGACGAGTTTGTACATGAGTATGACCTGAGGTATATAATACATATACATTTCTTCTCAATACTCCCCCTTTTGCAACCCTTTTTTGATACCTCAAGTGAATGAACGTGGAAGAAACTGAGGGCAAAGGTATTTCGAAGACTCTACCAAACTAATACCTTTTAAATCCTCACCATAGGACACCTGGATAACGTGTTGTCTCTCTTCTCTCGCTTTCTGCGCCATTGTTTTTCTCTGTATATATGTGTGTGTGTGTCTGTGCATGTGCCACCTTTTCTTTCTTTCTGCTCTTTCTTCCTTTCTCTCCTTTACCACTTCTCCAAACGTGCACTGACACGTTTCAATCGTTCACTGGCAATAGACCGCATAAGGTGGACATACACATAGAGAAATACAAAAATACATACACACATATAATCATATATATATATATATAAATATACAGAGACAAATATCGTCGTTGTCGTCGTCGTCGTCGTCGTCGTCACTGGGACAAAGTCGTAACTCGGCCACTATTTCTCTCTGTGCAATGCATAGAGTTCTTTCTCACCAACACCAAGGCGTGTGATAGGCTGTTGGTGGTTGCCTATTGCCACCTCCATATTACCAACAGTTCTATATACACTTTGCCGCTTCAGTGTTTTCTCTGTTGCACTCATTTGGCGTTCACTTTAAATCGTGGTGTATGGTTGTCTCTGTTGAATGTATATTGCGCGTTGCCTCTCACCTATACAAACGACCGCGCGCAAAACTTCTATATTGTATACGACTGAGACAACATAGAAAGAGTGAAAAGGAGAGCGAGTCAAATATATAGGTACTATGTAGAGTGAGAGGGAGATGGTGTTTGAGTGAGGGCACTCACAGGCTTTGCGCAAAAGTTATGCTGGAGCGTGGAGGCAGTGAGAGACACACCGCGGAGACCGGAAGAGGAACCCTCTCTCCGGACACTGGAAGACACTCGCAAAACGTGAGAGAGAGCGAGCTCGCACGCACGCACACGCGAAATAACATACATATATACACAAATAATTGTGCGTTTGTTCATGTGCATAATTTATTTATTTATTTTTTTTTTTTTCATTTTGGTTATTTGAATCATTTGAAAATAATGAAAATTTAATCGTTGCACATCACCAGCAGTTATAATTTTCTCCATTTTAAATGACAAATTATATCTGTGTTTATTTAATCTGACACATTTAAATTGGTCACATTCTTTCACGCTGCTGACATAAATTAATCCAACTTTGTGTGTCAATGATAATTATTGTATTGATAATTAAAATTTTTCAATTAAATTTTGTGTGTCATTTGGATAATCGGATATAGTGATAATGGGTGTATTGCAGTGTGTCATTAATTCAAATTGATGGTGTGGGAAATAATTGAAATGCGTGTAATATAATACCATTTGAACGTTATCATTATCATTTGGTTTATATTATAATTATTTTGTTTTAATATTGTGATTGTGTATGTATTATATTGTTGTTTTCATTTGCGCGTGCGCAATATAGCATTAACGCATGCGCAACGATACAAACTACGATATATAGAAAGCGAATCGAGAAGTGGAGAAAGAGCGCGCGAGTGTGTATATGTGGTTTGTATATATGCGAAAGCGAAAGTGACGAAAAAATTCGTGCGAGTGAAAGGGAATAGAATGATAATACAGAAGAGAAACGAGAGTTGATATAAATTTTTTGGGTGAATAAAAAAATATTGTATGTATTTAATTTGGTACATGTTGTGACTTTATGGTGAAAGTGAAGAGACGTATAATGTTTGATATAAAGAAAGAAAATTGAGAGAGGAAGTATTGAAATATACAGACGGTGGAAATAAAGTGAACGAATTTTATTCGCTTTTGCGCCTGCGCGCATTGGATTATACACACCACGTACCTGTATAGAAATAGTGTAACAGCAATAGCAATATCACCAACAAGCAGCACCACCAGCACCAGCAGCGAACGTGTTGTGTAAGAGCTGAAAGTAAAAGTTGAAACCGCCGACTTCGGCGACCGCGTGAGCGCGTTAAAATCCGACCCGCGAGAACCAACACACAACCGGCCAAATATTCCCTTCTCATTTTATTGTGGTGGCTGTCGCTCTCACTCGAACTTTCGTTGTATTTCGTGTGTTAAACTCATCACCATTTTGGATTCATTTCACTATCGATTGCATACAAAAATTAAACTATCAACAAATTATATTTATTTGAATGTGAAAGGATGAAGAATAATATGAAAACAATTGTTTGAATGGATCGTCTGACCTTGAAGTAGAAGCAGAGTGAACGCAACGTCAGAGAAAGCGAAGGGGTAAAGGTTGAAAAACAAGAAGAAGAAGAAGAAGAAGAAGAAGAAGAAGAAGAAGAAGAGGTAGATGAAGTAGTAGTAGTAGTAGTAGTAGCAGTAGTAGTTAAAGAGGAAGAAGAAGAAGGCGCAAAAGAAAATAAGGCGTCGGTGGAGAAAGAGAGATAAACACACACGAGTAGGAGGTGGGAATGCTTGTCGATGCTCTGCATTGCGTAACCGGAACGTAACGCCAAGCCAACGCAACGAGAAAGAGAGAAGAAGAGTCGAGGACGTGGACGCGGCAAGCCCGCGCGTTCGCGTGAACGGGGAAAAATATTGAGAGACAGTGTTTGATAAGCAAAGCTAAGCGACTAGCTTTTCCACTCCTATCACACTATATTTTCTGATTGATATTGAAAGATAATTGTAATAAAATATCAACTAAAAATAAAATAGATAATAAAAAGAACAATTAATACACGTACACGCCACGCTCATGTCGATAAATACAGTTCAATTGAATGATGAAAAAAAAAATTGGAAAAAGAAAATATTGATACAGAGAAGTCAAATAAAATTTGTGTAATAAAAATTGGTATTTATAATATAGTTAAGGAGGAACAATTAAATTAAGGTGGTAAAAATTTGGCACAAATTAACGGGAAGTAAATTTAACAATGTCAGATATTAATATTACATTGACTGGTGTGGTGGGACAGTGTCATCACGTGTATTCACGTGTATTTGTGTGGTAGAGAAAGAGCCGGAAGTGAGAGAATATAAGTGGAAAGTATATGCGATAAGGCGCAAAGCCACGAGTGTTAACGAAGATTGGTGGAGAAGAAGAAGAAAAGGAAGGTGAAGAAGAAAAAGAAGAGGAGGAGTGAGAGTGCAATAGTTATAATAAAAAAGAAAAAAATTTTTTCTCTTTCATCATTTGTTTCTTCTCTCTCTCTTCTCGCTCTCACGCTTGTGTGCGCGAGGAAGATCCGGAAGTCGGTCCCGTGCATACTGTGCCGGAAGAGTGGGAAGAGAGGAGAGAATTGAGCGCCGCTACTCCGCACCTAGGCTGAGAGTGATAGCGGGCTTCTCTCTCTCCCGCGTTCGCCAGTCGGTCCCACACCGTCCACTGTCATCGTCGGTTGTGTATCGTTCAAGGCGTCATCAAACAACTTAATACCCATCATTACCATAATCATTGACGTCATCATTGGCGTTTCATATTGTGGTAGTTGCAGTTAAAGTTTTGACTTTTACCATCGCTTTAATACTCATTCAGAGAGGTTGTGTGTTTCGTAAAAGAGGAATTACAAAATCAGTTTGAGAGAAAAGAACGCGCGGTGAAGTCAACAAGGGAAAGTGAAGTTTGTACACGATATAACAAACTCGTCGTCGTCGTCGTCTTTGTTGTCATTGAGAAACGTTATTAAAAATTTTTGTTTGATGTCGCAAAAAAAGTTTGTGCATTTATTGACGAAAAAAAAAAAAAGTGCAAAGAAATTTGTGAATGAAAAAATATTGATCTAAATTGTTTCACAGATTTTTAAATAATTGTTTCCAATCAATGGATTATAATTTGTTCAATGAAATAAAATACATAAATAAAAATAAATTGTTAAAAGGCGCGTGCGCAATTGCAAACGGCGGTGGGTGAGAATTAAAAGTTCGCTTGAAAAAGGTTAGCGGGATAAATAATAAAAATAACGAGAGAAAGAAAAGAGAAAAAAAAAAGGAGAAAAATAGAGAGAAAAAAAAAAAAAAACTCGCGAAAGGATAAGAGAAAGGAATATAAGAGCCTTCGAAGTCCTTGAGAGTACCCAACGGGTAAAAGTGCTGGTGCCAGCCGGCTGACCCTGGGCAAGCCCGGACCGGAGAGGGTCTTGCGTGGCGGTGAGAAGAGAGAAGTGAATAAAAAAATTATTATAAAAAAAAAAAGAAGAAAAAGAAACGCGAGAAAGAAAGACAGGACAAAAAAAATAAACACGATCGCGCTACTCTCTCGCCTCCCCTTTTTATTATCTACTACATTTACTACACAGTGGCCAATGAAAAGGGCATAAAATACGAACGAGGAAGAGAACGAAGAAATATGTCGTTTGTTATCAGAGTTATTTAAACTTAAATATTCGGAAGTGTTTTGGTGAAAGTGATTTGGAAGAAAAGGGAAAGAAAAATAATCAAAGTTACGTGGCAGTGATTTGAAAGTAAAAGCACAAGAAAAAATTGGAGAAATAATTTAATGTTTTATTTGGTGTTTGACAAGTGTATTTGATCTAGTGTGTGATTTCCAATCTTTACAAATACGTGATCTATATGTAAAAGAAAAAATAATAATCACAAGCCAAAGTGTATAATTGCTTCAAATGTACGTCACGTGTGGGCATTCACGTGCGATCTCCAAGTACAGAAAATCGTGGTTGTGTTATTTGTCATCGCTATTGGATCGTCGTCGTTGCATTAGTGTAACGATGCATCGTCGCGGCTCATCAAGAGAGTTTTGAGAATTATATATATATATATATAAAATTGTTCTATTTGTTTTTTCCACATTTTCACAAATACAGAAAGGAAAAAAAAAAGAAAAAAAGATCATTCAAATCAAAATTGAAATAGAGAATAAAACAGTGACAAAACATTGTCACAATTGCAAGAATTCAACGAAGGATTAAATTAAGGTGGGTGCACATTCTTTCACGGTCAACTAATAATAACAATAAATTAACATTATCCTATATATAAGTATGAATTATAAAAATTACCATGGTATCACATAGCTATTTATTATAGATAAAGAAAACATGTCGACGACCCTAATGCACTCACAATAATTAACATTCGACATTTATCGTAATTTTTATTTAAACATCACACAGAAGGTATTATAATAGGCAATATACACAAACACACATACATATATACATATAAATACATGAATACATATTTAAACGATAGTTCCCGCAGTTGTTGAAGAATTTTTTCTCTCTCTTGGCCTCGACTCTATTCCTAAGAAATAAATGTGAAAGAGGTTGAGTGTAAAAAAATAATAGAAAAAAGTGGGAGAAAAAAACAAAACCCGAGTAAACATTCTTAAATATACGATTGCGTGCGCGCGTGCGCGTGTGTGTACAGACAAGTTAGAGCGCGCAAACCTCTTGAGCGATTACACGATTGATACTGCCATACAATGTATATGTGTGCACATAAACACACGAATACAATTGTGGAGTTAAATTTTAAGTGAAAGTTTCTCAAATGGCATAATGACACGTTGATCGTTTTATTTTATTGATTTTGTGTTAATGAGCATGACCATTGGTTAACCATTGAGTAAATGTATAATCATTCAGTATAAATTTATATATATATATGCTTTCGTTGCTGAATTTATATTTTTTATTTTAAAACTCTGTGTACACGGTATATTTTGTGAATGAATTTAAATGTTCGAACGTTTATATATCGTAACATAGTTTATATGGAGTTAAAGAGTCGCGTGGTCGATTGGAGAGGAAAAGTAATATCCGTCAAGGTCGCGGAGTCGTCGCGAGAGAGCGGAAAGCCACGGTGGTGGTAGCTGATGCTGTTTTGTTGGTGATGCCGCCCGCCGTCGGCACACGAG
Source organism: Zele albiditarsus (assembly GCA_958496275.1). Lineage (NCBI taxonomy): Eukaryota > Metazoa > Arthropoda > Insecta > Hymenoptera > Braconidae > Zele > Zele albiditarsus. Next base: position 13,855,145 of record OY292410.1, read on the forward strand.
AGAGTACCGACTTTTTAACATTCACCGCGCTATTATCTCAAACATTTCTCACCAATCGTGATTTATCGTCATGACATACGCACAGAAACACATGCATACTTAACGAACAAACACACACACACACACATATATATACGCACATTAGTCAATCATTTTTGATTTATTCACAATAATGAAAGGGGCAAAAATATTTTTATTCAATTAAATCAATCCTGAATATTATTCAATATTTGATGATACATAGAAGATGTCACGTTTGATTTTATATGAATTATTTACTGACTTATCTATACTGAAATAAAAAAAAAAGGAAATTTAGTGAAGATATATCATACATATATATATTAATAGTCGAGACACGACGGCCATGAGTTTGGTTGTAACATACACAACTTTTGTGTCACAACTTTGCGTAAGCGGATTGGTACATATTTAACCTCGGTGGTATTTTACACAACGATTAGATTTCAAACTAAATATAAAAATGTCTTATCACACAAATAATATGAAAATTGTCGATATTATTTTGATTGTAATATATATTGATACAAATTTTATTTTTCCTCATTTTTAATTGAATTACCATTGACAAGCGCTTTCAATCGGTTACAATTATTCTGCAGAATATGTTATTCTATAATGAATTGATCTTTGTATATATGTTAATGCAGATACACCTGTGGAATCGGAGTGAGAGTGTAGTACTTTGAATGCATATATATATATACAGATTTATGTCTTGTCACGACAAAACGGGACGGACAATCCTTTATTAAAGAAAGAGAGGTGATTTACTAATTAACGAATCGTTTTACCGCAGAAATTGATCGTTAGGGTCATCGGATGTCATATACTTAGTGATTAATTAACACGAGCACGCGCGCAAGAGGCCAACTAATTAGCGACACTCTATTTCGCGACTGGTTGCGGCTTGTTACAATGTATGTACACATATATAATCATAACATTTATATGTATACATACTAATGAGAAAAATAAAGATAGATGCGTTCATCTTTGGGTTCCGAAATATTTTTAAAAATAAAAAAATACCAATAATAAAAAATTTAGTTAGTACATGTTAATTATGAGAAAATTTTTTTTTTCTCTCCAACTGCATTATCTTCGTTCTCACGCTCATATATATATATATATATATATATATATGCAAATATTGCGAATGTAGCTGGTTTATTTTAATATATAGAGAAACTGACACAAATGTCACTGAAAATAAATTGTAAAACACTCGCATGTACAAACGAAGGTTATTTATATATACTTAGAACAGTATATGTAAAAATATGGGAAATATCGAGAGCAAGAATGCAATTTTATAGTCATTAATCCAAGGTAAATATATCAGTCGAATCAATTTTTTTTTTTTTTTTTTCATACTTATTTTAATTTCCATTATTATTACATTTATCTTCATTCTTTCGCGACAAGTATCTCTCGTGTTTTAAATTGAAAGAAAAACGAAAATGGATAGTATAACAAAATGACAAGGACGTAAGAGAAACGAATGAGAAATTGCTATAGTGAAAGGGGAATGAACTGAAGTTGGATGAGAAGAATAAAGAAAAATATAAATAAGAAGTGCACCGACTTTGTAGAGAGAAGTACGACGAGTATTATATATAGTGTCTGGTGAGACAAGCAATGTGGGAAAAGAGGAAGCTAATCAGAAGCGGAGGTACGCTCCAGCGAATTCAAAGCCTTGAGAAGGCGCGCATACAGTCATAGTTGAGCTCTTTAATTGCACCTTTACTTCTCGTTTATTCTCTACCGCGCACACACGTTGCATTTCCTCTATCATTCTCTGCCACATTCCCTTCTTCCTTTTTTTCTTTTTTGCCTCACTCGTCTCTTCACGCTTGCCCCTTATATTGCTTTGCATTTTCACTCATTCACATCTGTATATACATATTTACACACATCACTTATATATGTTGGCCTATTTATAATGTCGATGGTGTGTCTTGGCAGAAGAGCTTTTAATATTAGTCTGGCGTTATACAAAGCTAAATGAAAAAAAATCATGTGACGTATGAAAGGAACAATAGATAATTAACATACAGGTCTTTTTTTTTTTTTTCGACCAGACAATTTTTCCTACATTATTCTATCCAATATTTTGACAATATATTATTGTTTGTCGATTTTTTTCTCATTGCCATTCAATTGATGATCGTTTTTCCGTCTAATTTCACTGGTTAACAATCAAAATTGGTTAATAAGTTTGTGAGATATGCACGATTAAAATCATCACAATTGATTTCGATCGGTTAAATTTAAATATTCCCAAATGTGACATTCACAAATAACATTAATTTTTCTCATCATTCCTAAATTATATTCACACCAATCAACACAACATAATTGTCTGATTATTCATATCACAATCTGAATGAAAAATGAATTATGAATAAAAATTAATTTATACATTATCTATCCTTTCTTTAGATTTATCAAATAATTTATAAAATTTTCTAAGACGTGGTGACATGTGGGACACAATATACCCCCTCAGGTTACACTCGTCCGGTCTCCAATTAGCAACGACATTGTATACCGTATATATATATACAGATGTATAAACACACAAATACTCAGCATGTATATACATAAAGAGTATATGTGTCTGTAAATATTTCAGCCACGCGAGCTGGCGCGCGTCTGGCTCGAGTCCGAGGATAGGAAGGTGACACGCGGGGAGCGACAACTCCAGTGTGGTATTTGCCAGGTATATATATTTTCGCTGAGTCCCTCCCTCATTCTTTCTCTCTCGCTGCGGGGGAGGTGTATGTCTCAGGTAGATTACCTGTTGCACACTCAGAGAATTTACATTCAAGGGCTTCACTTAAATTGTTTACATAAATATACATATATACGGATATAACTACGAGCTATTTACAGTTTCTCGTAAACCTGACACATAATTAAATTTCACCTTCTAACCCTATCTTATATCTACATATTTATATCCATTCAACAATAACTAAACACAATACTTTTAGATATTCCACTTGACGAATTGATATATATATTTCGCAGTAGGAATAATCCTTCGCGTTTCGTTTCTGTGAATTATATATTTCTTTTTCTATTTATTAGAAATCAAAATTTAACAATATTTCGCTTACTAGTATTTAAAATTGACCAACCATTCCGCGAACTATCTCCATAAAATAAAATTTAAATAGCTTTCTTTTCTCGATATGTCACTCAAGACTCCTCCTCTAAGTGGCGCACGTCATTAATATTATATGTAGATAGAGGATCGAGGACATTTTCTTCAAGACAACATATAAAAGAAGTATATACAAACGCCGGGAATGAACGTGCGCCGAACCCTTTCTATATACCTTCCCTTTCACTTTCATCTATATCGTGTTATATTTGTTGAGAGTTGTAGAGATCTCGCGCAAACTTATACCTATCCTTGGCACTTCTTCCTCGCCTTTTTCCCTCCACTCGTTCACTGTTTGAGCAGCCTGTCTCAGTCCTCTTTTCCCCCTTTCTGTACATTTAATACTACTCTTTCTTTCTCTTCTCCTCTCTCTCTCTCTCTCTCTCACTCACTCTCATCCCATTGCTCTTCATTATCGTTTGTGCATCGCGCACTACACTCCTCAAAGCTGTACTCTGTATATACGCACATTGGTTATGGTGAGTAATATCCAAACGTGTAACGAGCCTGTCGCTACTCTCGCTGCAATGAAACGATGAGCCTATAAGTACCTAGAAATATGGGATAAATTATGGCACATTTAGTTTGAAGTGTACAGGGTTATTTGGAAAGCGAAGGGATTATGAGTAAAGTGTGTGTGTGTATATAGGAGAGGAAATGTTTACGAGTTGTAAAGTAATGCAAAAGTGTAAATCGAATGTTAGAACATTAAAATTTCTTCATTTCTTATCTTTTCATTTTACTTTACTTTCTCCATACTCCGTTTGCTCAGCAATATATAATTATTAAATTTATTTTAAATACATTATGAAATTTATTCATGAGATAAAATAATGATTATTAAATTGAATGCAAAATTTTTATAGATAAATTTTGTTTGTTCAATTATTTTTTCATTGGAAAATTTGGATAATCAGTTATGCAATAATTATTATGTTAAGATTGATATACTACATATTTGTTTATGTTAATTAAAACATTTTGTAATACGGTGTGGTGGGCGGTATGGTTTATATTTCAATTATCATTCAACCAAACTGTTTTTTATTTGCCTTCATTAAACACATCTATAATAATAGTTGGTCGAGACACTTATTTTTCTCAGCGAGTTATTTATGTTCTTGTTTGATGACGCGAGCGTTCCACCTGATATTATAAACACGTTACTGATGTTGATTGAGGATATTTGAATTTAATTTTCTAAAACACAAGCGTTGGATCGAGAGGTAAATTGATTAACGACATCGAGAACGAATTCATATCTCGGAAAAACCACAGCAATTAAATGTCAATTTTTGAAATATTTGGGGCATTGTTTTTTTTTTTTTACAATTAAAAAAGATATTTATCTTTGTGTGTAAGTGTGTCAAAAAGCCGACGGCACTGATAACACCATAGAAAATTGAGAACGTATAAAATTTAATTACGTTTTACAGGAGTAATAATGTTTTTTTCCACATTTTTCTTCTTCATTTTTGTCTGTTTTTCCCGCCCGATTTCTATCACGATAGAACAAAATAATTCTGTCACGGTCACTGATATCATCATATACGCCCGATGTCTAATCTCTCCACAGGCGATATTCGTTCCATATATACATACATACACGTACTCATAATGATAATATATATATATATATATATATATAAGATCTAGAGTACAAAGCAATGTATATATATTTTTATCAATGTTTCATTGACTAATACATTAAATACCGCTTCCTAATCATTTCACCTTGATATATATATTAAACGTACTAATACACAGATATACTATACACTAATACACACACACTCACGTACACCCCTGCTACCAAATGGGAATTTGAAAGTAAATTACCTTGGAATGATGAAGAAATTTTATATTTTTTATTTTTTTTTATATCTTGCCACAAGACTCACTTGATCGCCCACACGCGGGTTTCTGAGTGCACAGAAATATATATACACATGTATAAAAATATAAATATATACATATATATATATGTACAGATAATAGAGATAGAATATATGTGCTTCCCGGTGGCCCGACCTCTTCATTGTTATGAACTCACGACGTGAATCTCTCGCAATCGTCCGGCTCATGACACGCTAATCATCCTCGGCGCCCGCTACACGTCTCGTCGTTCACTGCACACAATCAACCTATATATATATATATATATATATTCATATGGATATATTCATATGGATACATATGACCCAAATACTGAATTTCATGTTGAGCATCTGCAGTGTGCCCGAAGCGTTACAAGAGTAAAATCGAAAGGGAAATTCGAATGAATATGTGAATGAGTGTCTGTGTGTATTATAATGACGATCTAATTGAGCTTGTGAGATGTATACCTATATGTGTAAATATATGTAGCAGATCATCTCACCTAGTCATGCAACGATTATTACTGCATAATCATATACAGATTTCGAATTGAATTACACATCGGTTTAAATTGAAAATAATATGTATATGTTTATACAATAACAATAGTATCGAGAATAATAATAAAAATTTAACTTGCAATTGAGTCTTTGAACGTGATTAAACCAATGTTGTATTGACAGATATATATATATATATATATATATATACAACGTTATTAATTTTACTATTACATTTTTTTGATGTAATAATTGTGATATTTGTATTATTGTTTGAATATAGATTGAAAATCAATTTATTGGATATTTATTTGTGGTATTTTATTTGAAATTATTTAACGTATTGAGATTATATTTATTTTTCACTTGGATTTTACATAAACATTTTTATTAGAATGAAGAAATAGATGTGTAACATATGTGTAGGGTATTCAAGATAGACAGTACTTAAAGATATTTATGTTTGAGGTCTCTTCTTGCATATCACATCATGTATACGTGTACATAATATTTAAGAAGAGGTAGTAAATAATAAAATGACTCTTCCCGTTGAAGTGATACATTTATAGGCGTCAGTTATTCAGTTGCACACGCAAAGAGTTGTGTTCGTACCCACCCACAATGTGAAATCATTATAGATTACGTAATTGTCCACTAGATACAGGCACTCTCTCGTGATACAGTTGAAGTAGTATATATTGTCGTATGGTTATGGATGAATGATGTACAACCGCTCCCTTAAACGTTCTTCATTAATAAAGAAACAATAAAAATAATTAGATTGCTCCGATATATATTTATATATAATATTGTCAATTTAGCGAAAAAAGATTACTTATCATTTAGCAATTATTTTCCACTTTATTTAATTGGGTTTTATCATTATATATATATTGAAAAAAAATAGCATTCACAATCAAAAGACGGTTACTACACTTGGAAAAATAATGAATTTGATATATTTTCATTCAGGTGCAAATTTTGAATCAAGTTTAATATAAAATTCTGAAAAAATAGACATTAAACAATTTAACGTTAGCATACAATTGTTATAATATTTCATTGATATTTTATCAATATTTTTTTCTCACACATGTGACGAGAATAAAGATATATATATATATATATATATATATATATATATTTTCAATTGAAAAATATCAGGTTGAAAATAAATTTTACGTTTGTGAATACTCTTATATTTTTTTTTTTTCAGTGCATATAATTTACATTCATTTATACTCCCATTTTTCTTTTTCATTTCATTCTTCGAAATAAGCTCTGATGGTGTATCAAAAAATTATATAATTGAAATGAACCAAGAGATACAATATAGAGATAATGATTACATTTTTTTTTTATTGATAATGCCGTTGGCTTACATGGACATATTGTTCCCATCAGCCGGAAATACATTGTCATTTTTTCCTCTCCCTTTTCATTATTAAGATATATATAGAAATATATATATATATATATATATATATATATACGTATGTATATGAGTAAAAAAAAAAAAGTGAACCGCGGGAACTTTCACTGTTGTCCGGATCGAGCGTGACGGCGTACAGTAATTCTATGGCATGTATTATAAAAACTTTATATACATGTATATCGTCCGCTTTAAAAAATATTGAAGAAAAAAAAAAAAAAAAAAAAAAAAAACCCTTTTTGCTCGAGTTTGACAAAACGCAGAAAGAGAAGTCTAGTGACCGAAGGGATACGAAGGGATAGCACACCGCACACATCAAGGACAGAGGCGGCAGCGCGACGACGCGTCCTGCACATATATATATATATATATATATATTAGAAGGAGAGCGTGCCTTGGCGCTTTTTTGTGTTGTGTTCACGGCAGCGGTGGCGGCAGGGACGTGGGAATAAAACGACGGAAAGTGAAAGGAATACAATAGGGGGGTTTGCAAGATTTTATATATATCCATAATTCCTCAGTCGTTTTTTTTTTTCTTTCTTTCTCTTCTTCCCTCTCTCTCTCTCTCTCCCTCACTATCTCACTCTCACACATTCTCCGTCGCTATTTCTTCTCTTGTCATTATTATGTATCGTGCGGCACGATCGTATTGTTACGTAATAAAAGACGATCCTCGCATGTGGGCGAGAAAGATGAGAGATGAAATAAAAAGGAACGGAAATTTTTTTTTTTTTGTCTCGTTTCAATTAATTATGAAATAAAATGTACAGAGAAATGTGAAAAATAAAAATTCATATACATATATATATATATATAGGTTAAGTATATTTGACATAAACTGACAGGAAAAAAAAAAAATTTATTTTCCAACAGAAAAGTCACCGTTTCCTGTTTAGTCACTTCATATACATCTATCTTCTTCTGTGCACATACCACACTTATAAAAATTCTATTGTTCCATGAGAGATGCGTAATCGTGATTATACCAGTCACTTTCAAGGTGGCCCGCATAATGAAATGTCGAGAGTACGACTTGATTACATATAGGTAGAAGAAAAAAAAAAAAGAAGAAGCAAGAGAGAAAAAAAATAGAGAATGAGAAACGAGTTAATGTCTGTGAAATAAGGAGAAGCAGTATAAAGATCGCGGTCGAGTTAGATATAGAGAAAGTGAGACCATCCGCACCTCGTACTGGTTCATGATTGAATGACGTGATGATGTTTGTAGCAACACGACATACAAATATACAAGTGTATTATGGTACATGTGTTTGTATATAAACAATGTATACATAAAGTAATGCCCTTCACATCACCATATAGTTTTTTGCTCTTGTGTGTATATCAATCATTGAGGAGAGAAAATCAGTTCAAAAATATATATATATATATATATACATATAAAACTAATACATACACACACTCATAGTATTGCATAACTAATCATCGGGTTCACGATATCGATGATGAATTTTATTTAGCATTATAATATTGCCCACACGATTGAAATACGTGCGGATTATTTCACGATTCAATTATATTACTGTCACGAATTTTTCATTGACCTATTAAACTATTATAAATGCTTGAATAATAACATAAAGATATACGAGAAAGAAAAAAAAAAAAAAAAAATTGTAAAATGAATGATAGTAATAGTAATAACAACAGCAATAATAATCAAAATAACAATTAAAATTATTAAGTATAAATGTCATAATCAATTGTGGTTGAATTCTTCATTGAATACCAGACGCCAGCAGTATATTTTTATTTTTTTTTTATTTTATGAATAATATGATAGATGAGTATGCAAGAAAGAATATAGAAAGAAAAACATATCGCGGAAGCACTCGAGAAGGCGGCACTCAATTATATATAAGTTTACATATACATATATATATATATATATATATATTTATATGTAACGTAAAAGAGAGAAATAGTGAAACATGAACGCGTGCAAAAGACGACGTGCGGTGTGCCCTTCAGATCCACAATGATGGAACGTCTATTAGAAGAGCGATTGTTCTTATATAATGAACGGATCATGTAACTAGCCTGCTTTATGGTCTTCTACGTCGTGTATATATGTATATATATATATATAAATATATACGGAGACGCCTACACGCATGCACACAACATAAATACAAATGTGGTTATGTGATGTTAGATGTATTATATGCGGCGAGAGAGACTATCACTATTATATATATATAACGTGTGTATATGTATGCACATGTTAAAGACTGCATTGGTGACTGCATACCGGTGAAATGGTGTTGGTGCACGTGTGCGAGGACGCATGAGGGTCTCTATATACATTATACATAAATTCATATATATACTCTGACAATTTTTCTCTCGTTGTATTGAAGCTGTACATACTAGATAGTTATGTAGTCGAGGCACGAGTGTGTATAGGTACGACTGAAAAGGCTTTTTACTTCTGGCCTTGAACGAAATGTATCCGGTGGCTCTCGATCGTTGTCGGCCAAGAGAGTCCGAGTGTGGAAAAACGAGAAAAGAGCAGCAATTGAGAGGGAGAGTGAGAGAGTTTAAAGAGTGAGATCGTTGTCGAGCAAACACTCGTTTGATACGCACACGGAAAAAAACTGAGAGACTGGATATTGCGAGTTGTATTTAAATATGATAGTTAATTTATTGTTAAGTGGAATTAGGATGGAGAAAATTTCACGAGAATGTTTGATAAAGTTTAATGCTCTTTTTATTATTAAAAAATTATGAAGATATTTTTATACAAATGTATTAACTTTTTTTTTTTTTTAATCAAAATCATTTATATAATGAAATTATTTTACGAATATTGTATTAATTTAGTGGGTATTTCAATAGTTTTGGTAAATAATCATATGGTGGCACATAAAAGTAATTCGTTGTACAATTTTTTTTTATAAATTTGACTTCAATATAAATTCGAAAATTTTTACAACCCCTTATATCGCAATATCAATTATTTGGAGATTTTCCAAACTTTCTTCTCTCTGTAATGGTTTAAATAATTCCTCATTTGGTAACATATGACTTAGTATATATGGTTATGATCATTAAGTCAATACAGTTGTCGATATTGAACATTGAATGAGATAAAGACTGTGAGAATGGCACGACCCAATGTTGTGATGTTGTGAGTGCGCGAGCGCGATTGAAAATGTTTTTACATATATATGTATATATAAATGTATATGAGATTATAATGCACTGGCAAAACTTCTCAGTACTGTGCGGGGAGAAGAGAGAAAGATATATATCGTGACCCAATGACACAATGCACAAGAATAAATAATATTTTTAGTATTATAATATATTATTATATAGAACGAGACTTAATTTTGGCGTGACAAAATATTATGGTCGTGTAAGGGAAAACTTGTAATTTTCTCTTGCATTTTTATTTCATCATTGCATCCAATTTTTTCATGTATTCAAGAAAAATTTTCATCATTGAAAAAAAAAAAACAAACGATAGAGGCCACCAATACATTTCACTTTTAATTGCCACAATTGTTATTGCAAACAATATTAACATTCACGATGATAAATAATCATTGTCGGTTTGTAGTGAGACTCTTTTAATATTTACTACGGTATATCTGAACACTATCTTCATCACGATGTAAAAAAAAAAAAAGCAATCTATGAAATGTATACGAATATTTTACTATGTTTTTTTAGTACAAAATTTCGTTCCATTCTTCTCAATTGGAGAATACGTAAACCAACTTCTCACAATTGTAATATCAAAGAAATCACCACGTATCGTTGAAAAAAAAAAATAAATAAATCTTTCACTATATTGTAATTTTTTTCCGTACTGGTGCATTCATCTGCGTCACAATGTCGATAAGATCTGCAACTAATATATGACCATAGTAATATTAGGAATAAAACTTTCTTTATGTACAAAATAAATATACTTACAAAAATAGATATTCACTCTAAAAAAAAAAAAAAAGTCTTTCTTGCACAATATAATTCACAATTTTATTTAGTAATAAATAGGTATATAAGGTTACGTAATATTTTTTTTTTTTAATCTCCGAAATATGTATACATCCATGATAGAAATTGTTATGGCCTTCTATTTCAGTCCCAACTCGTGCGCGCAGTCGCAATATTCGGCCCACAAAAAAATAGAGCGGAAATGGAGCCGGGCCCCGCTTGCTCAGTGCGTTCCCGCGTAACGAGTGCACGCTATATAGTTGCTCAATCCATGTTTTATATATACATACATATAACAAAACGTGTACGAGTGCACACACAGCTTTATAGAATGGTGCCTCGCCTCAATCAGTGCCAACAGAGCCACATACGGGTAATCATTTCGTTTCATATTCGTTCACTAAACGCACACACACACACACACACACACGTATACGCTGATTCCTAAATGAACATTTGAAATGTACGACATCTGATGGCGCTTGAATGAGATAAGAAACGAGATAAAATGAAATAAATTCCCATTCAAGTTGTATCAATTGGTCAAACGAATGAATTCAATCAATTTAAATTGACACCAAATAATTTTGAATTAAAAAATGAATAAACATATACATTTATTAATTTAATTAATCCTCGTGAAATGTTTGGAGTGCGTACACCGGGATGATGTGTACTAAGAGAATATTCGCATACACGCCTGAGTTTAACGCCAGCCTCGAGGCACGCATTTTAATTTTCCAGCCTCGACATTTGCGTAACCCAGTTTCGCCATTGTTCGATTCAATGGTAGATCGTAACGTCCGCCGCGCGACAAAGATTATAATGCGCACCAGTATATGAGAGAGTATATTGATGAGAATGTAGTATATACCACTGAATACATATATATATATATATATATATTGGTATAAATAATGGATGTAGCATATAATCAAAAAAGTATATGAGAAAAAAGAATTAGCTGAGCAAAGCATATAAACAAGTTATTGGGATTCACGAATTCATGAACTTTCATGAACCTCTCATCTTGAGTAATCGGGTGGAGAGGTGGGGATAGTGTGTGGGAGAGAGGGAGAGAGAGAGAGAGAGAGAGAGGAATCATTGAATATATAGATGTTACATGTCCCGAGAGAAATATATCCTTAACCGTATACATTTTGCCAATGATCGATTATCGTCACACATTAGGAGAATTGTGTTATAGTATATCTACTTTATATCCACTCATGTTGACATTACACGACTCGATAAATTTTTTTCCACACACCCATTGCAAAGATAGATTTGCTCCAGAGTTTAAATCAACAGGTGGTTGGAGTAGAGTGTATATATATCGTAGACGCGCGCGCTTGCGCCCACGTGAGTCGGTTGACAGTGAGGAGAGCGCAAATACTTGAGTGAAAATGAAAAAAATAAAATTAAGCGGTGAATAGTGGGATTGTCATTATATATTATGTCGTAAAAACTAATGTCGAACATTTGTCATTTTCACGGTAATCAATTTTCATTTATAGTCGTTGTAAAAACATTAATAGCTGTCATGTGTGTGAATAGAGCAAAGATATTTGCCTCCAACATTTTTTTTCTTCCTCCTTATTAAAGTTGTTTTCAACTATATTAATAAAATAGTGACATTAAATTGCCCTCTTGCGTGGCAGTTGAAAATGAAGGAAAGTTTATGTGTGTGGTGTGTTTGAAACAATAAAATATATATTTATAAATCGAAGAGAGTTATCGACGGTGGGCCGCACCTGACTATTCTTGAAATGCCGCGTGCATGAGCCAGAGCGCAGCACCTGCAAAGAAGTTTAAATGTCTCGCGTGGTATAGTGGTGATGCAGAGAAAGTCTGGTGTTATCCCCCACCACTTTGACGGTCCCACGCGTCTGATCTACTACGCACGCGTGCTCGCATCGAGGCCCAAATAGAGAGAGAGAGAGTGAAAGAATGAGAGAGGGAGAGAAAAAGAGAGTGGGAGAACGGTGGGTAGAGTGAGCGGAAGAGAGGGAAAGGAAAAAGTTGTAGTGGGGAATTGGCGAGACGTAAGCCGCGCAATTGACCCTGAACTTCAGTCACGCTATAGCATCACAGCGACGGCAATGTGCATTTATATGTAGTCTCTGGCATACAGTCAGCAGCAACAATTTCCTTATTTAGCTATTTTCTCGAACGCATATAATAAATATGACATTACGTATGCGCACATGATTGCTGTGATGTGGTATATCGAGGTTGTAAACTTTTACCCAAGGCCGCTCTTTTTTTTTTCTTTTTTTTTTCGTCGGTTTTTTTTCTTTTACTTTCAATATTTTTGCGGAGCATATATTATCTCGTGAATTTTATTTTATTCATTTTTGTTGCTTATTCTTACGAATAAATTCTCTTTTTCAGCTCTTAAAGCTGGAACAGAGAAACGTGTGGCGATTCAACAAAATTCTGTAGTTAATCAACTAATCCTTCTTCCCGGTATTGAGGAACTGACCTGCATCATATAGATCCTCTCGATTTCATGTTCATCCATTTTAATTTAGAATTTCAATAGCTAATAATGTTCCAGGGACATAAAAATGTATGCGGAAACACTGTAAAGCATAATACTTCAAGAATTATTCTAGGATTACTCTGTTCTTCAAAAGGATATAGTTTAAATGATTTCGCCATCTACATTATTTATCTCCCGATGCACATGCGTATATGTCACCTTTTTTTCTCCTTTTTGAATTACACAATTTATCATCTACACCGCGCCTTGTATTCTCTATTCTTATTATTTATTTCTATTTTTCATGCAAAAGTAATTCTCGTGAATAATTCATTCACGGTAAAAACTGAATGAATATGCGTTTCATTTGAATATAAAAATGTTCTTTCCTTGTATTACTCTTTTTTTTTTTTTTTCCCCTTTATTTTTTCTATTACGCTCCACAATGATAATTAGCGTTAAAAGTCTCCTCGAAGGCATTTCAATTGGCCTATTACCATTACTCACTACTACCCACCACCTACCTACCAGTTGGGATCCTCATTACCGGCACTTCCCGCTTGGCGCATGACTCTCTCGATCCCTCTCTCGCCTTGATGAATAATTATAATCGTAGCATCGTCGCTCGAGGAAGGCTCTCCCGCTTACCGATTCATTGGCGATTGGCGCGCCTGGATTTTTTTTTTTTTTTTTAAAACAAATAGCTCACACATATGCAAACTTACAGTATTATATTTGTGCTGTCACTCCCGCGTGATTTTTCACGCCTTCATTATTATCATCGTTTTTTTTTTCGCTTCTTTTTTTTTTTCATTGTTACCTTCACTTGCCATTGATGATCATCATAAATGCGCCATTATTACGTTACACATGTCGCTCGATCTTGCATCAAAGCTATGATTATACATGTATATTCCACGGAACACGCCAATAGCTGCGTGACTCTTACCCAAGGTCTCTCCCTTTCCAATTCCACAAATGATCGAAGGCCAGAGCTGTTGTGTGTTTGTCTGTAAGAATTTTTTTTTTTTTTCTCATTTCCGCGACAGTTTTTCTTTCTTGGCTTTCATAGACTGAGTCTATAACGCAATCCGACTGCCAGAAAATTTATTGTGTTGTCGCAATATAGATATATTTGTCAGCGAAATTGTATAAATATGAGAAAATTTGAATATTAAATTCTATATGTAATGTAAAAATATTTGTTAAACAAAACACAACGGAGATTGAAGAAAAAAAAAATCATTATCACACCTTTCCGATATCGCTTTCTGAAATTGTGAAATGCAAAGTGTTAAAGATTTGTATTATCTCTCACATAAAAATATCAGGTTGGTTTTGTTTCCGCTCTACTCTGAATGATTTGACGATAGAGTTCACAACAAATATAATTCTATCAATGTATCAGAAGATATTTATTTTATATGAAAAATATTCTGATTTCAGACGATGTATACGGACGGTCTGCTGACTCTCCACTATGGGAAGCATCCCGCGACCTTGGCTGCTGAGGTCGGTGCTTGGTACAGTGGTGATCGTCATGTTGACGTGACATTGGCTTGCGACGATGGCTCCGTCGTCAGGGCCCATCGAGTTGTATTGGCTGCAGCCAGTCCCTTATTAGCTAGTCTTCTTCGCAATCCGGCATTGGATCATGTTGTCCATTTTTCCGGAGTTAGAAAGACACAGCTTAGTCATTTACTCGAATTTCTCTACAATGGTGAAGCTCTCATACCTGTAAGTTCACGTCATCAATCGAATATGATTCAGTTCAAAAATTGTTAATCAATTCATTCTCTATTAGTCATGAAATATGAATAATAAATTTGATATCAAGTAAATAAATGTTTTTATTCAGTCCACAGAATTAACGCCACTCCGAGAATTATTTGAGCTTCTACAAATTAAGTCAGAGCTATTCGATCCGAATCAGCCACAGACATCCACCGATTCAGATTCATTGAGGATACCAACGCCACATCCCTCAGACAGTCAAGAGAGTTCTAGTTATGAATCTCAGTATGACAGCAGATCGTGAGTCAAATTTTTTCAACTGGCAAATAATCATTTCAGTGTTGAAGATAAAAAAAATTTTCCCTTTTTTTCAACTTTCAGACAGTCGAATAATCCTGCGGATTGCTGTTCAGTACTGATTAAAAGTGAAGGCTATGATGATGATCCCGAGCAGGATGTTGACGTTGAGGGTGTTGAGGGTGATGCGATACTCGCTGATAATAGAGAAAGCAGTATCGAACCACCGCGAAGGAGGGATAGTTCAGATCCAGTAAATTTAAGTCTCAATTCCGGTACCTCTACTAAGAGTGATAGCTCGCATGAAATATCTCACAGGTAAAATTCATCGTCTACACATTTATATTCATAGAATTTCTCCTACGTTTATTTATGCAAACGAGAAAAGAGAAATAATAATTTTCTGTGGTATATGTTAATATCCGATGGTTAATGAAATAATTTTCCAATTTACAGGAGTGAAAAAACACTTTTGGAAAGGCGAGAATCATTAGAAGAGGCGGAGGAGCGACGGAGACAATTGGCAGCGCGTTTGTCACTCGGTCTTGAACCCGGAAAACGAAAACCTGAAGAAATTCCTATTCCTCCGGCCGAAGCATATGTTGTTACGCCACATCGTAAACGTCGACCAGGATTTCATAATGCGCCAGCGCAAAATCCTGCATTTGTTCCATTTAATCCTGGTTTCGAGACACCGAGAAGATTAGCGGCACCACATCCACTGAGTGTATCAGCGCCACCTTACCTGGTGAGTTGGATAAAAAAATGATGATGAGTTCTCATCATACTCAAACTGTATTGAAATATAAAATCTACAAATGATAAATATTTAATTTTTCAGCAAGACAGATCAGTGACGCCACCAGGTGGATCACATCGGCCGCCAAGTGCAGATCTAGCGTCGGCTCCTGGTCTTGAACCACCGTGGGGTGCATGGACATTACCACCAGCTCGTGCACCACCACCGCCTTCAGCTGAAGATCCACCCAAGTGTAATCCAGTGCGTGAATATCGTTGTACATATTGTGGAAAACAGTTTGGCATGTCATGGAATTTAAAGACTCATTTGAGAGTACATACTGGTGAAAAACCATTTGCGTGTCGCCTCTGTGTTGCCATGTTTAAACAAAAAGCACATTTATTAAAACATTTGTGTTCGGTACACAGAGGCGTTATTGCTGCCCCGGATAATACATTTACGTGTTGCTTTTGTTCATTGCATTTTGATAGTTTGCAAGAACTTATTAGGCATCTATCGGGACCGCACAATAATCTTTTATTGAGTAAAAATTTACATGATTAACGCCAAGTGACGAAGGTTGTGATTGACGCAATAGGAATTTATATACGCGAGTGGGACAAACGCTGAGAGAAATTGTCTTTTGTCGTAACGAAAAAATTTCGTGAATATATTTCCATTGTGTGAAAAAAGAAAGGAAATAATTTTCTTTGTGTTCGCAATTATTTTATTTAATGCGAAGAGAAATGAAAATGTAATGCGCTAGTATGACCTTAATGAGGAAAGTATTTATCGACAATATTACTTACGGATTTTATTGCACCATTGACGGTGGTTTAATCCGTAAATGAAGAGAGAGAAAGCGAGAGATTTGACTCATTGTAACAAACAAAACAAAAAGGGATTGAAAAAATACTGGAAAATTCACTCCGAGTTATTGTTTGGAGTTGAATGGAATAATTACACTCTCAATTAAGTGAGAGAATGAATAATACGTGTATTATTCACGTTGATCTAAGAATAAAGAGTTATATTGAAGTATTGAATAGCAATAATAAAGAATAAAAAATCCGAGGATAATTTGATGTGTAAAAGTCGAATGTCATGCCAGTTTTATTTTGGTGAACGAAATAATATACTCGATAATAATACAATCATTTTTTATCATCAAATATCCTCGTTGATTCTCTTGTAAATAATGTTACATAATTTTAGATACGAAAAAAAAAAAAAGAAAAAAATGGACATTATTATTTATTTAACATTTTGCAAAGGGACCAACCGACTTTCCACCGATTTCTGTCTTAAGTAGTTGTTAGTTTCCTGCCCGTTATCGCCAATTGTAAATTTTTTCTGTCACGATCGAACAATAGTGAGCAATTAATTTTTCATTGGAATAATGTATGTTAAATAGTTATTTTAATTCTCAGTTGTTGTTACAAATTTTCTCATAATTTATAACCTCAATTAATTTTATATCCTCAACCACCGAATTTTACAGCTATTGATTGAAAACAAAAATGATAATAACTTTTTTTTTACGTTCTTGATCAAAATGTTCAATTTTTTTTTTTTTTTGACGGGCCTGAGTGCCTTGTTTGAATTGGGTCCAAATTAAAAGAGAGAAAAATAAATGTGTCGATTGGGCAGTGATTTCATGTGTTCATAGGCTTAAGTGTGTACGAAAGTATGCCCGCTTTGGAGACGTCGATAAAAAATTACGTATAGGCTGGTTTAATTAATTATAAGATACATTTAATTAATTAATTTATGAAAAATAAGCTCTCCACAATTCACGTTGGTAGCCGTTTATTACGAGAGAATGATATGGCTTTTGGCGCAGGACGTCAAATTTTTTTTTTGTTTCTTTTTCTAGATCAAAAAAAAAATAAATAAAAAAAAAAACCTCCAGGTGCCTTCGATCACTCTCCGGATCTTGTTTATTAGAATCCAATCAGCCCTCTTGCTTCTAATTGGTGAATTAATTCGAGGTGTAATGATGCCAAACAGTCATTATTGATGAAAAAATCTTTCCAGTAAAAATGTACAAAAACAAAATTATTATAATAAATTTTTTTCGTTCTTTTTTTTTTTCTTTCATCGAATGCACGCAATGCAACACATACAAAGAATCTTAGATATATTAGACGTGGATCGACCAATAAAAAAAAAAAAAAAACGGCCAGGAATGAATTTATTAAATATTGAATATACAGGTAGCGTGATATTGATGAAGAAATATAATGTAATGTTGTAGATATGAATAAAAAAAAAATCCAAGAGTGGAAGCAGTACAAGGAGAAAATAATAATAAAGAAAAAAAAATAAATAAAATGAAATTTAAGTACATTGTGCCGCAAAATACCCTTCTGTCAATAAACAAAATTCATCGATAGCACGTACATATTAAAATAACTCTGTTTTTTCCTCTCCCCCTCGAAGCAGTACACCAAAGATATGTTTGTAGGGCCGTTCAAATATGGACAATAAGTAAGTTATTAACTTTATTTTTATTTTATTTTCACATTATATAAAGTGTCAATGTTTTGAGACAGAGAAGAGATTAATAAACACCGAGACCTGATGACAGAAAACAAAAATGAAATGCTGTACAATAATACGAATAGAACAAATTGATTAATTCAAAAAGAACAGAATGAAATCCATGAGAATAAAAAAATTGGAGACGAACATTTTGTGAAAATTGTATACATAAAATTATTTTGCGTTATACATTCTCGTCAATATACAGTTTTCGCTATTGCCGATTAGTTATCCACATATAGTACCGAAATAATAGATGATTTTTTTCAGAGAGTGAGATACCGATATTGATTGAATATATTTCGATGTACGAAATATAATGTAATTAATTAATAATAGAGAGTGTTTATGATGATAAAATAATTATCAGATCATAATTACCAGCATAAATAAACAAACACAGTGAACGCAATGTGATACTAAATAATAAATGAAGTGATTATTGTTTAGCGTACGTGATTTAATTTTTCGGCGGGCACAACAACATGCAAATAATAATAATTATAATAATAATAATAACAATCTCTTATGATTTATATTTTTTCTCTATTTTGTTTCTTGCACCTTCAAGTCTTGAATTTTTTAATTTTTTTTTTTCAAACACCTAAGTGCACTAGATTTTATTGTGTATCATTAAAGATATTTACACGTCGTCAGAATAATTGCCAGCATACATTTTAATTGTATATATTTGCACGAAGATTCTCGCCCTGGAATTTCCGGATGAATGTCGTCAATTTTATCTCATTTTAAATTAGATTTTTTATTAGTTTCTTGCGGAAATCCTGGATGATTTGTAATTTTTTTTTAAGATCCTCCAAGCGAGGCATGTCTCTGCATGCTTTCGCTCACAAAATATCTATTTTTATTTATTGACTGCATTTTTTTTTCCAATCTCAACGCATTCCACCTGAGCTATTACCCAACAACACATTTAAATCCCAAAAATATTCATATCCATGTTTATATCCTTTGTAAATATACGATATGAAAACCGGTTTATGTTTCAACATGCCACCCAACGTTCTACAGAATAAAGATATAAAGTCAAAATAAAAATCCTCCTCATCATTACTATATTCACAAAAGTAAATACATCAATAACTAATGACTAATTGACTTGGGATCATGTTTTCAAGTCTCTCGTATAAATCTAACGGTCCAAAGTATTATTTTTTTGTATACGAAAGAAAGAAAAATAAAAAATTAAAATAAAAATCTTCAGAACCCGTTACGACGGGCTCATATCCAGCATCAAGATGTGAGTGCACGTATGCAAGGCACACAACTGTATAGAACACAGCACACTTATGCAAGAAACGAATCCATGATAAATAATTGATGCATCTGCACTAGAGCTAGTATCAAATAAACACCAGCGCATACACACACGAATGAATGTATATATATACAGATAAATACTGAAGCAATTTCCTGTACTAACTGCAACCGCATATGTTTACAAACTCTTTCCACCTTCAATAAATCTCAGTTATTTATGGTGGCACATTATATACAATGCGGACACACGGCGAATCAACAAGTGCTATTTAATTTATTACTTACAAATGAGTAACACACGCCCCCTCGACACTATTGGAATAATTCTAATACAAAGAACTTGATAGTGGAATTACGAGCAAAATCCTGTGGTAAACTATTAAATAAACGTATGTTTACTCGTGTGAATTCATAATAAATAATGTATTATTGTATAATTGTTCAGGAGCTTATGCTACTTCTTTTCTTTCTATCTTTATATGAATCATGATAAATTTACTGATAAAATATATATTATTATATCATTATCATAATGATATAATAATTATACCACAACAAAAATTGTTGTCCGTAAAAGTTCAATATACTTAACAGGACATTGGGCCATTTCCATATGTTTTTTTTTTTTTTTTTTTCCCTAATTTCAATTCACAGAATAGTTGTTGCGGTGTGTGATTGTCTCTACTCTGCGGACCAATAAAAGAAAAATGAAAAATAATACATGATACGTTACAAATGTGTACGAGTAATTTAAAACTCTGTTCAAAAAACCGTATAGATAAAAATCCAACAGTACTAAATATTCAAATTTAGAATCATAAAACTTTTCCAGTATCTTCCAATCACCGTTAATTCCCATCATCTATATTTCAATCGGTGTCATCTCACCTTTATGATAATTCCCCAAACGGGAAAAAATAAATAAATAAAGTAATAAAAAAAAAACCATTATATATATATTCATCAGATATATCGGATCGTAGGGGTCGTCGTACCGTCTACTCAATGAAGTGGAAGGGCACGTGTGCGGTCTTTTCAAATCAACAACATATATCCAAAGCACATGAGTGGCCACTTGAGACTATACGTACGTGCAAGACGAAATGCAGCAATGTCTCCACCAATAACCATCATCTCTTCCAATACTGTAAAACATAGACTTCCTGATGGATTCATACGAGAGAGAGAATGAGACAAGAAGATACCGTAACGTCAACAGCGCACCGCATTCGCGTTATAAGCGGTGATGGCTCGATGTGAGGCCCCAACTCTGCGGGGCATCAGGGATAGGAGGAGCAAAGGGAGATGGGGTCGTGAGGGGAAAACAACCGATGTGTCCGCGGTCAACGCACCTTCCGCCTTCCACGCGGATAATGTATAAAAGCCGTGTGGAACGACAATCCTTACGCCAGATCGTCGAGAAATGTTGAAGACTATTTTACTTGTTATATTCGCCCTGGCCCTCGCTAGGGCACAAATCCCAAATCTGGGATTTTGTCCAGAATATGTGCCCATGACAGATTTTGATATGGGGAAGGTAATGTTTTTTTTTTTTCTCAAGTCTCCAATTATTATTTCATGTTTTCACAATTTTATTTTCATTGCTTTTTTTCTCTTTGGTATTTTCCAGTTTCTTGGGATTTGGTATGAAGCCGAAAAATCATTCCAGTTGCCCGAACTTGGTGCACGTTGTGCAATGGCAAGTTATAAAAAAGGTAGTGATAATAAATACCATGTCAGCAATGTCATAGGCAGATTGTAAGTGATATATTTTATTGATTAATATCAACCACTTGAATGAAGACTAAGCAATAATATTTATTCGCTTTATTATTATTTTTTTGGTATAATTTAGTTTGGGATTTCAACGAGTGATCGAAGGTGAAATCATACTGCCTGCATCAAAGGCTGATGAGGGAAAATTAAATCTCAGATACACCACTTCGTTGTCTAATTTACCATCAAGTTATCACATGTTGCACACAGACTATAAAAGCTACGCTGTAATGTGGAATTGCAATAGTCTTGGACCAATACATACAGAAAATTTGTGGATCATGACAAGAGAACGTAATCCACCCGGTGAAACATTACAGAAGGTAAAATCATTTTGTACACGTAAATATCGTGTTTAAACAATTGAGAAAAAATAAGTTACAGACGAATTGGCGAATGAGTATGCGCAAGGGATTATTATAATATTCTATATTATTTAACGTGTTGTAATTTTTCCGTTTATGTTTTCAGGCTTATGGAATTTTGGATAAATACAAAATTCCCAAAACATACTTGGTGAGATCTGATCAATCAGATTGCAAGTATGCGGGGTTCGATGAACCACCAAAAGAGCTGACTACTGAAGAAATTAAACCGGAGATGCCTGTTGGAGAAGAACCAGATAAGTTAAGGTCAGCCATTATTTCCGATGAATCAGAAGCCGATAATGAAAAAGACGAAATTGACGTGCCTGAAGTACTTAAATCTAATCCTCTCAAAGAAGAAAAAAATGTCGATACACTTGTGAGCAACAACGAGAGTGAATCGCCACAGCCTATAACAGTTGCCGAAGTTATTACAAAAATTGCTAACAAAGCAAAAGAAGAAATTGTTGAAGAGGAGATTGAAGAATCCGCAGTGATTTTACCGAAAATTGAGCCCGTTGTTGCCGTTGCCGAACCGATTGAAAAACCAGTTGATTCTTCGAAGGAACAATCACAACAGGCAGAGCAGAAAATTTAAACTTTAGGGATATATGGTAAGAAAATAAATTAAATAAATGACGGGCTGTTTTAAAATAAATCAGGCTCGTAGCGAATATTCATATAATCGTTGTATAGCCTGATTGGCATCAAGATATCAATGTAACTTTATTTAAAATGT
Organism: Zele albiditarsus; assembly: GCA_958496275.1. Classification (NCBI taxonomy): domain Eukaryota; kingdom Metazoa; phylum Arthropoda; class Insecta; order Hymenoptera; family Braconidae; genus Zele; species Zele albiditarsus. The sequence continues at coordinate 13,878,073 of OY292410.1, forward strand.
CTGTAATTGCAGTAGACTGAATGAGAAAGGAAGCGAAAAGGGAATGAAATATAGAGAAATATCCCATACCTGAAAAAAAAAAAGAGAAAAAAAATGAAAAATAAATGTTATGAATGTACAAAAAAAAAAATGTGAATAAATTGTTACATAAAAAGTTTTATTACAAAATATTTGATATCATTTAATTTATAGTATTTTTTTTTGAGTATCCATCCAAAATATAATTTATTCCAACGATTGTCGTGTACATATAAATAATTTATCCTATTCTTCAACATTCGCAGTAGTAAACTGGTTCTGGTATAATAAATCATATTTATTGCAAGAATAAAATATGCAAGATGGTGATGATGATGCGTGAACCATGACATTGCAATAATCGTGACCATCAAAACTTACTGCAGCATCTGTTTGCTACATATAATTCCACATTTATTTATGAACTAAAACGGAATGAAAAAAAAAAGAACGTCTTCTATAAATAAATTTATAACGGCAGAAAATGATTTATATGTAAAAATAATCTTTTTTTTTTTCAATACAAATACTGAGGGGTTCGTGCAATGTATTATTGTAGGAAGCAATTTGAAATAAATGCTGATGATTGGTCACGTTTAAGTTTATGAGATAACGCTCCATGGTGTCAATGTACATATATAAATATATATATTTGTGTGTGTGTGTGTGGTTATGGGCATGTGGAAATGACTGTTTATTGAACCTCAAGTCAATACCGTTAGTGACCCACTAACTGACGAAAAGATCTTCTCAACGATGTTGAGACTGTACAGGAGGTGGGTTTATGTTGGTCTCTTTGCAAGAAGAACGTCAGTCAACAACACACAGCACGTACGATAAGTTCGAGAGGTCTCGATCTTTTTGGTGAACTTTTGTTGTCAATTGAAACAGAATTTATCTGAATAATCTTTGTGTCAGGGATTGTGCGTGTACACGAGTTCATTAACGGTCAAGAATAAATTGGCAAGCATTCAGGTGAGGAAAACGAGACGGGAGTTGGTCGCATTTGTAACCGGTCACTGACTCGTTTATAGCGAGAATAATCCAATGAATTATGTTGACAATTCACGGGAGAAATATCATCAATTATAATACAAGTGAATTCCCGTAACGATACCAATCAAATTTAATTTCATTTGCATGTTACATTCTAGTGGTTATCTCCAAAAGGCAAATCATGTTGTGGCTGCCTTTGATCCTGTCCCTTGTGGTTAGAAGTAATGCATTGTTACTTATGTTTGGCAGTTGTCCAGATGTTGAAACAATTGAGAAACTTAATACGACCAGAGTGAGTTTGATAATTAAATTATTCTTGTTCGTTGATTTTTTATTGTCTGGATATGATTTAATAATGAAGAAGCATAATGTATAACAGTGAATATGAAAGTAAGGCAAGCAATTGTATGCAATAAAAATATGTTTAGAAAGTTGTTCCAAATTTGAATTTGAAAAATTTATAAGTGACACTATTTATTATATTTATATTGAATGAAAAATATTAATTTGCAGTATTTCGGAAAGTGGCACGAGGCAGAACGATATTTTTCCATCAGTGATCTTGGTTCAAAATGTGGGACATTCAATTACAGTCCTGGAGAAAATGGTTCACTCAAACTTGTCAATACCCAAGTATCAGCCCTGTAAGTTCAATTGTTATAAATTCCTACCTTAAATATATTTTTAATTTAGATTGATTTTTTTCATAATGAACATTTATTTATTTCTTTCATAACGCAGAACGGGAACGGCATCAACAATTGTTGGTAACGCGAGACCAATTGGTCGTGCTGATGATCCTAAATTTACCGTGTCCTATCCATCACTTCCAATTCAATATCCAACACCACATTGGGTTTTGGGAACTGATTATGATTCATATGCTGTCCTGTGGAGTTGCAGTAACATGGGAATAATAAGGTGATGAAAATTAAGTAATGATACAATAAATTCACTCTTATAGGTTTTGTATATTCATTAATTATTCATGTTTATTTTTTTTTTTTTTCATGCAGTATGCGGAGTGCTTGGATTTTAACTCGAGAGCGTCATCCACCAGTCCCTGTTCTTGAGAACGCGTATCAAATTTTAGATAAAAATCACATCAGTAGAGCATATTTTTCACGCACAGATCAAAAAAATTGTCAATCAACAGCTAATTAATTTTCACATTGAATGAAAGAAGAGAAAGATTTAATTGCATTTGTAACTTTTTATAAGACTATTTAATAATTTATTTTTCAGTAAGGCTGATATATTGTTGTTCAATATTTATTATTTATGGTTGTGTGACAATTTATTCGTGATAATAAATTTTTTTACATACTACATGAACGTATAGTTGTGAATTTGTTTGCTCTGTATAAATCCACACATAGCATTATTATTATATTGATAGTACCAATAAACAAATTTTAATTATAAGATAAAGAATCAATACAGAAATGGTCAAGAATGCTGTCTGCCAATAGTATTGGCAGATTAATTGCGAGTTCCTAAATATAATTTGTGAAGATGTGTGATAAAGTGTATAAAATTACCAGTATAAAAAAACAAAGAGGTTTTTAAAATAATCAATCAGTGATTTTTTTATACTCAAGTGTTCATCATTATCAATATCAATTATATCTATGACAATAATATGGTTTACTTTTTTGCTAACTTACAGGGAAGATATAAAATATAGAGAATATTTATATTTTTTCGCTTAAGCTGATATAATTTATGTTTATTCCATTAATGGTTATTTATTTATCATTGTATGATATTTTATATGAGATACTAAACACGTTCACAAATTGTCTTTACGCATATACATGGATTTCCATACTCCACATAAAAATTCGAGTGACAGACTATTATATGGATAAAAATAATTTCAAATGTTAATGTTCTGATAAAAAAGTAGTAGCGGTAAAGTCATCTATGCAGTCTGCCACAATTATCATGAGATTGAATGTGAATTTTGTGAATAATTCGTGAAGCGATAAAGGAAATGGAAATGCCCGTATAAAAAAGACATTTTGTGTCATTTTCGAGCAGTTAATTTTGTAAAATCGCAGTTGATTATTATCATTATGCTTTTATTATTTTGTTTATCAGTTTCATTGACTGGTGCTCTAGCACAAGTCTCTATTTATGGTCCTTGTCCAAATGTCACACCAATGACAAACTTTGACCCAAATAAGGTAAATTTCTCTATTACCATTTTTTTTTTAATTATTAAATAGGATATTCTGTTCAATAACAAAATATTTCAATTCATTAATGACTACTATTTCATATTAGTTTACTGGATTTTGGTACGAGATTGAACGCTACGACAACATTCATGAGGACGGTTTTAAATGTACTTATACAAATTACAGCATTGTTGATAATAATCGTTTCAAGATTGATTTGTGGGCGGTACTTGCAAGGTATGTCATTAATTTAACTATAAGGAACCTATATAAAAAATTCTGTACTAAATATTCTGATAAACTTCAACAGTTCAGGCGCAATGGTTCAGTGGGAAGGCAATGCAACTCCAATAAATAATAAATCATTTGCACAGTTGAACTTGCAGTATCCAGAATATTCTGAATTTCGTGGTGCAGAGTTATTGATACTTCACACAGACTATGAATCATATGCCATTGAATGGATGTGCCAATATTTAGAGGAAATTAGGTAAAATGAATCATATAATTTTTATCCAAATCGTTTTGGTGATTTGGCAAAATGTTTAAAGATTTAATTTTTGATTTCAGTCAAATTTACGTTTGGATTTTCGCTCGTTCTAATGTTCTTGACATGGAAATCCGTCAACGTGCCCATCAATTACTCAGTGAACACTATATACCTAGTAGTCCATTGAGTAATGTTCAACATGACAACTGTCCTCCATTATAATGTTAGGAAAAAAAAATTTATATGTACTGGTCATACATGATATCGCTGTGCTATTTTGGTACATGCTTTCAAAATAAATATAAATTGAAACAACACATTACTTTCTGTTATCAGTTAATCTTTGATGGCAACTCAGCGTTATCAGTTGCCACGCACACATTTAAATGCATTTCATTTATCTATTATTTATTCATTTTCTGCATAACATTTACGTGGAATTGTAATATAAGATAAAGTCTTGCAATACAATTCCAGGTAGTTCACATTTGATTTCTGATCCCAATCATATACAATATTATTGCCGCGACATGCTTTTCTTTATATTTTTGTCGATATTGATTGTAAACACATCAGCACAGTTGGAGGAAATTGGTGACTGTGTTAATATTCCAGGAATGAAAAATTTCCAACCAAAAAAGGTAAAGTCGATCATTCGATCTATCACACTTTACAATTGACTTTATCATTGTTTCAAGTTACTGGGACTTTGGTATGAAGTAAGACGTGGTGATAATCAAATGCAAGTGCATGAGAAATGTACTTACTTCGATTTCAGCGAGAATAATAATGAAACAATTAATATACGAGGTCACACCATTAATATGATGTGAGGAGATTAATCAGAATATGATAAAAAGTCGAATCCAAATAATCATTGATATGAATTCATTAATAAAATCAATTTTAGATCAGGAGCGAAGCAACATTGGGATGCGACAGCCATTCCAATAGACAATGAATCCAGTGCAAAATTTGAAGTAATATTTCCTCCATATGGTCTTATCCAAAAAACAATTTGGACCATTGTTGATACAGACTATGATAATTTTACACTTTCATATACATGTGATGCGAATGATAGATTCAGTTTTACAACGTTCCAAGTGTTATCCAGAACTAACAAACTTCAAGATGTATTTATGACTCATGTCCTGAATATTATGATGAATTATAATGTACCTTTTACCATGATAATTGCAACTGATCAAGAGAATTGTCCACACTTATAAAATTAGATAAGAAATTCAATATGTCATTCTAATTAATAGAAATGAATAAATTTGATGATAAATGTAGTAACTAGAAATGAAAGTCTTGATTAATAATTGATAACCGTTCCAACTCTCAAATATTTAATAACGTAAAATTAGTTTGCTTACTTGCTACACAATTTCATTCCATGTGTTTGAAGTAATCTTTATCGATATCAGAACTAAATTCGGCTATTTGACGAAATATTTTTGGTGATTATAAAAGATTAAATCAATGTCTGTCATAGATATCGACAGATTAAGCAACCTCTGGACATCGCACCGTTCCAAAAAATATTATCTGTATTGGAGGATATAAAAAGGGTTGTCTATCAAATTGTGTCATTATTCTTGGCATCATTCGAATGAAAATCATTCTGTATTAATCATCATTCGTTCTCATTTCTCGCTGAAAATGTTGCAGTTAGCGTTAGTATTTTGTTTTATTGGCGGTATTTTTGCCCAAACACCAGGTTTTGGTCATTGTCCATCTGTAAAGACCGTGTCATCATTCAAGGAAAACAAAGTCAGTATACATAATTAAAAACAATTCCATACTAATCATAAAATATCTCATTCATACAACATTATTTTGGTAAATATTTCATTTTATTATTTTCAGTTCTTTGGAAAATGGTATGAACATCGTAGAAGTATTCCGAATTTCTTTGAAGCAGATTCGAAATGCGTGAGAGTAACATACAGTGCAAATAACACCGAAACAATTAATATTGTTAAACACCGAGTTGGTTGGATGTGAGTAATAAATTCACCTTATTCATATTATCATCAACATTATTTCTTTTCGTGGGAAATCTAAATAATAATCCCATTATACATTCATTTTTTTCTCCTTTGAAGTATCGGAAAGGAAACTACATTGGAGGGAACTGCATCTTTAGATGTGGAACATTGTGAAAATTTAGAATCAGGTTGTAGCAAATATCTTTATCAATTTTCACTGCCAGTAGTGGGCGATTTTCATTTACCATATTGGATCCTTGCCACTGACTACGAGTCATACGCTGTTGTTTATGGCTGTGTGGAAAAATTGTCTGTCCAGTAAGTTGTTCATGGGAACCATTTGGATTTTATGGATACTTGAATATTATAATTAATATTGTATATTTTATTTTCAGTGCACAATATTTGTGGATATTGACAAGAGAACAATTTCCTTCTGAACATGCAGTAGCAGCAGCTAAACGTAGTATACGTGAAAATGGACTTCACAAAGTGCCTACTATAGCTGTTCGTCAGAAGAACTGTTATGAATAAATCAATACTATGTGAAGTTTTGGGATGAAAAAAGGAAGCATATTAGTTATTCAATTATATGTGAATGATAATAAAAAATTTGTACTACTATAGAATATTATTTCAATCATTCACCTCGTTGAATTCGCATATAAATTAATGAACGTTGATGTAATATATTAAATCCTGGTTTGAACTTTTGATTTATGCGTCAATATAATTGAGAAAGGATTCAATTAATTCATGCGTTATTTCGCAATGCATATTTCACACTGTTCGCTATCTCCAAATGAATACTGATATAAAAGAACATTATTCATTATATAAATTCTGGTGACTCGACGATTACTGTTTCAACAGTTAGCAAATATTTCCGTGCCGACTAACAATTAATATATCGACCATTATCTTATTTGAATCCAATGATATCAAAAAATGATTCTGATAGTCGGTCAATATTTATTTCGAGATATCGAACAATCATGTACAAATCTCATGATATGAGTTGATATAAAAAGCCATGTTTTCTAGCCTCTATCATCAGTCTTTATGCAAACGATATATCGGGATTTTAATTAATTAACAGAAAAATTAAAATGTTAATCGTAGCGTTGATTATTTGCCTTGCCACTGGTGCATATACCCAAACAATAGGTTTTGGTAATTGTCCAAATGTAGAAGTAATGAAATCGTTTGATGCGAATATGGTAAGAATTGTGATTGGAAAAACAAATTAATATTGTATCAATGAAAATATTGATGAATAAAATTTGTACAATATTACCCATGAACAAGATATACGTATATATTTTTTTTGTGTCAAGTATGATGGTGTGTGGTATGAAAACCAACGAAGCATTCCTAATCTTCATGAATTAAATGTGAGATGCATGAGGGCAAACTTCAGTCATATTGACAATGACACGATGAAAGTTGTTGTTCGTGGTGTTTCAACTCTGTGAGTTAACAATTTTCTTTTATATTTGAATTATTTTATTTGTGATAATGAATGTTGATGGAATATTTTTTTTTCAATTCCTTTGCGAAGAACTGGAAAAGAATCTACAGCAATCGGAAGGGGAAGTCTTGAAAGTGTGGATTGTGATGGAAATTCTACGGATTGTGCAAATGGTAAATTAATTTATGAATTTCCAATTGGTATCGCTGGTCATTATAGTCGCTCATATTGGATTCTCGACACGGACTATACATCGTATTCTGTTCTTTGGAGTTGTGACAATTACATATTCACCCAGTAAGAATATTTACAAACGCAATTTTCTTAAAAGAATTTTTTTCCTCCAGTAAATTTCAATCGATAATAAATAATCTATGTTTTTTATTTTCACTAGCGGAAAATATTTGTGGGTATTTACGAGAGATGAGAATGCTTCGGACGAAGTATTAGATAAAGCCACAAATGTAATACTAAAGAATCGCATTGACAATGTGCCACTTAAGTTTACTAATCAGGAGAATTGTCCTGAGTAATGTAAAATGCAACAATTGATTCTTGAAGAAATACATAAGCTTTGTAGTGCTAAAAATATTCGCAGTTGATAATAAAAGTTTTTTGTTCAAATTCTATAGAAAGTGCAGTTGAATTTTCCATCCAATTGTCCCCAAACGTATTAAAATATCGATAATTACATAATGAAAAAGAGGAAAGTTATTGTTCACACGTTGTCGATAAAAATAAAAAAGACTGATCACTTTTGGTCAATGATAAAACTCTGCTATCACATTATGAATTTCGCATTGCAATTTATCGTTTCATATTTATGTATACGATAAGAACAATTAGCATAAAATTATATTCCATCATCTATGCACATATTATAAAGGATCGATAATATTTCAATATGATTATATAATGCGTGAGTAGAACACATTGAAAAGAAATAATAGCTTATTGAATATGTTAATTGAAACTGATAGGAATAAGAACTTATGAAAAATTTCTATTCTAATATCCAAAAATAATTTCATGAATATTAATATAAATTTGCATGATGAATAATTATTAATAAATAAATTTTGAGTTATGACGACTTGACCTAAATTTTTTTCTCTAACAACAATGTCCAGGTAATTGCTAAATATATATTTATTTCTAATAGGTCGTCAATGTTTTTTAATTGTTTTCTTTTTACGTTGTTACCGCCTCGTTAAATAAAGTGAAAAAGCATAGATATTGAACGAGTGTGTATTGATGTATGTCTATACACACGCATCGTTTCATATTTACCTTGATATATGTAACCATGAGATAATACAAAAAGTACTGTTCACCAAGCTATGTCATCAGTCTTGACACTGTCTTGATGACAAACGGTCATAATTTGTAATAATTATTCTATTTTCATTTTTCCACGATATATTACGTGAATAAGTCTTAACTAATAGGACAATGTTGCTTCTGGTATTAATATTTTCTCTAATTGGCGGTAATTTCGCACAAACTATTGGTTTTGGCCTTTGCCCAAACGTAAATACAGTCTCACCGTTTGATACATCAAAAGTGAGGATTTTTTTTTCTACGTAATAGAGGAAGAAAATTAATTGATCAATATTTTTGAATTTTTAATTCATCAAAATACATGGCTTGAATCATAATTTTTCTAGTACACCGGTTTGTGGTATGAAAATCTCAGGAGTGTTCCGAATTTATTCGAATTTGGTGGAAAATGTGTCACAGCAAACTATAGTGCAAATAACGATGGCACACTAAAAGTTGTTAATCAACAAATTTCATGGATGTGAGTACATGATTGATAATTAAATATTTCGAACAAATAATTTTATAATGATTGTTCTCAATAACAGAGAAAATAGTTAATAAACATGTAAACAGCTTTATTCATTCTCTGATATAGTTTTTTATCACAATTTTTTTCTTATTCTCGTAGAACTGGTCTGGAATCTACAATTGTAGGAACGGCAACTGCGGACGTCACAGAATGTGGAAATATCACGAGTTGTAGTAAACTTGATGTTGAGTTTCCGATTCCACTGGGTGGTAGAACACATGGGAAATATTGGATCCTTGATACTGACTACACATCGTACTCAATTGTATGGAGTTGCTCCAATTTTTTCTTGAACCAGTAAGTCATTCTTAGAAATTATCAAAAGTATCTTCCTTCTCGGCAAATTTTTATCTTCACAATGAATCATAATTCTTTTATTTTATGTTCAGCGTAAAATTCTTGTGGCTATTGACAAGAGAACAAATACCACCTGTTTCCCTCATACAAAAAGCTGATAACATAATGACGCAATATGGAGTTGCAGACGTACCTACAATGACTACTGATCAACAGCATTGTCCATAGTTCGTGATAATAGAATACACAGAATGAAAAAAAAAAGGTAGTTTTACAGCTGTATATTATTCTTTAATCAATAATAAAAATTCAAAGTGTCATTAAAAAATGTTCTCCAAATTTTTTTAGCACAATCCAAATATCTTTTCTATAAAATTCAATCGCAAACAAAAATGTTTCACACTCTCCATTCTAAAATAATGTTTACACTCATCCAATTCCAACAATCATCATCTATTGAAATTAATTATAAATTTTATCAGTCATACAACTCGTTGGAGTTGAAAAATTTGAATGATAACATAAATATCCAAGTTTAAAATCATTTTATTTACCTCAAATTTACCTACACCAGGTAAATTGTTATGATAAAATTCCAGCAGAGGGCATTGAACATCAGCCTCGCAAACTCACATTAAGCCACACGATGAAATTTCTAAAGAAGAAACTGAAGATACTCTTTGTACCGGCATTTATATTATCCCACCAGATGTCAGTAGACTCGGGTTATACTTCAAGTAATACCTCAATTACAAAAAAATAATTTAAAAAAATATTTAAAACCTGTTCCACATAAAACATCGTCTATAAATACCTAATTTCCTTTTCTCCCATTTCAATTTCGCTACAAGCCACATAAATCTGATCAATCTCAACTGAACTAGTGATATTAAATCCCTTTTACTTTCACAACTTACATTCATATATAATATGAATTTATTCCAAGTTATCATTTGCATTCAGGCAATGGGTATATAGTAGTTGTAATTTTCCCCTGCGATTTTGCTCGAAATAAATCACACTTTACATGGGGGTAGGTGGCTTACAGCCGTCCAGTTTTTCACCGACAAAAATATTCAAGATCGTGGGATAAACACTATACATATATATATAAACATATAAATTCATGATTCTCCCATGGGGATTTGCGAGTTTGCTTTTCGATTGCGGCCAGCGTGAGGATTAATTGGTGAGTGGAAATTAAACATCGTCTATACCTCGTTCCAATCCTATCCCCCTTTTATCCAAATGTACATACATATTCCTGTTTTACTTTCATTCATTTCCATTGATAAGTGAATGTCGTTTGCCTCAGTCACACGTTAAAAATTTATGAATAATGCACGAGAAAAATTGGGTTGACAGGCATAAACATCGTTGACAATACTGGTTAAATTGAACAAATAAAGGAATGCTAACCCACGGTAAGCGAGTATAGTGCGGGGAAATTATATATTGGGCCGCGTGCGAAATGCGTTCATGTCGCGTGTCCTCCATGTAAACAGACACTTCATTCAATTGCAAAGCCGCGGGGTATTACACACACGCGGGTTATATGTAGCTCGTCGCGGCCGAGCGTTCGTCATCAGTGGTGCATTGTCGGCCGATAAAGAGAAGTGATGGGACCCAATGGGGGTTTGACCGTGTGTTCTCTCGAGTGTCAAAAAAAAAATAATAATAATAATAATAATAAATGGTAATAATAATATTGGAAATGAAAAAAAAAAAAATATGAATGCACAAGCCACCGGAAAAAAGCCATAAATATTCGTCTTCGATATTTCCTCTATGGTCTATTATTCTCGTTTATTTATTTATTCCACCCCATTGAATTCACGTCATATAAAAAGCTATTATTCTCGTATACCTGATGCAATGCATGAGAAAGTCAATAATTGCTCGGAGATGAAAGCGTATTTGGCAGAATAAATGAATTTATATATGGGAAACCGGGGAAAAAAAGTGTAGAGGAAAATAAAATAATAAATTTACAAAAAGCCCATTGCGAGATTTAGAAAAATAATAAATTGAATTGCAATACACTTAATGAATATAAAGATTGTTCTAAATTATTGGCTTTCATTTAGATTGACATTTTGGGTAAAGTATTTCTATTAATTTTATTTAAAAATTATCTGATTTATATTTAAATGATATTTTATTTTTGTATAACATTTTTTGATGATTTTTATTATAATAATACGGCAAATAGTTTTGCCTCGTGGTGTACACTAATAAATCGTATGTGGAATGTTAATCGCGATTTTGCCTCGAACAAAAAGAAACTGAAAGAAAAAAAGACGAAAAATTCGCAAACAACGCGCGTTCCATTATACTCTTTCGTATAGCGTTCTTCCTTCTCTTCCTTCTCTTCTCTTGGCAATATTCTTCTTTATTTTCATCGTTCCTTCTTGTATTGGCTATATCTCCTTTTTCGTAAACGTGCGCGCAGAAGTACGTGCTTGCACCGAGACAGATCCCACAGCGTCGAAAATCGCCAATTCGTTTTCATACACATATATACACATCCATGTATTGAAACTCGCAGTTATATATATATATGAACTGAGTTCTTTTCTTCTCTCTTTTTTGCCCTGTCTCTCACCTCATCTTATAGTCCCACCATAACACACTGCCGTCATCATCACTCGCACTCGCACACGTCTCTTTCACTTGAGTTTCACGAAGGGAGGAGCGCGGACACGGTCCCTAATAACAGGGTAAGATGGAGCTAAACAAACATACACGCCCATGGCATGTCTCGCTGGAGGTATTATGGGTGAAAAAAAAAAGAACAAAAATAAATAAAACAACGAAAAAATAATAATAATAATAAATAAAAAATGAGGAGAAAAAAAAAAGTGTACACGTTGAAACGAGAGTTTGCAAAGATACAAGAGTAAAAATAGAATGAGACAAAAGCGCATCAGAAATATGGGGTTGAGAATTATGGTGGAATACATATATGTATATAGTGTGCGTTGAATTTGTTGTATATACATATGCATATTTATATATGTGTGCATGAACTCGCTTATGCGTGTAATGGACCTTGCAATACACTCACGCGCAATCTTCAGAGTAACTCTTGGTAGAAGCATAAAAATATATACCCGCGGGATATAGATGCATGTCTCGAGATTGAAGTCTGGTTCAAGTGTATATACCACCAGCATGTTACTCAAATGTGATTACTGGATGGAAGGTATACATGTGTATGTATATATGTGTGTATGTATATTGAAAAGGCTCGCATTAAATCTGGCTTATACAATAATCGTTTGGGCGAATGGAATTGGGTGACCACCGTGTTATATTCAATCGTCGACCGATTGAAATGGTTCGTTTGCATCAAATTAACTTTTGTTTTATTTTACTTTTTTTTTTTTTATTCATTTTCAATTTGATTGAATAAATAATTGATTTGTCTGTATGTATACATGCCATTGTCAAATTAGATTGTGAATAATTGTGTAATTAGGAATTGTTATTCCAATTGTTTTTTGTATTGATAAAGAGGAGAAATAAAAAATTAATCTGATTTCGTTGAATGATTTGTTAACTATTGTTCATCACAGTCAAAACATACGTGACTTTTTCACACGTGTTTTGCCAAATATAAAGGGAATGGTTGGCGAGACGGGGGGGCCCTTAGAGAAATTGACATTTACAAAGCATTTTACGTGATGTTTTTGTTATAAATGGAACCCCAATAAAATACATGTGAATTGTGTGCTGGATGAAATTTTGAAAATTTGAGACACACTGTGGCTACTGTGATAATAAATGGAGAATAGAAATTTTTTTATAGATCACACCATTATTTATATCATTCATTTACATTCTACATTCATATGTAAGTAAATAAACAAATTTTCTTTTTCTCGTTGATAATTGTTGAGGACAAAGCCCATTATATTCACCTCACTCTTTGCATATTTCATTGCCCCTCGAGAGCATATTTTGTGAGACGATGAGAAAATGAATAAAGTGAGAAAGATAAAAAGCGTGAAGGAAATGCGAAAGAGTGGAGAAAAGGGGTGGCAAAAAGTTTTGTCAATTGGGAAGGACACGCGTTGTCCAAAGTGGGCAACACATGGAACATAAAATTTGTTGGTACTCGAGTGAAAAAAATGAGAGAGGGTGAACATTATATATATTAGACGAATGGTGCGACACATCATATATAAACCAGAGTGAGAGAACGAGAAAATGCAATAATCCAAAGAGCACTTTTGAAAAGCACCAAATTGCAAGTTATCGTGGGAATTAAATGAACATATATCGTGACGGTAGCTACGTCGAAGCGGCTCGTTAGGAAATTAACTAGTCGTGAAGAGGGTGAGAGAGAGAGAGAGAGAGAGAGAGAGACAGAGTAAGAGAGAGGGAGAGAGAGCAGAAGAAATAAAATGAAATGAAAGTTAAAGAAAAAAGAAAAAAACAGAAATAAAAATTGTGAGGGGATGCGCGAGTCGAGCGTGATTTCGTTCAGGGTGGTCTTCGTTCGAGATGCAGTCCAACTACGTTTGGACTTAATCACCGACCTTGGTATGGGAGTGGTTGAGTGTGGAAAAGAGAAAGGGAAAGAAATGAAGAGAAGAATAAAGGAGAAGAAGAGAGATAGAGAGATGGAGAGAGTGAGAGAGTGAACGCTCAAGCATTTGTGAGCTATACAAAAACGTGCATCACTCTACGGTTCACCAATTCACGACGTTTGCAATTTTTTTTTTTCCACCACTCACGTTTCAGTTTATTATTCGTCAATTACCACTTTGCATATGTATATTTATGTATATACATGTATCCCAAATATATGTATATATATATATGAGTTTATTATAAACGCTGGTAGTATATACTGCTATGTGAATTTATTGAGACGATGTGTAAATATAAACCGCAAAGTGAAATAACCATATATGTACTGGAATGAAAAAAATAAAAAGAAGGAAAAAAATCGTGTACATAAATTTTTTTGTCAATGCACATTTTTAATATATGAGTATTGTATAAGATTGTTGCGAGAATTATGATTTGCCGTTTGATATACGGAAGCAGAAATGATGGGATAACATGAATGTTGAAAGATTTATTGAGGATGTGATGTTGTTCTCACCCACCATTTCAAGAATATTATATCTCTTTAGTATTTAAATGCCACAATATCTGAAACGCAGATTTTTTTATCAATCAAATTGTGTACGCAGTTCCATTGAATGACTGATGAAAGTATATTAAAAACCCCGCGAGTTATATAAATTTTCTTCTGTCATATAAAAAATGTCATAAATACTACATGTTTTCTGGACTAGAAAAACACTATACCATATTAATTTTCAAAATTCACTCACGTATATATGAAAATATGTGGATCCGTTATAAGTCGCGTGTATCATATACAGCTCCTTCAATATATTGCTCTCAATGCAATTGCACAGCACACGTGTGTGTGTGTGTGTGTGTGTGTGCGAGCATTGTTCACAACTGGCATCTCTGTACAAGGATAAAACGAGTGTACGTTTGCACGCGCGTTCACAATATAAAAGCACATGTATATGTACCTACAAGAAGACAGTAAGAGAGTTTATGTATGTATACACATATATAAATGTATAAAAGAAGAATGAACAAGAAGGAACAAGTCCTGTAAAGGCGAGAAAGAAAAAGATGAATATATATATATATATATATAAAAGCAAGAGGTAAGAGGATAAGGTTTTGAGTAAAAAGACGCAAGGAAGGTAGATGATGAGGAGCAAAGCATTCTGGTTTGTGGGCACAGCCGTTGCCTGCAGCCCACAATTATGATAATAGTCCATGGAGTCCCTGAGTCTTGTTAGGCCAGAGTGTACAGTCAGCTCTTTTATCTATCTCCTTTTCCTTCAACTCTTTTTTTTTTTTTCTTCCTATCTTTTTCTTTTTCATTATCTACCGCGTTATCTTTCTCACACTTTCGTTTAACTCATTCTCTCTACTCACTTCAACCATTTTCCTACTTCGAGCATATCACCAACTTCCCCATCTCTCTCTCTTCATCTTCGTCTTCTTCTTCATTTTTTTTCTTTTTTTTTTCTTATATTCTCAACCTCTTCGCTCTGCCTTTGGCAAAGTCCTGATGGGTATACTGCACTCAGGTCAGGTGGGTTCAAACGGCGCGAAACGCGAGTGTCGAGGCGTGCTGAGAGCACGAATTTTCCGCGTGAACGACTCTCACTCCGTCGTCGCGACGCTTGCCACACACAGCATCAGCATCTTCATTTTATTGCTTTTTTTTTTTTTTGCTCCCATTTTTTGTATGCTCTCTCTTGTGCCAGCGCAAGCATAAACACCACCTTCACACAACCACGATCGTCATCATACTCTTCATACTTGTTTGGCGGCTTTTACATCTTGTCGACAACTGGTGAAAAGTTTTACGTACAAATTCACGAGATTTATATATGTTTACGCCATACAAATCAACCAAAGTTGTCGTCGCCGTTGGCAGTTCACGAGTGAAACGGTAATTGAATAAACTTTTGCTTGCGTTTTGCAATTTCATCCGGCCCACTATACAGCCCACCTGTATAACCTGTATATAAATATATAAAATGATAAACAAACGGAGGGAAAATGAACCGGGCTTTGCAGAAAAAGAAAAGAAATGAAAAAAAAAAAAAAAAAATGAAAAAGAATTTAATTCATTTTCACCTTTTTAATGCATTTACTTTTATCACAGAATATTTTTCATCATTCGCGTCAACAGAAAAAGTTCAAATCTCTTTAAATTTATCCCTCTATTTATTTATTTTTATTTTCCTCCATTTTTCATTTAATTCCTTTTGAAATTTTTCTCAGTATTATATTCATTCTGTCGAGAAACATTCCAATTAATATTGAATATGTTGAATTGTGAGGTAAAAAAAGTATCAGTGGAGTATAAGATATTAAACTCGATAAATAGACGCGACATTATTACAATTTTTTGTTTTTTTGTGTGTATATGAGATGATGAGCGGTTTCTTTTGATCAGCCAGACGATGTTATGTGATAATGTTTGTGTATATGTGTGTATATATATATATGCGGGAGAATGAGGAGAAACACAGAAGAGAATAGAAGAAGAAGAACAGTGAGATGCCGATGAATAAGCGGCGTGCGAGCGTTAATTGGAGGCTGCTCGCGCGCACGATCGTGTAAAGAATGACTCCAAACGCGGTAGCGCGGCTTCCTCAATATATAATACGTATTTTCCAGAGCAAACAATATATCCACACTTCATTATAGATATATATATAAATGTATCTATATGTTTTTATGTTATGTCAAGCGCGCGCCAACTTGCAACTATACAATGACAAAAATAAAATGAAAGAAGAAAATGTTTATAAGAAAAATATTTATATACATACAAGCTCGGCTTTATACAAGAAAAATGTGGCGAGTGGGTATACACTATGTTTCCTTTGAAATTCTGCTCTATATGATTTCCTTTCATTACAAAATATACAAATTTTCAGGTATAAACATTGAGCAGATTGAGTTGGTACCTGTAATATATCAAAGTATGTGTAAACACATTTGAATTTCTCACATTCAAATTCATTTAGTAAATTTTTACATTGAATTATATTTAAACATGTCATTAAATTTATATTCGAATGATGAATAATGAAATATCATTTCATGAACTGAAATTTAAATCTGTATAAGTCATTTCATGTATAGGATTAAATATATGATCGTTTGAAGAATAAAATGCTACTGTATATAGGACGGATGGTATTAGCACAAATAATAATCCTCAATGGAAAAAGTACAGAGGAAAAAGAAAAGATGAGTGAGTGAGGGATATATATATATGCGGGGCTGTCGGATGCGGTGCGAAGCGGCTGATATACGGTTGTTTGTCGAGATTAGTCTCCGACAAAGAAGCCCATTCTCATATATACTCTTTTGGTTTACTGATTTAAGCGCTCGTATGTTATATTTGCTCTAGATTAAATCCCTACTGGGCTTCCACAAATGCGCGGGAGCACTCGAGTATCCGCGAATGTATTTACAATAATAAAAATATATTCTATATACAATCGGATCTCTTGTTGTAAGCAATCATTGATATAGCCAAAAAAATAAGAAAATCCGAATGTAAGAAAGAAATATGATATTTTTATTTAAAAGATCAAATAATATTTCAATGACAAATAACTTGAATTATAATTATTACAATAAAATTTTCATTTGAATTAATATATATATATATTCTTTGTTTTAAATAAATGGGAATATTTGGCACGGTCGATATTTTTTGAAGTGAAATTGAAATAAAATATGCTCCTGAATTAAAAAAATTTTTTAGACCTTTAATCACATCCACAATCAATCGCTTGAATTGAAATTATGTTTTATTTCATCACAAAAAGCCAGAATTGATCTGAATTGAATTTATTGATGTGAATAATTTTTTTTTCTCTCGATATATCTAATATATAATATATATTCACTGATAATTAATTGCTTCTACGGTCTTTTGCCTGAAACCAGTGCATTTAATAAAAACCCAACTGGAATCTTTCAATTTAGTGAATAAAAAATACTTCAATATGAATATTTCATCGTTAAATGAATTAATTTATCGTATATACCCACACACTAACATACACAATCCCGCTACTTCAAGTTGTTGAAACAGACGTGAAAAATTTTACATGGAATATAAAAACACTCACGTATGATTGGAATCGTTATTAATATTGTATGCAAAGTGTGGTGAACAGATAGATAACGAGAACAAAAGAAAGACGAAGCGAATGAAAGGTGGGGAATTGAATTCATCTGGTGTATTAAAATTGTTAAATAATATATCTGTAGATATCATATCAGAAATTCGATGAGTGCACATGATTGACTTTTAGTACATACAAGAGGGTAATCACATGTATGCAATGGGTTTTTTTTTTTTATTTATTTATTATCATCATCATCATCATCATCATCATTATTATTATCACAATTATATTTTTTATTCAAGCTCCTACTTTTCAATCAGCCGCAAATTTGCAAAACGAGGCACTTGAACGAATTTACCTTTGCACGTTATACTCCTGTTAACTGGCCACGATATTTCTTCTTCTTTTCATCCTCGATTTATATATATTCTGTCTCTGCCTTCATCTCTTCACTCAACACATCTTTCTCGTGTTCTTTACGCTCATGTATTTATGTATATACGTATATATATATTTATTAACGTTTATTTCGTTCCCACTTTACTCTGTCGCTCAAACTCGTTGGCTCTCCCCAGAGGTAATGATGGCGTTTGATAATCAGACGCGTCCGGCAATATGAAAAATAATAAAAAGAAGAAGAAATAATAATAATTGAAATAAGAGACTTCGAATTATAAAACGATGTTGGTAGTATATTGGATATGTGTACTCTGTATGATTATCACAAGTAGCTATTTTATTCAAATCTTGTTTATTTATCTACTGAGTGATCCTTCAGTGTTCTGTAAAATTATGTAAATCGTAAAATGATATGCAGAAAGAATAATAATTGAAGAACGTATATCAACGATGAAAAATTATTACGTTGATATATTTTTATTTATTATTATTATTTATGTCTATTTTATTATTGTTCCATTATTATTTTACAAAAGAAAAAAAGAAGGAGTCGGAAAGTGGCAGAATTATATTTTACTACTTCGTTGTTCGATCAACATTTTTAATGTTGCAATTTTTACGACCACAATCTGTCGACACACTGACGATTTGCCGACGTTACACACACACACACACACACACACACACCAAATCAGCGCGACGAAATTTGATCGGTTATATTGTATATTGAGTTTAGTGTATCGTGTTCCGCTTGAGGGCTTCTAACTCTGGGCAAAAATCGATATATAAAATATGTTATGGAAAAATGATTTTTTGAGCGGTTAAATTTGGGTTTATATGCATATAGGTATACAAAATGCTATTTTTGATAGAGATATTCGCGCACCATCTGCTATAAGCTAAATTGAATTGTAAATCGACAGAATATATATTTATCGATTCTGTCGGAGAGAGAGAGAAAAAAAAATTATTCCTTTTTTTTTTTATTTCTAATAAAAAATAGCAAAAGGAATCGAGAAAATCAGATAAGCGAAGAGCCCTGTTCGGGTAAATGAAATCAATTTTCTTTACTCTGTACAGCAGCGCCAGTGATATTGTATTGCATTTCGCCTCTGGCTTCAATAGAATTTTGCTGTATAGTAATAGAAGAAAATTACGAAAGATGCATTGATATTTTTTTTTTTTAGCAAATAAAATGAAACATATATTTATTTATGTATTATATATGTATCAGTGGTTTATATATAGAGTGGATGGGGAAGAGCTTTGGAAATGTTCAATAGCAACACTGAAAGCAGGACAATCAATCCTTTATATCGCACCAGAGCGTTCTTTCAATGAAAATAGACGCGATAGATAGAAGGAAATAATTTCAGGAGTTAGTTCGAAAAACTGGAATGAATTTTATTTAATATTAAATTCAACACAGCCAATTGAGAGAGAAAAAAATTTCTCGATCCCATTACTTTTACTTCCTGTTGCGACTTAATTCCAGATTAAAATATTTCCAATCCAAATCTACCTCCAACATAATCATGATACACGAAATATTAGATTGAGTTTTCGAATTTTTGTGAGTGAAAATAAATCTAATAGAGTTAAAATAAAAATTCATGATCATTTATTCATACACGACAAACGAATGTCATAATATTTCATTAATTCTCTAGAAAATAATTATTCTTCATCAAAAAATACTTTTATTGTCATTGAATTTCCATCGTGTGACACGACAAAATTATTTATATACCCCAACAACAAAAATAAATAAACAACAAACCACTTGTATATTAATTTTTCATAATCGACAGAACTCAAATAAATTAAAAAACTTGTAAAGAAAAATAGAAAAAAAAAAAAAAATAAAAAATAAAGAATCAAAGAATAAAAGAAAAAAAATATATATATATATTCCATCTAGAAGATCATCGATCATGGTGTTGTTGCCTCCTCTCTACCCTCACCAATCCCATATATACTCCACAGAACTATCCTCCACTCCCGTTCAAATTCTCACAGTCCATCCGCACCAGTAACTATACTATACCATCTCTCTCGTGGGTGTATATATCGGTGTTGAAGTTCGTATATCCCCGTAAACATTCGTGAATGATCGGCACGCAGGCCTGCGTCGACCCTGGTCGACCGATGGCGGCTGAAGCAGAACTGGTTGTGGCTTTCACGCGGCAACACACTCGTTGTGTTCAACGCTAATTCATATTTTGAACATTTTAACGTGTTATATTCATATTTGATCCATTACATTTAACATCAATAATTATTTCGTGACATTATTGTTAATTGTGTATATAATTTAAACAATATTTGTAACGTCAACGTGCATTATTAGCACGTGTACCGTGTGACTAGCTGTCAAAAAGCCAAAGTGGCCAAGTAGACAGTATATAAATATACATATATATATATATATGTATATATTCAAACGTTAAGTAGTTTTACTCCTTCCACTGCCGCCTGTTCTGTTGTTCAACATCCTCGTGTGCATATTCAAATCATCGTAGACATAACAGAACACATTATTAGACAATAAAATTCGTGAGTGACTGACAAATATTTATTAATTAGCACAAAAAGTGAGAGAAATAATTGTATTAACAATTAAATGATGCTGAACAATGAGCTGAATTATTAAAGACCATAATTGAGAGGAGAGAAAAATTAAAAAAAACTTTTTCTCTCTATCGGATCGGGTGAAGAACGCAAGATCGCACGCGCGTTTTTTGCTCTCTCTCTCCCCCTTTCTCTCTCTGTGTATTTTACTCTCACATCGCAACGTTGAGCACGTGGTTTGGGGCACATCATGTTGCTCCGATTGGCACTGTTGTTTATCATCGCAAGACCAGGACATGGCTTCTTCAATCTATTCCTCAGTCAAACTGAAGTTCGAAAATTAATGGGTAAGTAATTTATTCGATAACAATATTCATAATATAAATCGTAATATTATTTATCTTCTTCTTTATAAATGTGTTCTTGACTAAATGTATGAAAATATAAATAGACTATTATCGATGAGCGATATTTTTTTAATATTTTCGTTTTCAGCACGTGAACATTTGTTATTTATCTGTTGTGCTATTAAAGAAATGGTATTTTTCTATCTCTTCCGGATTAATTTAATCGCAAACACATGCGTTATCTAAAAAGATTAAAGAACATTTGTAGCAGATGTTAAACACAGAAATACTCTTTCATTCATGCAATTCTATCTAGTTCATTATTGTATGACAATTAATATCGATGAATTTGATTCAAACGTAAATGGTGAATGGGGAGATAGCAATTTTTCAGAGTGTCCCATGCAAAATGACATACATATACGCATGATACCTCTGATGAATGTATATCATTCCTCGTGGATGACTTTCACCACTGGAAATAATTCGCTTTCAGCTCGTTGGCTCGCGAAAAATGTCCGGCTCGCTGAGTCGCAATTGCGCGCGGCGACACCTGAACACTCAAATTAGCGCGTATACAGCTTTTTTCCTATCCACGTTTGTGCTCTCTACACTTTAGATATATATATATATATATACATATGCATGTATGTATATAATATAACCACAATTCAATGCTATGTATCTGGAAAGCAGTCGACTGGTTTCTGCGATATTGCGAATATGTACATGGCTGCAGTGTCGTTTTCACCCTCTTCCTCTTGTATCCCTCACCCTCCTTCCGTTCGCGAATTTCACGGAAATATTAATAGAAATAGCTGGGAAGCCAAGCGAGCTCTGTGTAACACACACGCACACACATATACTCCCAGGGAATTCAAGGGTGACGGAAAAAAAAAGGAAAAAACCAAAAAAAAAAAAAAAAAGATACAGGGTGAATTAATTTCTCAT
This sequence comes from Zele albiditarsus, assembly GCA_958496275.1. NCBI lineage: Eukaryota > Metazoa > Arthropoda > Insecta > Hymenoptera > Braconidae > Zele > Zele albiditarsus. Next base: position 13,900,353 of record OY292410.1, read on the forward strand.
TGCTACTGGCATGTTATTTTTTTTTTTCTCTTTGCTTGCGGATAACTGTCAGATATAAATGTATCATGATTTTTGAGAATTTATATTTGCTAATGTTGTTACAGTCGAAGTCGTTTTTTTTTTTTTTTTCTCTCGTTCAAACATTTCAATACGAGAATAGATCGAGTCAATTTTCCTTCTCGCTTTTTTTTTTTTTCCTTTCTGTTCAATGTTTATTTAGGACAGTCTGCATCTGGGTCGAAAATTTTTGAATAGCTATTCTCTGAATATATATATATATATATATATATATGTAGTTAAAGATGTCGATTTTATTCAGGCGTGCATTTCTTCGTGGTTGATTCAGACCAGGTCAGGAACCGGAGTGTTCAATCGTTCGCTCCAGGTTTTGCCTGGTCGACTCAAAAATTTACGACCCATTACTGCCGAGGTCTCGCGCACGGCCAGTCTCACCACCTACGTATTTATGCACACGTGAATATCTCGATATACATACAGCATGTGTATATATGAACACCTATATGCACCGTACTCAATGCACATAACGACGTGCAGACGGCGCGATAATAGATAATTGAAACACGGTTTTAAATGAAACGAATACAAAAAAGAAACAAAGAATGACGGGAAAACGTTTGAAATTAAAATAAATAATGAAATTAACAATACAAAGAAGTATTTATACCAATATTTGTACATGTGAAAACGTTTCATTGATATAGACAAATTTATTTCATTCAATCCAGACGTCCTGTATAAATATAAATATCTTCAACAATATTTCTGATCTTTGTATGTGCACTCATCTACTCAACTGGTAAACAACAATAATTCAATAACGTTCTTTATATTTGTTATACAGACCTGTACAATATTTATTCATAGAATATATAAAAGTATGCGTGTGTGCGTGTATAGCGTGTAGACATTTGTGAATGCGAGACTCAGTAATAAAATATGATAACGAGGTCCTTGTTAAGCGTCTTGTGACGTGTGTGTGTGTGTGTGTTTGTGTGTGCCGCGCGAGCCCACGGTCAGGACCGGCTTTCTAGTTTGTTTAGACACCGAATAATCGAGCGCGTCCTCTATGCCCACTACTCTCTCTTTCTCATCCACCTACTACCCTATACGTCTTTCTCAATATACACATATATTATCTCTACCTTTACTTGTCTCTTTAATTTTATTTTGTCCACCATGTTTCTCTCTGTTACCTCTCTCGCTTTTGAAAGTATGTATATATAGAGAATCTTATGGCGAGACAAGAATACCGCAATGGCTATACCCTATACAAGATGCCCCAATGGTATAGGGAGAAACTTGAGATCGGTTTTACGATAGTACCAACCACTTGCCAATGAACCATATGGACCAATACCGGATCTTGTTATCCAATATGGAGCTCAACTCTCTTAACGCGAAATGAAACACGTCTAAAATTTCGCGCTCCACTATTTCTTACTTTTTATATAAATATGTACATATATCTATATATAGTGTGTTTGATATATATATATATTTATATACCACTTATTTAGAGCTTCTGAACATTTGATCTACGCGGCCAATTGAGTCGAGAAATCGATCTGGATAAAAACCACTCTGACTTTCTCGCGTTACTAACGGCCGTTTTTTCTTACATATATGGGAGAATTATTTTTGAAGGGTGTGCAAGATGGGGAGGGTGAATGGGGCAAAGGGAGAGAGAGAGAGAGAGAGAGACAGATATTTCCTCGATTGACACAGACCATTGTCCAAACCTCGACAATTTTTGATATTTATTCATTCGTAAATATATACAATGTATGGATATATATATTTATTTTATATAATGGATGTATATATTTGTATGTAATTTTTGATATCCCGGTGTGACTCGATCATTATGTGAATAAATTTGTGAATATATTTTTGTAATGATGAATCGACAAGAAAGACACGTGATGGATGAGGTCTCGATATATTTTATGACAGACAGGTATATATGTCCTGGGATATTTATTCGTTTTCATTTTTGCTTTTCAGACGTTATTTATTTTTTTTTTTTTTTTCTTTTCTTCTTCTTCCCTTTTTTGCTTTAGGAAAATTTCGAGTGACGAAAAGTCATTGCAATTCGTTGCACCCGGTTCCATTTTGAGGGGATAAGAATTATTTCACGTTATTATTATTAAGGTGGTTTTAACTGATGGAATTTTTATTTTCGATAAAAAATAATAGTACAATAATTTTTTACCCTTTTATTTAATTGTGCCCTTCTTACACAGCCACACGGTACAATTTTGTATGATAGAACTACTTTAATTTAAATGGTGAAAAGATGTATTTAAATTAGCAAGTATACTTTGCCGAGAGGTATGAAAGAGATAACATATTGTTAATTGACTAGTCAAAGCTGTTTTTGTTTGTGTAACGGAGTAGAAATAGTGTAGATCGTTGAAAATTGAATTTGAATGTGTTGTTTAATGTGCGATAATGACGTAGAAAATTATGGTACTGAAAAAAATAGAAAAAGAAAAAAAAAGGTGGCGTTAAAATCAATTTGGATGACAACGAAAATTTTGTGTCCATTAGGTGGGCGTTTTTATATTCCATGACACACAAATATATACATACAGATACATAGGGACCCCAAATATTTTGGGACTTATCTTATAAAGGACCCTCGTACGAGTCTCCCGTCGTGTACACCCGACACCGCCATGGATAAGATAAAAAACTATACATGTTTATATGTAGATATATATCCGTAATCTACCGCTGTCTTCTCTTTAACACTCACCAACTTTTCTTTCCCTTTTTATTTCTCCTCTTTTTTTTTTAATCTCTCACATTCCCTCTCACTCAATTCCCTCCAACTTGTCCAATGTATATTCAAATATATAAGACAGAATAATTTAAATTAATTTCCAACAGGAGTATTAAATAGCGTCAGTGAAATAAATAAAGAAGACAGACATGCAAAATGGAAAAAAAAATAAAAAGTAAAAAATGATGATAAAAAAATAAATAGAAGAAAACAACAAAGTAGATTCATCAGAATTTTATTACAGACATCAAAAATTCGAGGAACGATAGTTGGATGTCGTAAAGAAATTTTACGACATTTCCTAGAAACTTGCGCGCGAGAGGTCACAATGTCTACAATTTATTTATATTCTTTCTCAGTGTTGTTTCATTTATTATTTTATCCCGTATACGCGACAAAAAGTGCGAAAGAGAGAGCGAGAGTGAGAGAGTATATCCAAACGATATCTCATGAAGTCTGATGTAGAATTTTATTGACTCTATCAGCCGTCCAGTGAGTCCGTTATTGGGACTCCCATAAATTAAAATTGTTTATTTTCATACACATATATCACTGTATCATTTTATTATTTATTATAATGGAATTAATGGACTATTAAATTTTGTGGGGCTCGCAGTCAGATTGGTTCCTATCCCGTTTTACTCAGCCATCAGCTGTTGTGCAAGCCCGTGTCAAAACATAAAAATAAAATCCGCTACGATGTCGTTCACATCATCAATAATTTGTTTGGTCAGTGTAAGTCAGGCTTTTTGCATGGTGCGAGCTGTTGTTGCTCCGTTTCTCCATTCTCTTCTTTTCTACGTTGCTCCACCACCATCACCATCTTACTTCGGACCACTGTGCGCTTGTTCTCGGGTCTGTCCCTACCTAGTTAGAGCCTGACAGGCCCCATCTCGATGGTACCGTAGTAGCAGGGTCGAATCAAAGAGCCCGCCAAGACCCCGTGAAAACGTTTATGCACAGACAGTGGCGTGGATACAAGTGGACCCTGGTTAACGGTATATCCAATCAATTTTCTTCACTTAACATTTTTTTTTTTTTCTCAATAAACACACACTTTGCCACTCCATATACAATATACAAATTTTATTTTCACTTCATCTCTTTCACTCAACACTTTGAATAAAAAACAAGTATTAATATTTATACTAATTCAAGTCAACACCAATTAAAAATATTTTAATTCAAGTCTTTTTGTTTTTTTTTATTGTAATGAGATACATCCAAGTATACATTCACAAAATGGAATAAATAAAAGAGGAAAAAAGAAAATGAAAACAAATTAATCCTATTAGTTTATTCCGTGCAGTGAATGTCTAACGAATTGAAGATGAGCGAATATTTTAGCATAAAAAACCTCTTTAATACCGCGCGTGTGACAGCAAAAATAAACTCGATTTTGCGTATATGTAAGTACATACATTCTATCACTACCACTACTGCTGCTGCTGCTGCTTGGCTTCTGGCAAACTATATCGTACTCTTGGTGTGAGCATAGAGCATGAAAAGTGCAGTATGTCACGATAGGTGATGAGTACAGAAAGTAAGAGAGGGATAGATGAAGGGCGAGAGTGTGCTTTGGTTGGATCAATGAATGTGCATGATGCACGTGCCAAATGGTCTTTTCAAGTTGTCGCCAACGAATATGAGTGCTCCGGTGGATATTTAGCATCGACAATGGAGAGTGTCTCTGGGTTGCGCGTTGTCGAAGATGAATATATATAAGGGTTGAATGCATGTGTGTGTGTGTGTGTGTGTTTGTGTGTGTGAAAAGGGCTTTGAATGAAAGAAATGCAAGTGAAGAAAAAAAAAAATAATAAAAAAAGAGTGCTTGTATACTTAAGAGAGTAGGACGTTGCAAATGAGTGTATGTAGGTAAATGGAAAGAGATGAGTCAAAAACGAAAGAAAGAAAATGAGAAAAAAAAAATATTAAAATTAAAGAGTTGCGAATTTAGGGCGAGTGGTATGATGAGCATCGAATCGTGTATTTTATAAATGTACACGTATATATAGTGTGATATTTTCAAGCTTGATGTGGTGTTGCTCGATGTATGTATAATATAAAGCAACGCTTGCGCCTCTGCCACCATCAATCTCGGGCTCCTCGTTAAGAAGCGCGTGTTTTATTTTATTTTTTATTTTTTATTTTCCCTTTTTTATTTTTTTTTTTCTTTATTCTTTTTCGTTTCGTTGGGTGTGAGTCAGGCATAGCATGAGCACGCGTGGATGTATACATATATATATATGTCAAGAGAAGAAGAAGAAACGTCTTTCGACATTTACATGAGGACGTGAACTGCGCTGGCATATACGGTGGTATAACCCCCTGTGGATCTCCTTGTAAAAACAAGCCAAAAATTTTTCTCGACTTGCGCGTAGAGAGTTCTGTATGTATACCTATATTTATATGGATATATATATATGTACTGTTGTTTTACGGTGATACGTGAAGCGAATTACCATGAGTAAACGCTACTAAAAAAAAAATATAAAATATATTGAGTGAAATGTATTGAAAAAATTGGGGAATTTTTCTTCTTATTTTGGTTTTTTTAGTTGAATGGATGGATAATAAAATTTATATAATTGTTTATGTACATTGGGGAATTTTTTCATTCCAGAATTACTATGCTGACGTTATAGTAACAGATAATATTGACGGTGTGGTGTAAATATAAATGGATATTTATAAGTTTTTATGAATTTTAGTATTGGCAATGTTAATAATTCAAACGAATTCGGGTAAAGTGTATTGCAATGCTTATTTTGATGGTGAACATAATAAAATTTTGTTTTGATACCACTATATACTGTTATTAAATTGCTTCATCGTGAAATGTCTCAATTCACGAATAAAACATTTGTGTGAAAGTTTCACTGGGTACAGATGTCAATTTTGATAATTGAAACCCTAAAAGTAGTCATGTCCCAATACAAAGGGAGAGAGAAGAGAAAAAAGAAAGAAATACGACGTAGTTTCCGAGAAAATTTGAAATGTTTGGACTTGTCTGTTCATTTATCTCATTGACCCTTCTCAAATTTAAAAATGCGACTGCAACATTTTTTTATATTACTTTTTCATTGTAATAGTTCTTTTGGAAGTTTGTATCAATCGAATTGCATGCTATGACATTTAAGCATAATGGAATTGACTTTGGGGATCTTCTTGTCTAAATCCCCTGGAGAACGACTTGACTGTATAACATTGCAAGTGAAAGATATTGAGAAAAAAAAAAAGAAAGACAACTGTGTTTGTCCCCCACTCACAGCTGGAGATTTACTGGGATGTTGGATTTGTTGTGTGGCCTCCAGAGATGTTATGAAAGTATTTACTGTTTTTGTTGTCTTCCTGCTTTTTTTCTTTTTTTTTTTTTTTTTTCACTATTGCAAACGTCCATGAAGTTTTCATCCCATCTACGCCAGAGATTATTTCAAGCTTTGATTGAAGGACAAACGCTCCGACCAACTCAACGAAATATTAATCGATGTGTCGTTGATGGAATTGGTTGGTCCAACGATGTGGCAGGGGCGAGTGATGTTATTCATCAATTTCGATGGCCCCTATATATGTATTTATTATTATATTATATATATGTATGTACCACTATCCCGTTTGAAATCTTTTAATCCTCGTCAGCAGACTCAACCGACATTTGTTATATACCTGGCGGGCTTGTTGTTTGAGTGACAGCATCTTAACGAGCATCTACTCTTGTTGGATATATGATGAGTGGGCGCTTTAAACAGCATCTTTGTGTTGTGATAACGCATTGCTTGAATTTACATTATGCATTGCGAAAAAAACAAAAAGAAAAACCTCTAATAAATATATACATATATCCCGCACCGAAAAAAAAAAAAAAAATTCGGATATATAAGATAAATAAAAATTCAAAATATTTTAAAAATATATTTTTTATATGTGAAAAACATTTATTATATGTGAAAACTTCTTGAGAATTATATATTTCAATTATCTTCTTCAATGTATTTGTTGTATATTTTTTTTTTTTTTTTCCTCTTTGAGATCCTGAATATACAAATTTTAATAATAGAATGCATTCTACTCAGTTGAAACCTGGTTTGGAATTATTTTCTTGGATGATTGCTTAATATGAAAAGTGGATAGTCAAGTATATAGTTAAACACGATGACTTGACAAATAGCGAACAAACCAATTTTTTTCCTTAGTTCAAATATATATTTATTTTTCTTTGCTGACAAATTAAGAGCCATCGAGATATCTCAGCATTATTGATTCTCACAATATCGTTCTGCAGTTTATTATTATATTCATCTACAATATGAAATTCATATAATATAAATAAATATATATATATATATCTTTTCTTTCTCCAATACTATGACGAAGTTTTCTCTCGTCGAGAGGAAATTTTAAAAGAAAAACAAGACGAATTGATTAGTATATACACAAGCTTATCAGTATAGACAAGAGTTTTGTCCCTCTTGAAAAGTCTGTGGTTCGCGACCCCTCGAGATATAACCAAGAAAGAACAGGGAAAAAAAAAAAATCTTTTTTCGTTTCAAGATTTCCGAATGAGTGTCCCTCTGCATCGCGAGCAATACGCGGCTTATCATACCATCGGCGCCACAACGGGGAGTAAGAGTGGTGGAGTGCGACTGTACATCGTACGAATATATATCGCAGACCTTGGTAAAGGTATAGACCGAGAAATAGAGATAAAGAAAAAAAAAAAAAAAGGAAACGAAACAGGAGAAGCAGTGAAATGTAAAAAAAAAAAGAAAAAAAGGAAAATATTCAAGTTCCGTCTGGGATCGGGTTCGGGAATCTGCAGCCATGGTTTCTCTCTCACGATAGGGGGGCCGTGTGTTTGGTTTTACTGTGGTCCGTTTTTCAGTCATCCTTCGATCTTTCTCTTTTTTTTTTTACTTGTGAGATGACCCCGATGTGCGAGTATACACCCGCACACACTGTATAACTATATGGACACTAAAGTGATAAATCGTTCGCGACGTTTTCGTCTTTCGTCCACTCAGCGCAACGGGGTGTCCAAATACATATTACATCTTTACCAACGACGTATTTTTTTTATTTTTTATCTTGACCAAATGTCATTCTGAGAATCTAAGTGCTGAAACTACTAAAATGTGATCATATTCATCTGATCTCCAGCACCGTTGACCATTTTTGAAACAATAAATTATATTTCTACAGCTGTCATTGGACTGTAGAAAAAAAAAAGCCATATACATGCGCCTAAATAATTTTATAGTTTCGGGATGTAAACATTATTTTACAACGAAAAAAAAAAAAAAAATAAGAAAATCTTTGAAAATACAAATTAAAATATTTAAGAAGATTCGGAAAACGAACTCCTTAAAATATTTACCAGTGAAAAATGACTGTTATTTTTTGATCTACTTACACCAGGCACTCTTCTCAATTTTCACCGTCTCTGATTAAAAATCCATAACCAAGAACCCATTGAATTCAATTTTCACCCTCTCTTCAATATATACTTATATATCTCATATTATCCACACAAGAAAAAAAAATCCCAACGCGGTACTAGTGTCGTAGAAGGGCTTCACATCCACTGCAGATTAATTTCCTTCAATAGAAAAAAAAAAAAGGGCAAAAAAAAAATATGTCTCCCAAGGATTTTCCTGGATTAAGACACACGCGTTGGGTCGGAAACCCCTGTTGTTCAAAAGACTTTTCCAGTTGCGACCCCAATCTGTTCTCATTCATCGGGTACGAATGCCCACGAAAGTACGAAAGTATACAATACATTCATATATCTAGCACTGTGCAATAGGTGAAAGCAAAGAAAAGATGAAATAATTGGAATGAAAAAAAAAAAAAAAAAAAAGGGCGTGACAAAATCCAAAAGGTCTTTACACGCGTGACAAATTCAATGTAACTCGAATCGACATTCTATCAGTGCATACTCAGCCATACTGAGTATATATATATATATATATGTATGCATACATATATATAGTGTCTGGATGTGGGTAGATATAGAGCTGAATGAGGATAGCATTGGGTATTAATCCTTGCGGACAAGTATTCGTTGAATTCAACTGTACGCGCGGGGCCTGCGGGTATGCAACACATGGCACGACAGCGACTCACGCGATGGTTCAATCACGGACGTTCCATCTGTCTACTCCCCCCGACAGAAAATTGAGAGACAATCACGGCTGTACATTGAACTGTCGACGACGTTGACATCGATGATGAGGAGGATTCGGGTGGAGGGTATATGTGGGGGGCCAGTGAAACAATATTATCTTAGTGTCACATCCCCTGAAATTTTTGCTCTTACTCGTCGTTCTTTTTTTTTTTTTTTTTTTCGTCTGTTTCCTTTTTCCCTCCCTAATGCTTTGCACTAATGCTCTACAATGCTCTGGGTTTATTTAACATAGTTCATGTTTCACCCCTTTATCTAATTTCAAAATAAATTCTCGGAGTGTGTCTGTGTGTGCACGATGTTCGTGACAAGTTTAATAATAACATTTTCCAGTTTGTACAGTTGAGATAGAGGAAAAAAGAAGTGACAAAGAATTATATTAAATGAAGTTTCATTGTAAATATTTGAATTGACACAAAGAGAGAAAATTGTACCTGTAGTTTTTTAGTAGTGTTTTATTTCTTTTTGCTTTATATTCACTTTGGTGACTGGAGTGTTGAAATAAATTTCTTGTGTAAAGTCAGTCTGTGAACACTTGTGTCTGTCTGTCTGTCTGTCTGTCTGTCTGTCTGTCTGTCTGTCTGTATGCTTGCCTGTTTGCACGTGTGTATACGAGTGGATAGATTTTATTTACCTGTAAAATTCGAAGCTCCAACCATTTAGGTATGTACGTGTTCACACACGAAACTTTACGAGGCATTATCAATGTATGTGTTCTCTTCTTCGTATATATATATATATTATATACAGTGAGGAATAAAATTCATGGGCCCTCTGGGGGCCCAACAATATAATATCTTGTTGCGCCCACGCGAAATACGATACAGTTTCGTGTTCGAGACATATCCAATTCACGCTTCTCGTTAAATTATTTTTCTTTTTTCCCTTTTTTTTTTTTTTTATTTATTTATTTTTCGCCCAAAGACAAATTGGTTATCGCACTTTTGTGAATTTTTAACATCAAAAACCGGTCCCACATACAGCAATAATATATGCTCAGAAATAAATTTATATTCCATAACTATCTCTAATAAAAAATATCACATAATATAATTATTCGTGTTCGATTTATTCCGTCCAACTCATCAAACTGGAGTGAAATAAATGAATCCCATTTTACTCCATCTCAATCAGTGTGTCATCGATATACCTATATAACTCTGTATACCTCTGTATACGAGAGACAAAAATGCTTTTTGGTCAAAGCAAAAGAGAAAAAAAAAAAAGGTAAAATAGGATGAAATGAAAAAAAATAAATAAATCGTCAAAGACTAAAAGTAGAACCAATTACTCTTTCTCTCTCCTCATTCTCTTACAACCGCGCCTCCAACAACGACAAATTGCTTCGTCGTCTCAACTTCCCGCTCTTTTCCTTTTTTTATTATTATTTTTTTTTTTTTTTTCATACATTTATTTCGCTCGTACAAGTCCGCCTTATTCCACTTCACCAAAAATCCACACAGACTCTTAAATTGGCTCAGGCGATTTCCCCAACAATTTTTCCCAATGTAAAAATTCCACCCAGAATGTCGTTCATAAGAAAATCCATTGAGCGAATGAGTTGAATGTACAATTTACGAGAAAGTAAAGAGAAAATTCTCTGAATTTCATTTGTAAACGGATGTGCCTTGTAAAGCCAATATATTTCCCGCACATATATCCTTTGTACTACAAACCACAGATATATATTATATATCCACAGATGTAACTACATCCATACACGTACACTTATATAATATCTTAAACTTACTCCACATACTTAAGTGTATGTACTATCGTCTTGGGCACACGATGTCTCGTCTCACAAATGTCTCGTGTCTGGGTAATCCTTCCGGGACCCGACGCGATGAATGGCGTATCGTAAAGTCGCCCTGCGGGGTTGAAGTACGAGCAGTCGACTCTCTAAATATATATATATATATATATATATTTAAGGCATATATAGTAAAGTGTATGGGGAATGTAGATATATATATATATGAGTGATATAGGCGGAAACGAGAAAAGCCCCGGGATGCATTCAACCCAAATGGTATGAACGTTATGTACATAAAGTGCATACGAGTGATTCCATGTCTGGTGCATATATATACGTATTGTATATATAGTAGAATATATACATATATATGTATATACACATAGAGAGAACTTGAGATGTGAATTACGTGCCCTGTGTCTCACGACATGTAGAATTACGTCTTTCTCAGATGAGATGAAGTTTAAACCCACGTGTTCGTTTCCTTGAGTCGTTACTTAGGTATATGGTTGTATATTTGTGTATTTATTTATATGTAGAATGTTTATGCATGTGCAGTGGGGAGTGTGTAGACAGCGGGTTAGGAACTTATGGGTTATTCAGGAGATATCTATAACGACCATGACGTGTTCTGTAAGATATCTGTAGATCTATGTCGTTCAACGTTTGTGAAATGGATAAATTCTCTTCTGTCGTTTATTATTCAGCGAGTAAATTCAACAGAAAATAATTTTGAATCACGGAATGGTTGTCTATCTTGAATTGAAATTATTTAATTTTAATTATGTTTGGTTGTGTGTTTTTGTTTTGAATTATGAATTCAAATTTATATATGAATTTTATTCAAATCAGTTTTTTTTTTTGAATGCATGCATGTTGATAGAAATACTCTTTGATGTGTCGATAACTTTCCTGTTTGATATTTATTGAAACACAACGAAGAGAAGCTTCGTTTCTCGTGCAGAGAATTGAACAAAAGATTCACTTTCTTCTTATTGTATTTCTCTCCCCTTTATATATATATACATATATAATTTATAAAATATTTGACACACACCGCCATTTTGTAACTTTTGCCATTGGTCAATATGGGTATTATACCGGAATAATATTGCATAGGAATTATTCATTTATTTTTCGAAATCTATCAGAGCTAAATGCGTACCCTCGTCATCTACAATATATTCAATTGCTACCCATTTCTTTTCATTTTTCTTTTTTCCTCACACGTATATTCATCTCTGTAAAATGTTTGTCAATGAGAAATAATTCATATTTCACACAAAGTATGAACTGAGAATGAGTTGGTCGGTGTACATATTATTATAACTGCGCGTTCGCTTGTACAAAATCCAATATTCTTCTCTATGGTTTAGCACCTTTTCTTTGTCCCAAAAGTGCCTCCTCTCTCTTGCTCTTTCACTTGCTAGGTCACCATCACCTCTCTTTATGATTTCTTAGATTGTGTATAGGTATATAACCCTCCCTCCGGTCCCCTTGCTTTTGAACAGTGAACATCGGATGAGGGGCGAACCTCGTTATAATAGTCGCTGGTATTATGGTGAAGATTTTTTTTTCTCTCTATTTTTTTTTTTCTCTTATTTTCACTGCCAGATCGGTAGGTGTCGGGTTCCATAGAGCCCCGTCGCGAGTCCTCGTGGTACGGGGGTATACAGTACAGTACGTATATGGAGCCACGACATCGTTGTGGTCTTCGAGGCCGAGGCATTCAACAATGGTTTCCCCTTCCTCTCTCACTTTTTCTTTTTTTTTTTTACTTCTTTCGACGTGTATATATGTGGATGCTGGCTGGATGGCCGGTTTAACTGTGTCCTACCTCCTGAGAAGCTCTTTCATATTGCCATAGAGTTTCTCGCTCGTCAATTTGGCTCAATGAATGTATTTTGACAGGTAGGCGACACGCCAGCCTGCAGAATTTTACCGGGTGCTTCACGCCTCGGTAAAAAAAGACTCGCACGCGTGTGTTTCTCATTATTTTATTTTATTTTCTAATTAATTTTGTTGCTTTTTTTTTTTTACTTCATACAATGTAAATTCTTTACTCATATTCGCACGAGATTCAAAGAACAATATGAATTATAATGAGTTATATACATTACCCACAAGATAACAGACAATATAATGGAATTATAAGGTTCAGTTGAATCACAATTACACATTAGCTGAATTGTTTTATTAAGAGCTCATATCTTATTAGCACAATTGTTGTACATTTATTTTCAATGCGAATAAATGAATAAAAGAATCATATGAAAAAGTATATAAAATAATACGAAATATAAAATAAAATGGAAATAGACGTGTGTGATGTTGAAGGGTGGTAGCGATAAAATGTTGAAAAAGAATGTTGCACAAAGTCCAGAAGTGGAGAAGTCCATGCTGGTATGCCAGAGGATGGAAAAGTTGAAGTTGTTGGCGTTCCTCAAAGGGTTGACTTCAATGTATCGTATAAGTTCTTTTTGTTGGTACCGCACTTGGTACCTTATGTGGTTTAGCAATTCTGGTAATGTCGTTGTGCAAAATTCTGCGTTTGTTGCAAATGCAAAAGAAGGCCAGAAGTGGTGTATATGGCAGGTCCTCATGTGACAATTGTCTTGGACAGTACATGGCAACGGTTCTTAGGGGTCGATGCTTGGGTTGAAAAGGGCGGTTTCTGCATCGTCGTCGTATCCAAACATCAAAGGATTCGCTTTGCCTCTTTCTCACTGCACTTCTCACCACTTCACCCTATACTTTTTTTTTTTTCTACTTATCCGACCACTATTCTTTTTTTTTTTTTCAGCTCTAGACTTTCTTCCTCTTCGTTGAGGTCTCACAACGTCACAAATGTTAACAGACCTTTTGTCGACTTCTCTCCCACTCTTTGCTTTATTTCTTTTCTTTTATTTCATACACTTGAGCGTTAAAAGTTTGGTCAAGTGAGTGCATGTATTTTCTTGTGCACGCGTCCACTCATTCCTTTTTTTTTTTTTTTCCTCCTCTCTTCTTTGCTTTTAGTTTCTATTTCTTTCTTAATGTGAAACAAACGTCCTCTTGACGTGGCTGCCCGAGTGCCCAACACTCTGACATAATTGCATGAAAGAGAAGTCAAAGGGATATCTTGCAGAGAGTATATATGTTTCCTTGTATATATATATGCAGGTAATGCTCTAAAAGAGAGTGAGTAGCATAAAGGTAAAGCTGGTAACGAGGTCAGCACCCGTCGGCAACACTGTGTTTTTTTCTGATTAAATATACAATAGTGAGTGCAACCGAGAGTGGAATATAATGGGAGGATGTTGAATTTTAGATAACAGTCAGATACTGTAATAGAGGAAGTGGAGATTAAACTTCTTGAGAATTTTTTGGGTCCCATAATTTACTATAAGTACCATCTTCAACTATCACAAAAAAAAAAAAAAAAATAGTTCTACACTAAAACATCTCCTACAATTTTTTTATTCTTACGTTTGTCAGTTAATAGAATTATCACGCGACATTGTTAATTGTTCTTATTTCCTCCAGAATAAAATTCATCGCAACTTAATCACATACACTCTTAGATAATAAAATGACTTTTGAACTCGTTTCTGAAGCAGTAGGATACCGAGTTTACAGACCTGAATCTGACTAGTCAATTGTTGAATAGAATAAAAAAGGAAAAAAATAAAATCGTGAGAGGTCGTCGTGTGGCGAAAGATATTCTTCCTATATATATATACATAAAGTTTATCAGATACTTGAGCGCACGGGTAACTCGATAAAGGCACAACCACAGTACACAGAAAAGAAAGACACACGCGGTTGGCCTAAAGAACCTAACCTGTGAGTTGGGTATTGTTTCGGAGGTGATTTAAAAATCTTCTCGTGCCTCGTTAACCGTACTATCGGATGCTTGAGGCGAATGTAACACAGCCAAAGCTCCACGAGGGATCGTCGAAGGAAAAGAAAAAAAAGAAAACACATACATTGAACCAGGGGAAGAGACTGGTGGGCATTTATTCTGCCCCATGGACCTTTTCTCTCTCATATTTCTTCTTTTTTTTTTTTTTTTTTTCCACGACCTTTTTGCCCTCCCAGGATCTACGGCTTCCGAACACTCCACAGGTACAAGAGAGAGAGAGAGAGAGAGAGAGAGAGAGAGACTTATTGGCACGGGGTAGAGGGAGAGATCGTATCTCTCGTTTGTGAATCGCACGATTAAATATACATAGATATAATCATATGTGTGTGTGTATGCAGTTGACCAAAATGTTCAACAATACACAATCACTTTTATTCATTTTATTTCCTAGATTCTAATGTGGTATCATGCAAACACATCAATAACAATATATATATATTACTGTTTTTATTATTGTTTATTGAAGTTGATTCAAAATTGCACAACAAGCAATAGAATATCGTGATAAATAAATTTGAATAGATGCAATAAAGTATAGTGGTCATAAAATCATTATAACAACGGCTAAGAAATATTATAAACATGACTATTAATATTACACAGTTGTATTATGTATGAATGTGTATGTGTGTAAATATATTTAGTATCATGTATGAACTGCCATTGAATTTACGATGATAGCCAGGTAAGCAAAAATATTTTACGATAGAATTTACAATAACTCAGTGAAGTCTGTACAGGAGAATGTATTGGTCACGAAAGTATGCATTTACGAGGAGTCCTGAAAATTTTAACTGCCGATCGCCAATCCCTTTTATTCTGGCTCTTCTTTTCTTTTCTACCTGTGGGATCAACGACAACATTGGCTTCCGAATACCCGCGGGAACATATTTATATATATATATATATAAATATATATATATGTATGGATGGGGGGAGAAGAAAGAAACGAGAAATAGAGGATATAGTAGTATTATTTTGCCAAGGAATTGTGGATATACGATTGAGATTGTATTTCATGAGGCTACAGCACACATAGGACTTTTCGTCCAACAAAACTAAACGCACCTGTCAAGCACGTGGTTGTTGAGGGGAAAAAAGGTTTGACGCCTGTATATATGTATATATATATATTAATGCAGGATGTTCATTCTTTCTGCATAGACTTATATCTACTTGCACAGTGTAATATAATTTTTATTATTTCAATGGAAAATAAAATGTATATTGCAATTTAATATGAGTTTAAGAATAATTTCTCAGGGATGGGAAAATAATGTTCTTTTTTGACACATTGTTGTTCATATCTTATTTTCAACGTCTTTTCTTCATTTCCATTTAATCATTCACTATTTTTACGTCAGAATACACTGGCTATTGATTAAAATTGGTCGATACTGTCTGCAGATACACGCGAGTAATATTATGGAAATTTACTTGGACACAGAGTGATTTTTTAGGAGACTCAATCAGACTATTATATTCCATAAATATTATACCATGTTATTGTTATTTATTAAATAATTTCTCTTCATCCCATACAAATATTGCAAATACTCGTGTGTTTAAATTTAGAACTAGAAAAAATATCTTTTAATTAACAGTGAATTTAAAAATAATTTTACATGGATGAAAAAATAATTACTTTTTTCACACGCTCCAGTTTATATTTTATTTTTATAATCTCCTCCCTTTCTCGCCCTCCATTTAATCCGACTGACTAGGTTGCTTTTAATACATTGAATGTGTATACATAACAGAAGCCTTTCATGCCGCATTTTTACACTGTTCATCTCCACTATATTCATATATACCGTCTATAAAAATCTACTATATTTAATGGTAAAAGATGACGTTCACACGTACAACAAATACAGTATATATGAAAGTGACGGGGATGTATGATATGAGAGGGTACGGGTACGTTGTGAACACTCGAGCGCACTCTTGACGCAAACCTAATTTAACTTTGCGACCAAAGAGAATATAGGAGAAACAGAGAGGGAGATAAATATATATAGAATATAGATAGGCGCTCAGCGACGTGCACCCGCGCGCGCGAACAATGAACAAAGCCGATCTCGGGCGCGCGCGCACGCTCGAGACCGACAATGGACTTGTGTATCGTCCCCTTCGCTTTGCTCACTTCAGCTTTTATTTTGCACGCGAGTATCTCCCCGACGGGGATTTGCACGTTTTATTATCAATACAATATACAATATATATATATATATATAAGTGTAACTGAAGTAAAAGTAAATCGCCATCGTGATCTAAAACACAAATGTCCTTATTCAAAGGCGGAAATTATTCAAAATATATTCTTGAAAATTTTCATATTTGCCTTTATTGGGTTTCTTATATTATTTTATTTTTACATTTGCCTTAATAAAAGAGGTATACACCAGTTGAAAGATATAATCTCACATTTTAGGATGACCGACGAAATATAATTCATAGTTTTTTAATTATTATTATTTACGATAACACAATTTTCGGAATTGGTCAAATTGGAAAATGACGTGCTGATGATGAGTGATGCTCTACAGGTGTACAACTCGCATTGTTGTGTCTTAAAAGACACTTTGTACGAAAATAAGTTTCACGATTTTAATCGCATCTATCTACGAAGCTAATAGACCAATTTTAACCGTTGACCAGCGAATTTTGATGAAAAAACGCTGACTCAACGAATGATGATGCAGAAAATTCGGAATTATGTTATTATGCTACCGAAAAATTGAGTTAAAAAATAATTTAGGTTACTTAAAAAAAAAATTGGTCGTCTTAGAGAGGAAAAATTTAATTTTTAAAAGCAATAAAAATAATTAATATTGTCTTAATGATATAGAAAACAGAACCGGGACATTGGTCTTAATTTTTTTTTTTTTCTACCTCTCCCTTGATTCGTCGATAAACCCCTACTTCACATAATAATTGTTGCAATTATTCTAAGACGACAATGAGGCATGCACTGACAAGATCAATGTATAAAAAATAGATGAAAAGAATAATGAAGTGAGTCACGCTCCCGTCGTCTGATTCGTGTACACGCGACGCTATATCCGATACAAAAACCTGTATTTCCTTTGCTCCTTCATCGCGTACACATACACATATCCATGACACACATATGTGCACATGCTCTTCCTGCCGGACGCTTGGTAAATATAAGAATGCCTCTGGCCGCGTGATATCGTTCGAACAATATACCCGACGGTCACGAAACTCGCGTTTACCTTCCTTCAGTATCTACCTCGCTTACTCTCGCGCATCCTCCCTCTTCATCTATCTACCAACTCTCTTGCTTGCTTGTTTTGATGTCGTTATCGCCGACATGTAATCGAGAACCGCCTTCAGATACCAGGAAAGCCTTCTCTCGCGCTTATTTTTATTTATTTATTTTTGTTGTTTCCTTCACACTGGTTGCACGTTCGCCCCAACACGTTCATGAAATAAATAACGTCACGACGCGCCACGAGTAAAGCGATAAAAGCGATCGTTGATTTCATTTTTTTTTATATATATATATATATATTTATTGCATATTTTTTTTACTTCATTCAACCACAAAAATTATCGCCATCTCTCAACGTATAAACGACAAATAATGTTTAACAACATACTTATAGCCATCCACATACATATATTTTTATTCATTCTTCATTTTTCTTTTTTTTTTCATTTACAGGTTTGCAAGCCGAGCTATATTACGTAAGAGAAGGAGTTATAAATGAATATGCTATCAAATTTGTTGTACCAGTGCCAGCACAAGTACACAAACTACATTTTACGTGGGAGAATCTCGCTGGAAGACCGGTGAGTTAAAAATAAAAAATATATAAACACTTATATCAAATTAATTTCATTCATTTTTTCCTGCATTCTCTATTTCCACATGTGAAATAAGTTATTTATATATTCTTCCTTTCTTCATTTATCTTATTTTCATTTCACTCTTCAAACTCACACTCTATTTTGCTCGTTCATCAATTTTGTAACATAATATTAACATTTAAAATATTCCACGTATATAACCTCACGCCTGTTATACTAAAACATAATGTTTTGATTCAAATGCAAACTGATCGGGTCGTTATGCTTGTATGAACACACCTCTCTTTGCAAACTTGAATATTACCAACGTAAAAGGAGAGTTGATGGCTCTCATATTTACTTCAGGCATGACTGGTCACCAAAGTCATTCGATACTTGCGGGCCTAACACTCACCCGCTCTCATTTCGATTTCTCTTCGTCTTTATATGTATATATATATATATATATATATATATTTAATATGCCCAAGTTGGAGTAACCGAGGCATATCCTTACTCGGGTTGTAGCTTATGGTCATTCTCTCCCCGTCTTCCGTCGTCTTATATGTCTCGTTATTACTTCGTGAGTTGGAAAAAAAAAAAAAGAAAAAAAAAGAAGAATAAATAAAAAATAAATACGACCAGAGGCTTGTTCTGTCTTTGTTTCGATATAAGCTTACTCTCGTATACCTCAATATTTATACATGTATATATTTCACATTCCGTTTCGCTATGTAATATTATATGATGAAATTCGATTACACGACAGAATTGAGAAGACATAATAGAATTCTTGATGCATGACGTTGATAAATTAGACTATTCAATGACATAATATCATAATATTGAATTTCCAGTAGTACTATTCGATTACTCACCGTTTTTCTGTCATAATTCACTGGTTACTGTTTCAAATCGGTTAATTAGCTTTAAAGTTATACGTAATCAAAGTTGTGGAAAATTTTTTTTAGAGCAGAGTAACTATTTAATGATTCCAACTACTTCATGACATTCAACCGTTAATATCATACATTAATGTCAGTAATGATTTACAGAGATTCATTAAGATGTTGTAGAGACTCGTGTAGCTATTTCAATTTGCTTCACTGCTAATTCAAAATACCACAACATTCCATTTGAAAATTTCATTTCCCTCATTTCTCTAACTGGATACATACCATTCCATCATTGGTAATGTATACCGCAAATAATACAAATGTACATTTATATACATACGTAGAATACACTCATGAAAAAGATCTCACGTTATATAATGTTAATTAACCATCTGGTGAACGAATAAATATAAATGATGAATATATATATAAATATGGTGGTGATGATGGTGGTGGTTAAGTGAGCAAAAGTGACTCGCCAAGTATGTGACACGGTGTCGGATTGACTCGTCCAGCTATCAACGCACGCGTAGAATCGTGCGTGGAGAGTGGATTCTGTGAGTAACGACAAAGTGGTCAGGCCACTTCTTTTATCCTTTCAACTCGTTTATCCTTTCTGTGTGTATATAGTTTGTTAGTGCCTGACTGTTTCGAGCGCACGCCACTGAAGTTGTCATGAGGAATACGGGGAACATGAGAGTAAAAGATAAATACACAGGCACACATATATATATATTTATATTTATATGTATATATGCACATGGAGGGTTGAGGTAAAAGGAGTCTGGAGAAAGAGTGACGGCCCGTGCCGCGACATCCGTCACCTCGCGACAAAACCAAGTCGTTCGTTCCCCTTCTGTATATATCCCCTTAACACACACACAAGTCGTATTAAACGAATCGACCTGTCTGTCAAACTGGACCCGCTGCATCTTTTCGTATATAAAAGGAGGTGAATGGCAGACAATGTATGTGTGGACGCGCGAATCAATCGCAATACGGCAAAAACAAATATATAAGGAAGTTGAAGGAGAGTAGAAAGAGAGAATTTTTTTTTTATTTTTGCTCTACACTTTGACAAATTGTTCTCATTCGTGTCATGTTCTTTTTTTTTTTACACTATCATATATATGAGAGAGACTTGGACAAGATGCGCTTCCTGAGGAAGTTTAACGTTCACATTTTTGTTTCTTCTGCCTTTGATATTTTTTCTCGAAGCACTTTTCTCGCTCAATTGTCATCCGCTTATGATATACAGTATGGGGTGAATATTTGGAGAACCAATCAGGCAGTTAAAATTGTTTTTTTTCTTCTACTGGTTTTATTTCGATCAATTATTCAACATGATTTTTATATTCAATCATAAATGTAGTTATGTCTATTCAACATTTACCTTCTTTAATTTTCTCTTCTTTTCACGGCCCCCTTTTCCTCTCGTTCTATTCAATCTTTGCTTAACGTCGTGCAATTTACGGATTTCCTCTATTTCTATCGTAAAATCCATTGAGCAGGAAAAAAAAATAGAGAAACGACGAAGATAAATAAATAGAAGAGAAAAAGATTTGCAGTCGATGAGCAGTCGTTGTATTATTTTTTTATACAAGTACATATATATATATATATGTACTTGTGGGCTCACGAGCAATCAGCGAAAATTGTCTTCCACGAACAGCCAGAAACCAAGTGGTGGCACGATTGAGATTATAGAAAGCAGTAGAGCAGAAACGATAGAAAAGAAATGATGGAGAGAAATAAGGATAGGGATTTAGTTCGTTTTCCAACGCTAAAATGAGCAATTTACTTGCTTTTTTTTTTCTCTCACTTCCATTTCCACGCTATTTGTCTTCGATTTATCTTTCACGGTCTCTCTGTATATACAATTTCATGGAATGAGAATTCCCTCTGTTAATTCAACCGGCAATGTCGCAATGATTATAACTATTTTCCCCGAAGTATTACATTACAATTTAATGTTTTTGCATTACAATATTAATTTATATTCACTATAAATCACTGTATTTATTATTCTATTATTCATGTTTATTATTTACAGCTACCTTACACAATGTCAGTGGACATCAATAATCCATCGGCATTAAGTAGTTCATTGAATATTTCACAAGCGGGTGAAATTCCTGTGGGTGGATTACAAACTTGGGCTTTGGCACTTCACTGTGGACCTTATGACGCTGAAGTAGATTTATCGCTTCGAATAAATGTTGCGCAATCTCGGCGAAATACCACATCGCTTGAGGTACGACGGAAAAAAATTTGCCTCAAAGAAAAGAGTGGATATCCTGGACCAGAGGAGGTACTTGTTGCGGCTTCCGGTTCCACGTCTGGTGGTCAAATATTTTATGCGGCAATTGGATGCGCTTGTGCATTTATTGCAGCAATATTTGTTCTTGTTGCGGCTTACTATGTCCGTGATAAAAAAGCTCGACGACATCGAGATCCACTGCAGTAAGTGAATTTTTCATGAATATTAAATCTTGAATCACTTATCCATTTGAAAAAAAAAAAACAAAAAAGGATTCCGATGCATTACTTCATTCAATCTCAAAGTTCAGTAGTTGGTAGCCCGAAAAGATGTTACCAACAATTTTGGAAAATAGTTCCGAGACAAACTCGTTAAAGTTTCTGAGAATTTGTTGAACTTTTGACTACAAACCCTCAGAACTTTCGACTTTTTCAACTCCTCAACAAAATTGTCCCAGGTATTCATTGCAGAAAAACAAAAAAAATCGTATAGATCAATAGAAGGTATAGAGAAGCCAAGTTCTTCCACTCCAAACATGAAAATACCTCATTGAGAGCTGGTTCAAGAATTATCATGCATTTTCTCTCTCATTCTCTTCTCATTCAATATTCTTTTTTCCAATAAAGACTAATTTGAATTCGCAGAGAGTCAAGGGGTTTGAGCTCCGCATGCAGTGTTGAAAGAGGCACAGGAATTGGACCAGCGCAAACGTTCCTGTCACCGGAAACACCGCCACCACCCTCAAGCGCTTCCGCTACAAGCTACAGGCGACTTGATGATCGACCTAGTCGCGAGTTGCATGAAAGAATACAGGAAATCACTGTTCAAAGGTACTTATATATATTCCAGATGATGTCTCATTGCTGCATAGAATCTATTCACCCCGATAACGTACTCAGAAAAAAAAAATAGGGAGAATGAAAAAAATAAAAAACAAACGTCAATGAAGACTAGAAAAAACAGAGGAAATGAAAAAAAAAAAATAGGAACGAGGATAAAGAAAAAACGTCGTTGCTACCGGTAGAAAAATAAAAACGTTCTTTGATCTTGCGCCAACAATAGATTCTGGGTCGAGTGGACGTCAGATGGGTGGTAAGGGGTGGGCAATAGGGGCAAAAAAAAAAAATTTCTGATACGGCAAACGGTTGAAGTGATTCGAGAAGTCACGTAGCGCACAGAAGTCTCTCACTTTTAATATAGACGTTCTATATATACATATACATATATAATCAACTAACACTCGATCTAGATTTCATCTTTGCTCGTAATCAATCGATAAATGCATGCACGTGCTCAAGTGGACGATCTTGATATATACGAAAATAAAAAATTCACACGACATCAATGTAAATGTGTATATGAATGACACTTGAGTTCGTGCTTTCACGCGCACTTAATTCAAACACCGATGTATATATATTCCCACTTTCTATGCATATATTATATTTTGTTTTGGCACATGGTCCATGTCTATACTCTGATTCCCTACTTCACAGACTCTTTCTCGTTTTCAAAATAACATGAAACGCCTTTTTGACTATCAACTGAGTGACGTAACGCCAGTGGTATTTGAATTGGACTGAAGCACGCGCACGCGCGCGCGTGTCGTGAGTAATGAAGATTGATGAAACGCGCACCCTTGTCGTTGGGGACATCACACATATACATAGATAATATATATATATATATATATATGATATACGCAAGAGCCAGTGGAGAGAATTTTCTGGGCGTTGTTACTAATTTCTGGAATTCTGTCGCACCAGTTCACTTTGATTTATTCCAATGAGAATATATTTATATAAATATGTCAAGAGGGAAATAAAAAGAAAAAAAATGTTGGGTGATTATAATGTTTGATGTTGAATTTTATTCCCATTTTTTTATTTTTCTCTGCTTTTTTTTTCTTACTTTAGGTGTCGGGTGAGACTTCTGAGTATAGAGATGGAAGGAACTTTTGGTCGTGTATACAGGGGAAGTTATCACGAGGAGGGTGCGACTACCCCGAGAGAAGTTTTAGTTAAGACTGCTGCCGAACATGCGTCTCAATCCCAGGTGAGTCGTTCAGACATCGACAAACTTTTCCGTATATATATATATATATATATTTATATATTCTTGTAAACTTTTTTTTCGCTTCTACTCGAACGACAAATTTTGATTTTCATTGATTTTATTTATTTTATTTTTCAGGTTGCTTTACTCCTCCGAGAGGGTTTGGCACTTTATGGATTGAGTCATGCAGCACTTTTACCGGTGCTTGGTGTCTCAATTGAGGATAGAAGTGCGCCATTCCTTCTCTATCCACACACGGGTTACAGAAATATGAAGAGGTTCTTGTTGCGATGCAAGTTGAGCAGTGAAGGTCCACCAAGAGCACTTACCACACAGGAAGTTGTCGAGATGGCACTTCAAGCTGCCAAAGGTGTGCAATACTTGCATAGAAAACGACTTGTACATCGAGATCTTGCTGCAAGGAATTGTGTGTAAGTAAAAAGTGGTTTTTTCACTGTCTTTTAATTTTGTATTCCACTTTTTTTTTTTAATTCCAAACGATTAAATTATTAATTTTTCTGATGGAATTGCGTCGCCTTTTTATCGATTCAATTTTATATTCTGTGGATTTAACGGTCACGCCAATGTATACTCAAGAACACGCCTTGAGAGACGCCTCCATAATTAGGGGCTCGCTCGTTGTAACGGATAAAATAACCATGCACGTCAATCTTGTAAAACTGTTTTGTGCTTATATTTATTCAAGCAAAACGTTTTAGTTGCTTACCGACGATTAAATCACATTGTCGAGGGTGATAAAAAAAAAATACATAATATATAAAATATAATATAAAATCTCTGTTTTCACAATTAAATAATTTCTTTTGATATGCTAATCATTTAGAAATTCTGATGGTGTTATTCGTCGTGCTATTATCGAAACTGTCATTCAATTTTTCCCTCCATATTTTTCTTCACATGAACATTCAATTATTAATTTATTGAACTCTTTCTTGTCATTAGGGTGGACGATGACCTGAGAGTACAAATCACGGACAACGCACTTGCGCGTGACCTCTTCCCACAAGACTATCATTGTCTTGGCGATAACGAGAATCGGCCAATAAAATGGTTGGCAATAGAGAGCCTGCTCAGTAAAACATTTACAACCGCATCGGACGTGGTGAGTTACAAAGCATTGATGTATAGATGGAAGTGGATGTGTAAAAAAATGAGAGAATTATTGGGAAAAAAAAAATCAATTATGTTGCATGTCACTTGTAGTGTTGGTATTTTTTCAAGTTTATTATTTATTGAAATTCTTTTCCTCATATTTACAGTGGGCATTTGGCGTTTTGCTGTGGGAATTGACGACACTCGCACAACAGCCATACGTTGAAGTGGATCCATTTGAAATGGCCTCTTACCTAAGAGACGGTTACAGACTCGCACAACCGATAAACTGTCCCGACGAGTTGTTTGCTGTTATGGCTTATTGTTGGGCCATGTCAGCCGATGAGAGACCAACATTCAGTCAACTCATTGTTTGCCTCCAAGAGTTTCACACTCAACTAACTAGATACGTTTGAATGTTTGAATACATCAAGTATTTGTTTCGTTTTTTCTTTTACTTTTTCGTCTATTCTTCTTCAGTTCTTGTTCGCATCGCGTAGATGTATACTCTCCATTGTGTATAGAAAGACTGTTACAAACGTGTTAGAGTTAGAAATTTACTCCGACTGATTTCGCTTGAACAATTTCTCTATTGAGACAACTCCACGAGAGAAATTGACTGTGTATATTTTATTATTATATAGGTACTTATTGCGAATATGTATATTTTTCGCTGTGAGAAAAAAAAAATTGTTGTTGTTCCGCTTCGTGGAGAGAAAAAAAATAATAATAAGGATGAATAAATCAATTATTGGCTAAAGTGTAAAATACTATGTGCACCGCTGAATTATTGTATTTAAAAAAAGATTTCGACCCCAGTGTTCAATGTAGACTTATTAAATTTTACGACAATTGAAAGAAAAGAGGGGAAGAACTAATAGCTTTGTGCTTCAAATAATTAATTTCTCATTCAATTAATATTTAATTGTTCGTGAAAAACACCCACTGCCAAGTATTAATTACATAGTTTGAATCCTTTCATTTCAATCGAAACGGAAAAAAAGTGCGATTGAGCAATTAGTTTCTTTGCAAAAAGAGAATTATAAAAAATGTTCACCATGCGTTAATGGAAAAAAAGAAACAGAATGAAAAAAAATTCGCTTGTTGCTGTAGAGTTTTATCCAATGTGCCAATTTTTTGTATTTTTGTATATATAATCTAAACCACCATCAAAAGAAGGAGGCATATAGCATATAGGGTTACAAAACCGAATATTAAAGACTGTAAATAGTGAACAGAAATATATATATATGTAAAATGTATAAGTAAAATAAATTTTATTTCCTCGTGCAACGATTTTTTTTTTGTTTCCTCCACCTCATTCTCCTTTTCCAATTTCATTTAAATTTGTATACACATATCTGTACACGAATTATTTTTTTTCACATCACTCGTTTTTATTTTGTGTGTACACCCATCCGGTGAGCCAAAAACGAACGGGTGGAAGACATAAATCTCCGCAATTTTCTCCGGAGGCTTCTATATACTTCGCGAGACACATATACATATACACACGTATCCCACAGTGCCGAACGAGTTATTTCCGGCCACCCAATGCTGCTGCACAGATTCATCCCCTTAACAACCGTGAATAAACGAATAATGAAATAAACATATGTGTATATATATATATGTGCGCATCAAAAAAAAAAAGAAATAATGTTCAAACTGTATATACGCCTCTGCCTCTCTCATGTTCCACCCAAAAATAATACGTCAAACGATAAGATACGTCATGTATTCAGCGAGTCCTGTAATTCGCATACATGTGGCAAAGGCATATGTAGCATCAGAGGGTGACGATATTAATGGGAGACCTCCAAGAAGACTCGCAACGTCTTGTTTAAAATGACTAATGGTTTGAATATAATGATGTATATATAAAGTCATTCATCTGCAAAAAATAAAAAGAACAAAATTGGCAAGTTGCTACAAAGTATTTCTTGCACACCTCTGATTCCGAAAAAAATTTAATTATATTTCAGTTAATCAAATTGAGTCCCATCCACTGGGATATTTACTCAAGGAATCACTGCATAATTTCATGAATTTAGAAATGAACCTCAAAATGATTCTGAAGTAATTATGAAATCAATTAATAACATTGGACCGATTGAAATACTCGTGGTGGCAGTTCGTCGACCTAAACATTCCAGTGCTGAGTGAGATGTGCATTAATCTTCTCTCATCCAATTGAATCTAGAGACATGTTCATCAGATTTAGCTTGATTCAATGCCAGGACGGGGAGAATGTATTAAAATTAAATCAGATCTAATTGTTTTTTAATCTGGCAATCTACTTAGTCAAACTGGTCCTAATTGAATCAACTCAGATCTAATAGTTTCTTCACATGTATTCAAAATACAATAATATTCATAACGTCAATACGTGAAACCGCCAATCGCTTTCGGGGAACAAACATAATTATCCGTTCATTGACCTTTCATATGACTCCACCCTTCGGGTTCAATCAATTATCCTGCGGCGTATTTTCACAGAATTCGGGAGATTGCGAATTTACAATATACAATCGATTTTGCATTGTCCGTTTGAATGATGCATACATACAAGGAAACGGATCCCAGTGATTTTCCGGTTGATACGACGAATAGAAACCATTTGCACAACCCCATAGAAGGCTTCGCGATACACATATATATGTATATATTGGTCACTGTGTACTCGTAGTCTATCTTCTACAACATCCGATGGGTAATTGTATCCTGAAATGTTACTCTCCTTTCACTCGCTACCTCATCGCCCCATCATTCCACCGTTAACAATGTTCGGAGATCGATTAGTCATGGAACATTAGTTGGCCACATTTATTCCTACGTCGTGAACCTTAATGCCATCAACATAAAAAAAAAAAAGAAAAAGATACATCGCCGAAAATGCAGAGATGTTGATAACAATACCTTGGATTTGCTTGAAAATTATTACAAATTCATTACACTGATTACAAATTTATAAAAAAGAAAATCATCGACTGATATAATTGCCCTATACTTTTCATCACACAAGTTAATTGTATATAAATTATTCCAAGGAAAGATAAATGTCACTTTGGACTGAACTGGGATTCGGAACCGAATAAAATGTAGCAATTTATTGTTGGCAAAAAAAAAAAAAAAGAATGTAGAAATGTGTCGAATAATAATAATTCTCTCCATTTTATACGATGATGTACTTTATATTTATTTGCTGTGGGTTGAGAGGCTTATGTTACATGAGGCGTAAACAAAGTGAATAATTTTCTATAGATGTACGTGTTTATATGTATATTTATGTATGTATGTGAATGTATGCATGTACGTATGTAAACACATATGTTATACGTACTTGAAGAACCGACAGACAATTTACTTCGCGCCAATTCACGTGATGCATTTTACGTAACGTCATTGAGATATACTGTAGTTAACCACGCACTCGCGCGCATGGTGTTCGTCTACCACTTTTTTGTTCTTTTATCATATACATATATATATATACTGTCATCTCACACTCTTTTAATTGCACATTCGTTTTCTACACCGTTGGATACCACATTGCAAGTGAGTATATGATGTGCTCGTGTGCAAAGAGAGATTAACGTCGTCATGAATTTTATATTACAACCCACAATTCCGTCCCTGTTTTAGTTGTAAAAGTGAGATAAAATGTATTCATTCAATTCAAATATCATGCGGAAGTATTTATTTCTATAGGAAAATAATATGGAAAAATGAAATTGAGAAAGAATGTTCAATAGCACTTCAGGAAGATGAAAATATTTTTTTTTTTTCCCCCCTGGTATCAATAAAAACTGTTTCGTTCCTCAACCATCAGGTATTATTATTTATCTCGACATATTCTGGGATATGGAATTCAAATGAACAAATGTACATCACGATTTTCCACTTGATTAATTGAAATATTCCCTGGAATAAAAATAAATTAATCTATAAATGAATTTAATCATCTGCGTCTTTTTCGTTGAGTTATATTATAACCCATACTGAAAATTGAGATAAATATCATTCATTGTGCCGAATTAATAACAATAATAGAAGAAGATCCTTTATTTGACTCATAGTCTGTTGCAATGTTGTTAAAGAGCGATGCACTTTGAAGTACGCTTATTAAGTGCTACGTTAATGAATTTTAATGGACTCTGGACAGTATAGCGCACGTGACAACCCTTTGTTTGTTCAGTTGCCTTATAGTCAAACGTTAAGGTTAAGCAACAGTATATGAAATTTGGTTTAAGCCTACACCGTATGTATATACTCACGTACAGCAATCACGAGAGCAGAGTTCATAGGGTGCAATTTGCAGCTTGTAAAGGACTTAAGGGACATCTCACCCCTCTCTTTTCCTTTCGTGCACGTTCACACAATTACATACATATATATTCTCTCTATATATACGTAAGGTTCATTACTGTCGAGGGCCAAGCACAATAATGTCATTCACGATCGCCCCTTCGTACGTACACAGTCGCCAGGCCATTTACGAGGAGTTAGTTATGTGAGTAGCTAACCAGAGAGGCGAATTTTATCGTCCATATACACGCATATATACTCTAATTCCAACATGAACACAACACATGTCTCAGGATACCAAATAATTTATGATGTCTTTAGGCCTAGACATAATTAATTAGGGTTAGAAAAAAAATATGTTGCAGGATAATCAGTAGCTCGAGATTAATTCTAGGAAGCAATTAATTCATGAAAAATTTTTTTTTCCAGTGTTGAGATGTGTTATTACCTTCATCTACTCTTTTGAAATATCTCTATCGCCAAACACGTTGTTGGATCATATAATTCTCTTTATCTTTATTTTTTTTTTTTACATTAGTATTATTATTTATTATTATTATTCTTGTTCAGGTGCATCCGAAAACCATTATCCCTACTCAATAGTGTTTGGGTGTCGTGCAAGAAAATGATGTTATATGAATTGTGATGCAGAAAAATCAGTGTGTTGTATGTCGTCTTGAAATTTATACATAATTTATTGCAGTAGGTTTGCTTACAACAATGATTAAATATTTTCTATTGGTTGAATTATTGGTTTTTGCTATAAAAATCGATGGGGAAATTGTGATATCCGATAAAATTGACTTCGAATCGAACGAAACTTCACAGTCATACGTTCCTAGTGGTGATACAGTTGATTTTACAATTGGTGATTCATCTCATTCGATAAATCCCACGAGATCTTTTAAACAATCGTCGAATTTCCGACCTGATGCATTGGCGTTTAGGGAACGAGACTTTTCGAAGCCAAAACGGAGTCGAAGCAATTGTGAATCAGTACGTTCATTGGCAATATTTTTATTGGATTAATCTTCTTTTTTTTTACGCATCACATATGTGTATTCGTTTACTGAAAGAAAAGAAAAACAAGAAATAATGATAAAATACTACATCACATAAAAAATCTGGCCCGGGTAAGTCGTTAACTACAAACCGCGGCATGAATACTACTCCGGCACACACAAATTTATTGCACCACCGCAATCGTTCAGCGAAACGACCTGTCTCACGACGAGCGAATTCAAAATAGATTTTTAGGCAGGAACGCTCGTAAAAGTGCTTCAACTTGTTATGGATTTATAGGGTAGCGCTATGTGAAGCCATAAATACATTGGTAGAATGTTGTCGTGTGGTATCTTGTCATACTGGGAGTGCGCATCAATGTATAATGAATCTTGTGAAATAGACAATACAGCTAGATTACAAACATCTTTTATTAACCCTTCTCCTTTTTTAGAGTCACAATTCATCGCCTCTGACAGTTGTCAATAATATTCGTATCTTTGTTGATGGCAATGAGTCACGAGTCACACCCAAAAATTACAATACATGTGAAAATGGCGTGTGTGACGTGGCTGTTTCAACAATGAGAGATAAAGATGGAAATTTAGTGACAACACTGCAATTAAGTATAATTACTCGAATGAAGGATATTAAAATGAGTGATATTCCTGTTATCGATGGTGTTCGTGGTATTTCACCTGATGACGCAATTAATCATTCTAATTATCCACATTTTATTCGCAACAACGTACCGCAGGTATGTATTTTAATTTTATTTCAATCTTTTGTTCATTCAATTTGAATAAATATTTTTTTTTATATCCTTTACAGATATACAGACACGGTCCGAGTCACTTTCAACCTTCGTTTGGCGTACCAAAAAATATTCATTTCAGACCACCAGCAACAAATCCGTATTATTTGTATGCCAGTGCTCGTCATGGTGATGGATTCCAAGGACAAGAACAAAACCGTTGGCTAACTGGTAGAGATGGTGCAGATGATAAAATCGGCGCGCCATTGAGTAAAACTACAGCGCAGTAACCGCAGAAGAATATATATACATTAACTTTTTTCTTAGCTTTATTTCAAATATTGGATCACGTATTGGAATGGATATCAATAAATAATATATAATTCCCAAAAATATTTGGTTTCACAATATTATCGTATTTATTTTTTGTATATTGTCAAACAATTATGATTCGTTATATTCACATATAGAAAGATAAATATTTAAGGCAGGATAAACAATCGTTCCAATATTTATCGATTGATCCCCCATTGCTCATTATTATCAATATTATCTATATAATATTGAATTTTTTTATACATATCCCATGGTTTATCCGATTACATTGATATTTTTCAACTATTATATATAAATGAATAAATTCATTTGAATTGCTCATGAGATATGAACAAGAGGAAACAACAAATGAATCAATTTATTTAACGACTGCGGACAGTCTTGATACGAACTTTTCCATTGTCATTTACACCAGTGGTGACTGATCCGTGTCTAATGGGTTTGCCATCAGGTCCAGTGACACTGCTTGACTCGGAGCGCGAGAAGACGCTGTACGAATTTCCACCACTTGTCGGGAAATCTTCAGCGAATCGCGATTCAACATTGGGACCAGTCTGAAATATCAATAAAGATTATCTCACCCATTCATTTTGATGCTCAAGGGTTTTATGTAGTACAATTATAATGTAGAGTACTTACTGGTGATATCATTCCCATTTGGTTTGCTCCGTCAGGTCCAGCACTGGCGCTACCGTAGGCGAAGGAATTGCCATCGTGTTCACCACTGTTTTCAAATCTACAACAGTAATTCAGAAAGAAGTTGAGTAAGTGAAATAAATTTTTTTTTGCAACAGTTAAATCAAAAAGCATGCGAAAATTTCTATAATCATGTGAAAACCATCACCCTGGGAAACTGGAAGGCTGGGAACTTCCATCCGGAATAAAAAATTGTTGAGGACGATAATTTACTTGAGGACCACCTTGTTGATAGCCAGTTTGCATATCGTATGGGTTATATGATTTTGGTGGTTGACCACCACCAATCATGTTAGGTCCATAAGTTGGGAATCCAGGCGAAGGTTGGACATTACCACCTCCACCAAATTGTTTCCAGAACTGTTCTCTTTATGGTGGAAGAAAAGAAGAAAAACAAGCAGATAGATCACCATCACCAGAGAAGAAAATAAATGCGTAAAACCGAAAATATTAATATAGAGTGCTGTGCAACAATGAGGTGCTTGTGTAATTTGTTCTTTTTCAGAGATATATCAACTCACTGTTGTTGTTGCATCGCTTGAATGCTCGCTCGAATGGAATCTTGCATTGCTTGATTTTGTGCAGCAATGGCGCTGAATGGATCCTGCATGGGCCACATTTGTACTGCCGAAGAAAAAAAGAAATCAATTAAATTAATTTTATATCTCAACTTACACTGGACTGCCAGACATAAACATAAATATACGAAACATTTAATTTATCAAGCATTCAATTCACACATTGCCATTCTCAATTTAAAAGCGGATGTAGGCAAAAACCTGTTCTCCATCCATTAACGCATTATGGAATTTTCTCGCGCTACCTCCCTCTCCCTCTCTCTCTCTCACCCTCTCCCTCTCATTCTCATTATCTTAGTCACAACCTGTTACCACTTCTTATATTATTCATTTCATATCATGCAATCTTATCATAAATCGTTTAATTATCGCGGTATAATTACGATTAGTTTCTTCATTCGTTGACAGGTTAATATTGCATGCATCGACGATTACTATTCTAATTTTTCTTTTTTTTTTTTCGTGTACATAATTCTTCTGTTATTTATTGTTTTAAGACACCCCCTCATCCTGTATATCCTTTTCCATGTTCCATTGCCATGTGAGGTTGATTCAATTTTTTTTTTGCTTTTCGAGCGTACCTTTGCTGCCAGCAGGAAATCCACGAACATCATTATTCCCAGGATAACGTCCGCTACCAGACATGATTTCAGATGGCAAGCTGGACCCTCCAGCACCAGAACTTGAGAAGCTACTAGAGCCAGAATAACCTCCGGTTCCTGATGGAAATCCGTAATTGGGATTCGACATTTGGCCTAACATGGGATCGAAAGTAATATCAGCCATAGGCCCATGGCTCGGTGCATTGAAATTTGTTTGAGAACCATAGCTATCTTCATTCATAGACCCAGAAGTGGATTCGGATGAAGGAAATGAAGAGCGCGATGGTGTTGATGGATCGTTTGCGTCAAATGATCCAGAAATACTGATAATTGGAGTGTATCCTCGAGGTTCTGATTGCGAAGGGGAAGGTGACGAATTGCCCCTGATAGGACGATTTTTAGAAGGATCAAAGCCATTATTGAAAGAGTTTGGTGTGGATGGTGAGTTAGATGGTTGCTGATCGTTTGGATTATTCATTCTGAAAAAGGGATTATTAGCGAACATTGGTGAAGGGGCCATAGGCTGATCGGCAAACCGGTTCTGGAGAAAGTTGGGCCAAGGACCCCAAGCAGGAACACCTGCATTGGAAGATGCACTTGAGCTAGCAGATGCGCTAGCACCAGCATTTGCACTAGAGCCAGCGGATGAAAAACTGTTGGCTGCACCAAACCCAAAAGGAGAGGAAAAAAATGGATTATTTTGGAATGGATCTGAGGGAGTTCCAGGCATTGGATTGAAAGTAGGGTTTTGTGGGCGATTTGACGCTTTGGATGGAGACTTTGGTGTATCGTCATCAGGATTTTCTGGGGATTGAGTATCTGGTTTGGTATCGGCGAATCTCGACGCCACATCAGGACGCTTATTCGGTTCGGGATCTGTATCATCAGGATCTTCATCAGTTGGATCAGTTGGCGGATTTTTAGGTGGTCTTGGACGTTTGGTCGGACGCTGTTTGGTAGGACTTTTTGATCGTTCTTTCACACCAGTTCTTGGTTTTGCAGTGGTGGTGGTTGTGGTGATTGGATCCGAACTTTCATCTGAGTTATCGTCTGGTGTTTCTTCAGGATCTTTGTCGTACTCATCATCATCGGGATTTGGATTATTTCCTGTGACCGATTCGTCAATATCGGCTGGCGGTGACTGTTCGATTGGTTTTCTTCTTGTATTTGGTGTCGTAGGTGGCGTACTTTTGTTTCGTGGTGTCACTGGAGTTTTCGGAGGTCTTCTTGTTACAGGTCTCCGTTTTGGTTTCGGAGTTGTACTTGGAATCGGCTCTTCATCAACATTATCGTCTTCATCAGCAGGTTCTTCGCTGGACTCAGGATCTTCAGTTGATATTGGTTGTGGTGTTGTAGTTGACGATCTGAATGGACGTATGTATGTAATAGGTGATTCTGTACGCGGCTTTTTAGTATTGGTAGGAGATTGATCGCCGGGGAATGGTGGCGGGGGTTTTGTGGGACGAGTTCCACGGCGAGGTGGTTTAGGTGTAGAACTGGGTTGTCGAGGTCGTTTTGAATCGCTTGGTGATTTAGGTCGTTTTGGTTTCTCGTCTTCGGGTCGTTCAGAAACTTCTTCCGGTTCGTCTTCATTTTCTGTTGGCTTTTTAGGATATTTATTGTCTTCAGTCTTTTCTTCTGTGTCATCTTCATCTTCTAGAGGCTTTTCAGATGCTGGTTGATTCTCAGTTTCATCCTCGGGCTCTTTTTCATCTTCGTTATTATCTCCAGGCTCTTTTTCTTCTTCATTGTTCTCTTCGGGCTCTTTTTCATCTTCAGTATTCTCTTCAGGCTCCTTTTCATCTTCAGTATTCTCTTCAGGCTCCTTTTCATCTTCATTATTCTCTTCTGGTTCATTCTCACCTTCCATAGGTTCTTCCGGTTCTTCGTTACCTTTTGATTTTCCTGGTTTCTCATCATCACCATCTTCATCATCTTCTGATTTATTATCATCAACTTTTTGTGGTTTATTCGGTGCTTTAGTTGGTTTTCGTGATTTCACGTTCGGTCTTGGTGTTTTTACCTCAACAGGTACTTCCTCAGGGACTGAAGACTTTGGCGTTGTTTCTGTGGCGCGATCTTCAGTCTCATCAGAATTCGATATAGAATTTGGATCAGGTGATGGTGTAGGTTTGGGAGTTGAAACGGTACTACTTTTAGGTGTAGTATTACGTGGTGATTTAATACCAGGATTTCTTGCTTTGTTCTTAGGTCGTGGCTTTTTGCCTATGGGTGCAGTTTCATGTGGATTTTCTGGATCTGATTCAGGTGGACCAGTTTCAGGCTCAGATAATTCATCAGAATTCACTGGTGCATTAGGCTGAGTATCATAAAGCGGCGGTAAATAAGTATCAGGTTCCGGAATTGCTTCATTAGATTTCATAGTTTTCCTTATTTCTCGTGGAATAGCACGCTTCCATATCCTTGACTCGACATTGCCACCGTGAATAATATCCATCAAAGACGTTTGCAGTTCACCTTTTTGACAAACGCAAGAGATCGACTTTTTTCTCTCGGCAAATATATCACTTCATATGATGCATGCAATAAACGCGTGTGAAAAATGTATATTAATATTTGTATTCATGAAAGTAAACGCAGACATCGATATACATATATATTTTCATATATGTTTACAAATGTTAGTAACCTGCGTCACGTGAAAAAAAAATAATAATAATGATATAAGTAATAAAAGTTTTAATGAAATTGCTGCAACTGCAAAATCATTGGAATGTTTGTATGCCCACATCAGATGCGTATGCGAAAACGAAGCGATTGAAATTTATTCAGGCGGAATTGCGATATGCTAAAAATACAATTAACTTTGTGCGGCTTCAACACTGTAAAGTATTAATTGGATTTGGAGCTTCAATGATTTTTTCATATAGCGTGAATTTGATAATTTGAATTCATGTTTATTCAGACACTAATTGTCTGAATGACCAAATTGCCTGTAACATATGGTCCCCTTAGTTAATTTATAGTGAAAAAATAAATGGTATTAGTATGGTGACAATCTAGGAAATAGAAATCTGAAAATTGCGGTAAAGTATGAAATCTATGACAGAAAAGAATTAAGAGTATAAATAAACTAAGCAATGAGCATTCTATTGTTCAATGTTATATCAATATTTAGTAATATTCTATGAAAAAACGAAACTTACGCATTGGTGATCGTCTTTCACGATAGGTTCCAAAAGCATCTGCAAAACTCATGAATACGAGAACAGCACTAAAAAAAATGACCTTGGTATCCATATTAGACTGGTCTGTTTGATAGAACACAAATAGTCGCAAGAAAAAAATAATAATGTATGAAAATTTTAATATTGAAATTGAATATATTTATATAAATATGTGTTCGTACACGAGTTGTGTATGCACAGTTGTGTGAGGTTATTGTTGCTACGTCGCAGTTAGCAAAAGAAATGACTGAAGTATCGTCGCGGTGCGTTCATCTTATATAGTATTCAACATCGTCATTCTATCGCCACCAGGTTCCACTCTTCAACATGATTCTCGTGACGTTACGATGATCCACAGTGTCGGCTGACATTGATGAGGAATGGATGAACGTTATTCATTGTGAATAATTGTTTTGTTTTTTGTTTTTTCAATCTTGTTTTCCCACTTCTCATTATTTTTATTTTGGTGACTAACTTTGACCATGATGAAATCATCATCGCGATTGTTATGAGAGAAAATGTATATTTAATTATTCACTATCTGGATAATCCACGTGACATGAAGACTATCAGTTCAAAGTGATGCTTGCAATAAGGAAAAAATATTTTGATGGCCACACTTTGGGGTTATCAGAGTAGGAAAACGATATAGTTTCAACATTGAAACTAATCTTGTTCATATTATGTATAGAGATGATAATCTAAATAAAAATTATCATAGTTCATTGCCTAAGACATTTTCAATGAAGCTTTGCTTCGCAAACTTTCCTTATTTATAGACTCGAATCGAACATTGACAAATGAAATATAAAATAAAACAATAAATACTTTTCAATTTAATTTTCTGGTGAGTGCATCTCATGACTATTCATAGTGAATGATGTGTATTGGTAAATGGTGATGAGTCCCTGATTGCATGCGCATCCTGGTTTAAACAAGATAATCGATAACACCACGCGATATTTCCCTTTCGCTTCAAGTGTAAAATATATGTCGGGGATATTTAAATATATGTTATTGGTAACTTTATCCGAGCTAATAGAAATAATTGGTATAATCCAATGTTGGATAATTGATTATCTTGGGAAAGATGTTTAGATGACTGATGAATGACGCTATTGGGATTTTCTCCTGTTCACTCAGTTAATTGCGGTTGAATATAGAGAAAAAAAAAAAAAAGAAACGCCAAAATGTTCATGGTACTTTCAAATACACATAAACATTGTTATTATTGAAGACCAGTATACAGAGAATTGTTTTGAGTGCTTCTGTATCTTTCATTTTAACTTGGGAAATATACTGAATGCATTTGAATAGTTTTTCCGTTTGTCTATGACGACAATGGGCCTATTTATTTCTAGCGAAGCGTTCACTGAAAAAAAAAAAATTCTCAGAAAACTCTGAAAACGCACGAAACGAAATACAATGCAGTGACATTGGGAGTGTGGGCGAGTCTATAGGTCGGATGAAGATAGATAATAGATAGACACGCTCGTTAGTCTGATGGCTTTTTTTTTTACCTGTACCTTTGGCAATTTTGTACCTGAAACTAGAGAAACTTCCATATATACCAGTTCACATGAACTTGGTCCTTCAGTGTTCCGAGCGAATCGTCCCTGGTCGGAAGTGAAACGTGAAGGTTCAAAAATTGTTCGCCGTATAAATAAAATACAGAAAGAAAAATAAATGATGAAAGGAGTATTGTTGTTGGGAATTTTCATTGTGTGTGTTTTGCCATCGTCGTGTCGATCCACCGATTGCAATAAAGCTGTGCTCGATGCAATAACACAATTACGTTTACAATTGAACGAACTAGCGCGGGCTCAATCGTATATATTAAATTCACATCACAATAAAACACGATGTAACATGCATTCTTTATATTAAAAATTTTCGCATTGTTAAATTTTCGATAGCGTAAATTGATATGAATATATTTTTTGTTCAGATGAAAATACAGACTCCAGTCTGCTGCACAAGCTCTGCAAATTGCGGAAACACAAGCGTAGACGGAAATATGGACTACACCGTGGAAAAATAAATCATAAAGTGGGAAAAAAAGTTTTCATAGCTGTTGAAACTCCTTCAACTTCAGAATCGACAACTATTGATTATCCCACTGAGACATTGGAAATGATTGTTTCAACTGATGCTGAAAATTTGACAACAGAATTGTCTGGGGGATTCACGGATAATCCCACGACACTTTCCAACTAAAGATAGAAAAGTAATTTCGTGTGCGAAGCGTCGAAAATCCTCACGGTACGGATTAGATGGAGAGGAAAAAAAAAAGAACGAAAGAAAAATTTATTTTATAATCGAATACGTGACTAGAAATACTGTGATCGATTTGATGTTAATGTACTTTGATGGATACTTATCTGCAGTATTCAAATATGCATTTCATAAATTTATGAGAAATTAAATTCAATTCCTGTCTAATACAATGAAATAAAATACATTTTATACCAATTATAACGCATTATTATAAATCAATGCCCTCTAAAAATATTCCTGGTATGTGGTAAGGAAAGAGTATATTTATATATATATATATGTATACGCTTTCACGTTATTGAATGTGTGTGATGTTTATAACACATCGCGCAATCGCAGATCAATGACGTGTTTGTGGGTTTTCCCAAGGACTTTGTGGCTTCAATCGTGCTTTGTATTGTACAATATGTAATGCGATGTCGGGTGCACATTCTCCATCGATTCATCGCAATTAAATCAATTAATTCATCGTTGAAAATTACTTTGCACTATTTAGTTTGAGAAAACACCAAAAACATCCCAATATATTAACCACTTCATTGTGAAAATATGAAAAAAGATCTTTCAATCTTTATTCCACAATCTCCACTAATGAAATTAGCAGTTAATAAAACGATTCAAGTCATAGACTTTTGTCGCAATGGCAAAATCAAGTCACTTATATACTCAATGTGACTGTATGTACATACGCTTTTTGCATGTCAATAAAGTTTGTAAGGTCAAACAAACTTGTTGAAAAAGGGCAAAGCAGCGATGCCACTAGACAGAACATAGTTAGTCATGGCGAAGTGCACAAGTGCTATCGGATTTTTGTTTTATCTCATCATTGGATTCGTGTGGGCATCAGGTGAGTCATTAAATTCGCTAATGATTTGCATGATATTAATGTGTAAACATATACCTTCATTGGTTTTTTTTTTTTCCTGAATAAGAATAATTTGTATTGTCATTTAAAAATCGTAATGATTAATTTTTGAAAAATAATTCATATCCAAATGTAGAAATTTATTTTTATTATATCCCGCGAACAATATATCATCGGTGTGATAGTTTGGAATTTTTAATTTGATAATAACAGACAATATAACGTTAAATAAACTTCAAGGCCATCATTAATGGTAATGAATATAGAGGTGATGACCGTGTGCATGTCAAATGAGAGACACAAGGTTGATTACAAAAGGATGATTTCTCTTTATATCTTGTTTATCATTCATTATTTATTTTCATTTAGAATTTCCTCGACCAACAATGATAAATATAGTATAACTGTTTTGTAGAGGAAGATCGAATATATTTTCACAAAGAAAATGAGAGGCGTTGGAATACACCACCAGAATTGATTGTGGATGACGGTAGACATCAGGCAAATGTGAATGATAATAATACACCCCGTGCAAGATTCATACCATTCTCAGCCAGTTTTACATTGAATTCCGGTGCTAACAATGCTCATTCATTAAGTGTGGGTGGTAATGATGATGGAATCAGCTTATCGCAGAGTCAAAGCAGCAGCACAGGTGCCTTTGGCAATGCCCAGTGAGTTTGATTGATGTAGAATACTTCCAGACACTTCGATCATCTGTTATTAGCTATCTTATTTCTCTCATGATTTCACAACAAGCACTTTATATTCTTCTGTTATCTCTCAAAATTCAATTTATCTCTTTCTACCATTATCAGTGGGTGACTCATTCGAATTACAAGGTGAAAAACATGTCGTCAACATGTTGCTTTTTAATGAGACCACGTGTGTGTCTCGATAAAAATAAAGAATGGATCAGGTTTTTTTCTTTTCCTCCGTGTCGACTCAAAACAAATAATGTGTTCGAATTTCGTTGCGTCATACTATTTCATGTATAATTTATATTCACATATTTTGGTTCGACAGCTGATGATTCAGATTTAAGGTAATATTATTAATTATTTAATTATTTATATTTATTTATTTTATTAGATCTGGGAGCTCTGCTAGTCAATCAAGTTCATTTTCAGCAGGATTGTCCGGTATTTCAGCGTCTGATGCGAATGCATTCAATTTAAATCATCAGATATTCGGTAGCAAATCAAAAACAAATAGCAATTCATTTTCTATTGGTCAAGCAGCAGCATCAGCTCATGGAAATGTAGTTAATAATCAAGCAACTACTGGTGCTCAATCAAACATTGGTTCTCAGAATCACCATTCATATTTGTCATCTGGTGCATCCTCCACTGCTGGTAATCATCAAAGCGTGTCTAGTGCGGAGTCGAGCGCCTCTGCGTCTCGCGATCAAGGTCATGACAGACGCAGACCTTCATGGACTAATATTCGGCCCAATTATGGAATAGAAAGTACGAGAATGAAAAAAAAAAAAAAAAAAAAGAATTGAAATGAAAAACAAAATCACACCTGTGTTATTCATCTTTTATTTACATTCTGTCGTTTTCACAATATGAATCAGCGATAATTATTTCCAACAGTTTATATTGTATAAAATTAGATTGCTGAGTCTGAAAATATTTAATCGATGAAAAATTATTATTCACGATGGAAACTTTCCGTCTGGAACAATCATACTGATAAAACAATTCTTATGAAATGATGAAAAAAAATTTTCTCCATAGGTGCATACAATCGACCACAAAAACCACAAACAAATCAAACACCTCATCAGAGCTGGAATCAAAATTCTCAAAATAATCCATCAACTGCAGAATGGTCGGAAAATAGTAGTAATGATCCATCTCTACAAATTTCTGGTGCCTCTGCAACGTCAGGATCATCATCAACATCATCTAATGGTTTTGCTTTTGGTCAATCGACGTCTCAAAGTAATTGGGGACCCAATGGACCCATGTCATGGACAAATAATCAAGTACAAACATCGGGGAATGCCCAAAGTAATGCTCAAGGAGCTGCAGCGGCTGTTGGACAACACAGCAACGGAGAGACACAAGCGAGTTTTAGCTCCGGTGCAATATCTGGGAGTTCAATAGGCAATGGTCATTCTCATGGTACATCCCTGTCGAATAATCGTGGTGAAAATTCTCGAGGGGACGTGACGAGTCAGGCAGTTGGTATTTCAAGCGTTCAAGGCTCGGCCAATGCTGGTTCTGTTTCATTTGTTAGATTCCCCGAGGATAGGAATGGCCAAAATATTCCTGGGGAATTTATTAGGAATGGCGGGTCATCCGAAAGAAAATTTCATCAGAATAAAAAAATGAGACAGCGAAATCCTATCGATAGATTTTTCACTGATATCACAGACACGGTCGTAGATCTATTTGACATTTAAATCTTAAGTTTATATTTATATTTTATTTTCCATCATATCTTTAGAATTTTCGAATTTTTTTGTACATACTTGATTTTATGATGCAGAGCCATCTTATTAAATACAGCTGAACTATTGCATGCTTCATGCGAATAGCCTTGGAATAAATTCAAATCGCAATAAGGTGCATTCAACATTATCAACTGCTGATTTGTTGATAAAAATGGTATTCGAAGTTCAATCACATTGAAAAATAACAGAGAGATGTCACTCACACAGTATTCTAATTAATTAGTGATTCTGACGGGAACTTCAAAGCAAGTGATATCATTGCCATCCTCAATGAGCTTCCAACGAACAATTAAATTCCACTGCGAGAGAAATTTTCAATTGGAGAATGAGGAATAAAAAGAATAATATGAATAAAATGAGGAAAAGGAGGTTTTATGAATCATATATATATATATACCCTTGGATAATGTTCCTTGACTGGAAATTGCTTTTTATATACGTATACGTTGTCTGCCATCAATGGCCATGTAGCTCTATTACCATTCTCATTGAAAATGTCTGTAGACGCATCTTCGCCATCAACACCCCAGAATGGTAGATTCAAGTATCGCATTTTGGCTATAACCGAAGTTGATAGATATGTAAGATTCTTCTTTGGCACAAATTTTTGTACCACTGCTACACGAGTTCCGACTCGCAGTTGGCACGGTAGAGTTACACATCCTGATATATGAACTGTTCGTGTGCTGTTATGACTTTCCGCTTTATCACTATAAGCTGACATGAAATCATAAATTGATACATGGCAACATTTCGTTTGTCTCTATAGCAATAGAATAATTTTACGATTAATGCGTAGTTCTTGATAATATTTATCAGTTATTGCGATAGATATTATATCATTATAATTAGAAAGGAATATTTAAATTTTGATTTTCGCATTACCTTTTATACATTCATCACTTTTTGTCAACGTTACAACACAAAAAGAGATTAGAAATATTGAAACCGTTTTTTTCATCATCATGGCAAGAATTCAATTTTTTAGAATGTGAATAAAACAAATGAAAACAATTTATGA
Source organism: Zele albiditarsus (assembly GCA_958496275.1). Lineage (NCBI taxonomy): Eukaryota > Metazoa > Arthropoda > Insecta > Hymenoptera > Braconidae > Zele > Zele albiditarsus. The sequence continues at coordinate 13,943,231 of OY292410.1, forward strand.
TTTATACGAGAATGTGCTAATATCACGCAGTTATTATTTTTTTTTTCTTTATAAATATACATACGCTTATCTATAATTTTTTTTACTCACGTGGTAATAGTATATGTGAATATTCAATAAAGAATAAATGTTATTCTTGTGATTGAGAAGATGCTATAACACATCTCCTGTAATAAAAACATGTTTTTCCATTTTCCAAGTGTATCTATCACATTCAAATGTATTCATGGATGATAAATTGGCTGATTACTATACAATGGTGAATTATTAACGCATCCCCGGTTGTGAACTCATTGGTATAGATGTAAATATAGCTTTGAGATGCGCCGCCCATGGGAATACCGTAGTTGAATCATTCTCAAATTAATTGATTATGAGGAAATCATTAAATTTCTAACATATTATTTTTCTTTTATGACGATGTATATTCATCAAATTTTTTACGATTATTCAATTATTTTTTTTTTCCTCAAAATTAATATGACGCCAATGACCTGTCTCTAGAATAATAATTATCTTTATGTTCGATCTGTGATGATCATCAAGGTTGAACGATGGATTAACATTCTTTAGAGGTTCGTACAATACAGCGAAAGAAGGAGTGAGATGAAGATATATAACGAGGTACTATAATAGACATTCACAATGAGGTAAAGCGCAATTTCGAATTGTATATTAGCTTCCCAAGAAAATGAGTCTATCAGTAATAATTATTTTCAAGAAACAATTGCTATTTAACATCAATACAAAAAGTTGCAAACATACGATTGCCAAATATGCAGGATAAATTTTTTTCTTTCCCTTCTTCAGTACATGAAAGGGAAAAAAATTAATTACATCACTCACCTTGAAAAATATATAAAAATTCAATATTATTCTACGTCATAATTGAACTGCAATGATATATATATATATATATGTATATATATATATATATATATGAACATATTGTGAAAATATTCAATGATTGCTTCTACCATTAACTCATCAATTTTTTTGTCAATGCCATTGGATAAATTCTTATGTAGATAGTGGTTGACTATCAATGATGTTGTACAGGGTCGGAATTTCCGCAAACACTTGCACATAGGTTAAACGTGTACAAAAACAAACATTTCACTATCAGTAATAAATGAGATCGATTCACCGGAAAGATGAACACGCGAATAACTTATCAGGTTTTTCCAAACAAAATTAAAAAGTACTTGCATACCGATAGGAAACATAGAGTGGCATAAATATGCGGCTAGTTTGTATTACTCATATACGCGTTATGTAATCATTTGTGGGATCATGTCCAAGTTGTATTAGTGCTATACGTGTTGAGTATATAAGAGAAGGAAGATCAAAGGATTTTCAAACAGTACTGTCCAGTATCTTGATACTCGGAGTCTGCAAATAGTCGAATGACATTCACGAAAATGTGGAAATTTGTGTCAGTTCTCGTTTATTTGTTCGCAACGGGTTCAAGTCTACCGCTTGTTCCTGACACAGGTAAATTATCCTTTCAACATAGCTTTTTTTTTTGTAATCATGGAAGTGAAATATTATTGAAATGAATGTTTGTAACATCATTTGCCATTTTTTTTTCTCTTATTTTAAAGACATTACGAGTCCAAGAAATGAAGAAGTGCCAACTTTAGCTACAGAATTATTGCCACCGCGTGAAGATGCAGAGGTTGCAAATTTCGGTGTTGATCTTATCGCCGAAGATTCATCACCTTCAACGGAATTGCTACCCCCAGTAGAAGGTACATTACGTAGAGGTGTTGTGTTTCTAATCAATCTTTACGCTATCAAAAATGAAACTGGTGAAAATCCTAACGAAATACTCACTGATGACATCATTAAAAATACGCCAGCATTAATAGGTCAGAATTTAATTCATTTTATCTCATTCCATATGTGATTTATCAATTATTACAAATTTTTCTTCAATTTTCATTTACAGAGCCAGTGGCAACTGTCTTATTGGTCCTGGAAGAAGAAGACGAGAAGAAACCCGTTAGTTTAGAAGAACTCGCCAGAGATCTCGAAGAGGAAGGATTTAAAGTTGAAAAAATTGTTGAAGATGGTGATACTAAAGTGGTTAAAGTGGATTTTGATGGTTCAATGGAAAGACCTGACGTTGAGCTGATTAAAGACGGAAAAATAAATGGTCTCAGAAGAAAAAGATCACCTCACGGTTTACTTGCAAAATTATTGAATAAGGGTATGGGAGGCGGTGGCGGATGCCAAGGGGGATGTGGCGGCGGCGGAGGCGGTTATGGAGGGGGTTATGGAGGTGGATATCCGAGCGGTGGTGGTGGTGGATGTCAAAGTGGCGGCTGTGGCGGAGGTACGAATTTCAATATAATCGTGTCCAAAAGAGACATATTTAACTGATTCACAAGTTGGATACGCATCAAACAATCAACTAATTAATTGTATCTCTGTTTTATTTCAAGGTACTGTTGGTGTTATTCCAATTTATGTGGTGCCGGTTCAAGGAGGTGGTGGTGGTGGTAGACATCATCATCAACCCCAATATCAGCCTCAACCCCAATATCATCCACAACCGCAATACCAACCTCAACCCCAATATCAACCTCAACCCCAATATCATCCACAACCACAATACCAACCTCAGAGACCATCAGGAGGTCAATGCGACGTCTGCGGCGGGTAAGTTGATTCTTATCAAACCTCTACAATATTCCGTTGGTAATAAATAAATGATGTACCGTCTGAAAATCTTAAAAAGTGCCATCTTCGAAGTTATGCTACAATGTTCTTATAATTCGCGAAATTATGTTACACGTATCATATAATGTCCTTAAATTTTTCAATTACGAATGAGAATACAACATTGTCATGATGTAATGTTATCATATTTTTAGGAATCATGGATCTCACAGCCATTCGCAGGCACAGGCGTCAGCTCAAGCATCGTCTGACAGTTGGTGAAAAAAATTGTGCTACAACGAGAATTGTGATGAAATTTTTTTATCAAAATATTAGTTGATCACGAATTATTTATGTACAAAATATTTTTTTAACCACCATGTAAATGGAATTTCTGTACCCAATTCTATGGCATTTAATAAAAAAGAAAATATGTAACAAAATTGTGAATATTCATTATCTAATCATTTCTTGCAGTGAAAAAACAAAGAAACCCAAAAATCAGAGTTAAAAAAAAAATATTCAATTATTTACAAGATAAAAGCCGTATCGCATTGCGTAAACATAATATGTAAGTAGTGACTGCGCTGTATACATAATTATTCCAGTCCTTTGCCGCGTAAAAACAATTGTATTTGCGGCAGGAAAAAAAAAAAATTTCAACTATACGTTAATGTCAGGCAGTTATCTTAGAATGTATGTGCATATGTATACATATATCTCAGGACATTTCCGGTATTTAAATTTAATAATATTGGAGCAGTAAATTCAGTAGGCGGTGCAAGGTAAATTCAAGATCACAAATTTCATTACCGGACAAACCAAAAACGCAGACATAAAACTTATGACGTGAGCTTTGTGCGCCCATTCGCGCGGTATAAACAATGGCGCAGTTGGCGGATGTTATGCAATATTCCATCGCAGGATCACGCATTGGATATAGGACGAGATGATACACAGTCACAATCATATATGATGAGCTATAAAAGTAGCAAGACCAAATTGTTTGCAGCGCAGTACATATTTACTACTTGATGCAAGTGGATTTCTAATTTCTTCCATTCATTCCATTAGAATCTATTCTGATCCATTTTTATTTTGCATAATGGATAACATGTGGCTAAGTGCTCTCACGGGTCTCTTGTTTTTTGCTACGGCTCTCCACGGTTCACCACTTAAAGATAAGTCAGATGTAATTACCGCTAACGAAGATGGAGTAGTATATGTGGCGAATGTTTATGCAGTGAAGGATGTGGAAAGTGAAGTCGTTGGAAAGATGCTCAGTCATCACCCTCTTCCAAAAATGCCACCGATGTTCGGTATGACAAAACATTCTTATATATTTACACGGGATTTGGGGAGATTTTGCAATTCATTCTTCAAATAAATGTTCTGTCTGTTGTTATAGAACCAATTGGAAGTATTTTAGTGTCTTCCGATGAAACTGAACCCATGAATCTAAACGAACTGAGTGACTTTTTCGAGGCTGGAGGATTGACTGTTGATAAAATGGACGATGAAGATGATCCAAAAGTCATTGAGCTCGAACTTCAGTCTAGTGAACTTTATTATATGTTTACTTCGATACAAATTCAGATGTATCTACAGAGTCAAGGAATTATAATTAATATGAATAGAGAGAGTGGCGACTATGAAATTCAAATAGAATTTGATGAGTCAGTAAGAGATGCAGCAGATCATGAATTTACACTCGAAGCATTGGGACATGTTCTTGAGAGCGAAGGAGTATCTGTTGAATATAAGCGATATGATGGCAAAGTAGTATCGATAACAATTATAATCAGTATATCTTCGGAGGAAAGTGACGAAGAAATTGAAGGATCCAAGATAACCACTAATCGAAATGATGAGAAACCAATTGAAAGCAAAGCTGAACGACGAATTGAAACCAACATTGGGAATGAAGTAGAGCTAAATAGTGATAAAAAAATGCATAACGAAATTGATAATGACGATTTAGATGTGCCATTAGATTTCATTACAAGGTCTGAAGCCATGAAAAAAATCCGAAGACGGCGATCAGCCTGTCCCGAATGCAGAACTGGCTATTTGATCAAACAATATATCAACAATGTTTCTGGAGTTCACTGAAGATGCATTCAATTATTTTATACATATTCAACATGCAATTTTGTTCTCTCTTTTCACCAGTTGGAATCTAAGATAGTACGTGCAATATGAAATTAAATTAGTTGTTTTTCAAGATTAATTATTGATTAGTGGAAATAAAACTTTATATTTCCGACCATAGCTATTTTTAGTGTAACTTTCTAAAGGAATTTTTTTCCTTAAATCAATGAAAATTGTATGTCGATAATCTAGGTATCTGCTACCGTATTGGGATAACGTCAGACACATGGTAAGTAGTGGAGGCCTGATTTTATCCAGGCATGATCCATTCTTATTTACCGTATTGGAAAACAGATAATATGGGAATTTATATTCGTTTGCTCTGGTAATAAAAATTTCTGCCAGGTTTTTGAACAAAAAATCAATATGAGTCAGTCGGCAACATTTTATAATAGATAGTAAAGAAAATAGTAGAAGTATTTATATTTACGACATTCAATCATCATCGCTGTCAATTGTGCGCGTATGTTTCGATTCAACGACTTCTGACGCTTTTTCATTATCACTTTCTTCGTCGCTATCAATAACACGTCGTTTTTTTAATGTCGGTATTTCCGTATCAGAATTGTCTGATCGATTTCGCTTCGACTCTGCTGGAAACAAAAACGGAGAAACGAAAGTTAATTTTCATATATATATATCACATCAATAAATGAATATGCCGAACTGTGAAAGTGCAATTACCATTAGCACGATTACTTTCGGGCTCCATATCTGAATCCGATGAATCATGCATTCTGACGATCCGGTTAGAGTTTATTTTCAAATCACCAATTATTTCCGTCTTTTCTTCATTGGTTTTATCCTCATTTGATATCATTGTCTGTTCCCAATTTTTTTTTCCCACAACACTATTTCCCCCATCATCACTGCTCGAGTCCAAAAGTTCTGTTAACGGGCGCCGCGTTTTCGATTTTATTTCTTCTTGGCTAAACATTTTTTTAATTCTCTCCAAGTCCGGTTGTCCGGCTGGATCACCGTTCTGATTATCAATATCATCAACATCACTGTCTATATTGCGTTTCTCATCAGTTGGTTCTGAAAGAAATCGATGTAAAAAATGATAAATATATTGAATAATCAAGTTTCTAAAAAGAAGGAAATGATCAGAAAATTTGTTCATCGCAGACTCTATTTCATATTATATGACGAGCTGTTTGTTTAAATACCTTCGTTAATGTAATTTCCATCGAGCACATTCGTGATTAAATTACATCGCTTTCGTATGGTAGCTGGAAGCATTGTAGCTGGTATACGCCAATAGGCTTCTTGTTCGTTCGCAGGCGGCTCAATTCCAATAGCTCGCAGCAACCTTTGAAAACTTGGTGAATCCATTGCGGCTGATGAATAATCCGTTATCGGCACCAAGGGTATTCCCTCAATGCTTTCCTCGTCTCGATCTTCTAAAGCTTCTTCCAACGATTCCTTAATCCATTCCAATGAGTCCTTCATGTCTAATGTTTTCACATTACGATAAAGGACAGTGTGAGTTTCAATACTTTCACTAGCGAGCGTTTGTGTTTGAGATAGATATATGTAACTATGTATATTGTATTTTCATCTTTTTGTTACTTACTTTTATCAATAACATCCTTCAATAGACCCGACAATTGCGCATCGGTATAAACGATAGCTGGTTGTTTTTTAGTTCGTTTATTTGTCGGCTTTTTCGAAATTTTTTTCTTCCCAACTTGGAGATCACTTGATTTATGGTTGCTACTTTCAATCATATTTAAATCGTCGTCGGATGTAGAGTTCTCATCGGACGATCGGTCACTCGTTGACCTCGTTTCCCACGATGCTTTCGCCGCTATTAATAAATAAATCCACAATTGATCGCGTGAATATTGTGAGATGAATTGATGTGATTCCTTCATTTTATCGTCACGATATTAAAACGAATATTTCAAAATACATTCTTTATTATTCGCTTCTTATTTTTCGGATTTTTAGTTTATTGATATACTTCACCTATCGGAATGCATAGGATACAAATGGAATTTGCGCAAGAAATACAATATCTCTTCATAATGTAAAATATCTTACTTTAGAAATCGATCTAAATTCAATGCATAGTGAGGGGCAGAGAAGAAAAGGGGGAGGTTGACAAAGAAAATAATAGTGAATGAAGTAAAGTGCGAACAAAAATGAATTCCCAAGATAGAAAATTGATTTTCATAGGACCTTAATTGGATACCAAGCTTGACAAAGCACAAACTAATGACACATAATTCCGTCATTATTATATATACATACATATATATATACAACCCAATTGACTGCATTTCAAAAGGTATTCACGCTTTTGCAGAATATCAATTGAAAATCGCTAGGTTCCTCTGCTTAAATACTCAATCCACCAGGGAACAAGGTTAATTGGAAATTATTATTTTGCAGAAAATGCGAAGGCATTTGGGTGGTTGTCATAGCGGCGTTATGAAATATATGACGGATAATATATTGCACTATACCACATGACACGGAATTTGATGCGTATAGCGAATGTAGTAAAGTGTCAGTTGTTGTTGCGTGAAACAACAGACGAGCTGCAACAGCAATGACGACGAAACACCAGGAACGTGGAACGATAGGCGAATGTGATTTTAGTCGCGGTTGTTCGTGAGATAAAGCGCGCATCACTCTGTGTGTTGTACAAAATGTCAAGTACTATTCTATGATGTAATTATATTTCATTAACGACCGGTCATACATGGAAAAGTGGGTAATTGATTTAAAGATAAATTGTTTCTATTTATGAATGATAATTTTTTAATTATATAAGACACTAAGAATTGTATAAATTAATTTGACTGAATTAAACATAGATCGGAACGGAAGAGAATGAATAAATAGATAAAGTTTTTAGGGACTGATTAAATAAAAAAAGTTAGTGATGATGAGTAGAGGGGTGGTGGGAGATTAGTTCTATTGGAATGGAAGATTGGATTTGAGTAAGTGAGGATTGGATTGATAAAAAAGAAAAAGAAGAGAGTAGGCCGAAAAAAAAAAGGAAAAAATGAAGCTGGATAAAGACTTACAGCCCTCGTTTTTTTTCTTGCGTTTTTTCCTCAGCTCTTTTTTATCCTTTACGAGTCCCAACTCCAAAAGCTTTTCCTTTATTTTCGTCTTTGGTCTTTTTATCCTGAGTCCACCGTAAATGAAATCAATTGGATCTGTGTAATTAAATATGAGTGTAAATTTTTAGATTTTTTTCACATTTTTCTTTGATAATTAAAGAAATATCTCGTTAGGAAAGTTTTATAATAATGTTTAAAATTACAATCATCATCTTTGACTCTTTCCCACATCTCTGTTAATTGAGCTATTTCGTCTTCTCCCCATTCTTTAGGCAGGCGCTTTTGGATCGCTTCTTTAACATTCTGAAATACACAAATTGAATGATGAAAACATTTTTCGTCAATAAATATTTTGAAAATGAAGAGCCAAATTAGAATTCCGCTGCATTCACGATCGCTGTAACTCATAATTTCGATTTTCTTTTTTTAGTTTTTCAATTTCTACGGTCTCCATTCCCACGAGCTATTATTACAACTGTTAAAAGAGAATTCAGAAGTAGGACACACTCTATTCTCGTCGTTGCGCCCAAGGTATATAATGGATGAGTGCAAAGCGGCAGTAGGGAACAAAAAAAAAAAACAAATGCAAGATGCCTGCGACTTCATAGAAAAATAAAAAGTAATTTAGAACAGAGGGAGTAAAATTCCATCGTGTTGGAATTGTCTCTGTGGAATTTTCAATTTCTCCAAGTCTACCTCAATTTTTTCATACAAAATATATTCTTCTCTGTGACATTGTGAAACTTGTCTTCGGTTTACTTCAACTTCCAACTCGCAAAAACCAACCCACGTACTCTACCTCCACTACTACCCCCATGTACTTTGCCACGAACTTTCGATCCCCTTAGTTGTAAATCATTCATCTTGTTTCTTCACGAAGTACCAACTAGAGCAAGTCAAAAGCAGTAGATAAAGTATCATCATAGGACCTACTCTATCAACCACAAAATATTCACAGGAGTTATAAAAATCCGATCATAAAATACAGGAAATTTCGTATCGAAAGCCCTCACGTCAATTAAAACAAACAATGAAGAACAAAGTCGAAAAAAAAAAAAAGAAAAAATTGGAGTACTCTGGAAAAAGCTGCAATGAAAACTATTTAACATTCAATCGCTGTTTTTTTTTTTCTCTAAATCCCGTGTGACACAATACGGAGAATGTTTTTCTCCAGAGAATGATGATTTATGCTTTGTTTAGATAAAGATTAAAATGTAGCGTCCTCTTAAAATGTCTATCGAAAAGAAAAAGTTTCGATTGCTTCCCAAGGGTCACGAAGAGTTTTCCACCCTTTATCTTCTTCTCTATTTCATTTTTTCCTTCTTTCTCTATTTTTTTCCATTTTCAGGGGAAAACTTCTATAATTACCCCAAGCAACTGTATGAACCAATTGGTCTTGGCTTCACCCGATCGACAGTTAAATAATTACCTTAGAGTTTACGATCAGATGCATTTCCTTAAGTTTTTTAATGAGACCTCGTCGAGTACGATCATCGCTTATAATATTTTCCAGTAACCAATCAATCAAATCTAGAACAAGAGAAAGTATATATTTTTTGTTCAATCACTAATCTAAGTGGGGTGATGAAAATATGGTGTAGCAAATTCAATGTTTTTCGCTGTGTGTCTATTATTACGATGTCTCACCTTGAGTGTACTTGTTGGTTTGATGTTCCATGAACAGTGTTCGTAGCTCATCCTCTTCAGCTTCGCTCCAGACGGCGCGCGAAACTTTTTTGTTCTCAACTTGAACGTCATAGCCGTCGACCATTTCGTTCGCCTCGCGAGTATTCTTCCAGAAGAGCAGCTCCATGTACGCCTTCCGGTTTTTTTCAGCCACTCCCTCGAACCGACGAATTATGAAGACGGCAAACTTTTGTAGCTCCTGCAACATTTCACCCAAACTATGTACGTACATGTTCGTGACACACAATTATATATACACATATACCTGTATTTAACTATGTGTCAACTCATACATAACGTCATATAGACATAAGATAGAAATAAACTCAATTTTGTTTCGTCCAATTTTTTTTTTTTTATCATACCTTGTGCTCCGGATGTTTGGATTCAAAAATTCGCTGGAAAATTCGGAATATTGCCGCTTGGAATATCATGCCAGGCATTTTACAATCCCATGCTATGCGATGCAATAATTTTAGAATACAGCGATTTAATTCAACGGAATTTTCATCAAAATTTCGTAATAAAATTGCCATCGCTTTCACGACTTTGAAATTGGCGAATCTATGGAATAATAAAATTAACGAAATGAAATATTTGATATCTTTCGGCTGCATCTTTAAAATAACATAAAATTAAAACTTTGAATTAAAATTTACCGTCGTACAAAATCATAAAAAACGAAATTTGTTTCCTCATACTGCATTTCCCTCTCAGCTTCCTCTTCTTCATCATCCTCATCATCATCGAGCTCAGCAACTGAAATATCAAACAGTACACATATATCATACCTACATACACACATATACATACATATACATACATGTATACATAGAGTTTGTTATGTAATGCAATAAGCTAAACTAACCGCCCTCATTGTTCAGAAAGTTCTCGACGTCCTCTTCATGCCGCTTCTCTGCCTCATCCTCAACTACTGAAACAATAATGGAATCAAATTAAATCAGAATATGTGTCTTCCACTCTGTGTCCCCCATCTATATACTAAATGGCCATCTGAGAAATTGAATAGCCTCTAAGTGACCATCAAAGAGCTAAATATTTGAAAAAAAAAAGCTATTAATGATTGAATAAAAGTCTATTACCCATATAGTTAAGTAAATCAAGAACAAGGAACTGTGCAATATTGTCGACGGGGAAGTTTCCGAAATTTATGATGGAAATTTGCCTCATGAAACTCGCTTGATGGCGGTTGATGAAAAGTTATTACAAACCAGCCTATAGCTAATACACATAAAACCACATATATTGTAAATAGATCCCGTAACACAGGTGCAAGTGAACGAAACCTCGTTGTTGAGGCAAGTTAACTGTGCGCTCAAAATGGATACGTTTGCAAATTCTATACGAGGGCGCAGAGAGAAAATATAGAAAATTGTGTTTGTGCTTGCGCGTGCATGCGTGAGTGTATATATATATATATATATATCGAAAATGATTGAATGGAGAATAGAAGAGGAATGGACATGCAGACACGTTGTCTACAGCCTGAGCAATAATGAAAAGCCTTGTCTCCAAATGTGAAAGCGTTGCACGTCGCAATTCAGTGTGTTTGAAACTCAAAAATAAACAAAAAAAGTATGCTAGCGAAAAGAATAGATATGGATTTATTCGAAAGTACTGGAGAATTGACACCTATAAAAGTAGAACACACTCGCCACCCGCGGCACAGACACCGCATGTGTTAGAGAAATAGAAACGCAGTGGGATGGCAGGGATGATGCTGCCTATGTACCACGCGAAAGGTAATGGATTGATCTGGAGTCGAGAGGGCGGAAACCGATCGACGATGACGCGATTACATTCCCGTTGGGGATTTTCCGGATCGAATGAATCTCTTTCAATTACAAAACTCATCACTTTTGCGGAAAATAATATAGGTTATAACCTATATAGTTTATTTTATATTCATGAAAATGTGGAATAATTCAATCGAATAGACACTAATATTAACAAGATTATTGACGTTGATATTGATTGACATCATGAATGAAACATTAATCTTTCGTGACATTTATCAGTCGATACGGATAATGGATATTGCATATCCATGTCGTATATTAGTTTGAATTGATATTTATAGCATTCATGAATTGTACAATGATAGAAAGCATACCGAGAACTCTCACGTGAATGAATACTTCATTCTCTAACATTATTAAGGTTCAGGCTACATAAATTCAATAGATTTAATCATATGGTTTGACTTATTTCTTCTTATAAGTTTACATCCTCCAATAAGAAGTAAAATTAGTTCGTGATAATAATTGGCTTGAAAAATTATATAAGTATAAAAGGGGAATTTGGAAGTGATACGGCAACCCTTCTCCCTCGTTACCATCAGTTATCATTATTATCTTCTCATACACGATGGACATTTTTTTTAAATACCCAATTTATCAGTTGTATAATTATTGGTCATATTGAGAAATATTGTAGGTATATATAAACGAGGCTGCGAAAGCATAGATTCATATGAAATATTCTCATCTTATTCTTATGCTCAAATAACATCTTGTATAATTATGATTATTCCATCTCAACTGCAGCTCGTAGTAGCAGCAATATCACGTTGTGCTTGATTAAATTAGAGCCAAGTGTGGAGGAGGTATTGAGGGCCACATGAAGATTGGCAGTGCGCTGCACAAGTCGACGCTATATTACTGTCGTAATAAACGTACGTATAATATATAACTCAGAAGGTATAGCATTAGGATTTCACCAATGGTGTGCGGTTGTTGCTGTGCTTCTACTTGTAATTATGTATAGGCATCTTAGACGGAATATAGACGGGTAGAGGGTTGATAAGGTGAAGGAGTTTCTGAGATACGTGTTCTCAGTTTCTTCGAACGTGTATCAACTGACGTTGCTTGAGAGGGTGGCACCCTATCGTTCTACATCGTATCGTATATACCTAATTCCACCAAGAGCTAATTATCCTCATCGAGTCATCCAATATTATTCCCCTAATTTACATAAACTTCAGGTATACATAAACTCAATGGAAGAAAAATTAATAGAAGAATATAAATATTCTTATTTTCTTTTTATGTTCAAATTTAACTTTTGGATGGCTGAATTTACTCTCTTAATTAATAGTAAATATTTCATCACTCACACGTTCATATATATAGTTGATATTGACGCGAAATTATTCGATCAGTGTGTATATGTGTATTTTGTAAACAAAAATATGAATGAATAGAGAATGGAAGATGGGAAAAGAAAAAAATAGAGGCAAAATAATAAAGCAATGTTTTAAATTGGAAATATATATAATTGTTATATTTTTGTGGCACGCAAATAAAATACTATGTCTGTTGAGAATGTAGCAATCATATTTACTTGCGAGTGTTAAACAGCAATGAGGAAAAATGCGTAGGAGAGAAAAATGTTCAAAGCGGTGCGATAGAAAAAGAAAGTGGGGAATAATTATAACTGGCAACGAGAAAGATTAAAATAGTAATAACTTGGGGTGATTCCTTTGTGCTTAATATTTGACATGGAGTGGGCGGAATAATGAGGGAAAAGTTATACATGGCCGCACTATGGTATATAAATTTTGTGATTATTGCGTCATTACTTCTATCCATTGTGAAGGGGTTGTACTAAGGTTTCGCACTTCGGCAGTGGTATTACCATCGAAATAAGGGTTATGCGTACCAGTGAGTTGAGAATATATATGTTTAAATATATATCTATAATGGAGCAATGTTATAGTGTATTCATATATAGAAGTTGGGTAAACTGGAGACTGACTGTATATTATGGAGGTGTAGAAAGTGCTTATGGTAGTGTACAGGTGGTTAGTTGTCGACCGCTGAGAGTCAGGCGAGACCTCGAATCTCGAGATTAATCCGCGAAAGGTATATAATATATGTGATTTATATTATACATAATCATTGACTTGTTGCACTTTCCATCGCTTTCGTTTAACATTAAATTAATTATGATTAGAGATTTTTTTAATAATGACATTCGGTGTACTCGAAGAATGAAAATTAAAATATAATGATAAAACAAAAGAGTATAAGAGAATCTTTTATTATTCTTTTCTTCGCTAATTTTTTTTCTCTTATTTTTTCACTTACTCTTTCAGCTAATGGTGAAGTGAAGTATGTATACGTAGAAGAATGAAAAAAATTTAGAGAGACAAGTATGCGACCCTCTTCTGCACGTTGGGTAAAATTTCATTTTAAGGATTTTTTTTTTCTCCTTTTTTTTTCTGCGACGCCTGATGGGCTTACAGAGCTCATTCAATTTAACTCCTCATCAGTGTAATTAAGAATTCGTCATGCCTGAAGAGTATTACTGATGTAATATTCGCGACGTGTTGGACAAAGAAATATTTGGTAGGGTGGGAAAAAAATTATAACAAGAAAATAATAGCAGAAAAAAAAAAAAAAGAAATAATAATGAAAATTATTGGGTTCATATAATGCTGTTACGTGACACTGACTCATTATCAGAAATAATTGACATCGTACACGCGCTCAGGCTCCTCAAATTCATCGACCCTTAACCTTGCCGAGCCGATTGAGGGGTTGGTTCTTCCGACGGATAGAAATTAGTCGAATTTGTTCCCTCTCATAAACTCCTTGTCTTATACGTCTTTATCCGAGAGTGAACTGAACTTCATGCTATATATCAATGTATATATATATATAGATACATGAATATCAATATTAAAGGGGAAGGAACAATAAATATAAGTTCTACTACTGATGTGAGAACAAAAGTTGGGGAACATTATTCCTAACAAATTTATCGGCACGAATCGTGTCCTATCGATGTCAATAAATGATACACGAAACTTCTAAATGGATGCGATGGGAATTATTGATACGAATTTGTTTCATCACCAACCCCGGAACAATTTTATTCGGTGAATATTATATATTCCTGTACAAAATTTATGCAACCAAATGTTATCAATGATTGTTCATGTGTATGTATATTTATGGGTAGATATATATTTTCAAAAAGATTAAACGCGATTTCCATTTTGCGGAAAGAGCTTGGAGCTATGGATCTTGCATAGTATATAACTGCTGTTTGATATACACCGTATACCAACACGTATATACATAAATGTTATGTGGTGGTAAATAATTTTAAATTGTACATTCACGCACTACACAATGTTCCGGTTGTTGAATAAATATTTCATGTATAGGTGATAAAAAAGAGTTCGTTTATCGAATGGTGATAAATTATTTTCACGGAGGATGTGGTGCTGGAAATGTTGGAGCAATTTACACATATAAAAAAAAAACGTGACCTTTTTCCTTCCTCGTTTGTTTCCCACCAAAATCTACTTTGCGTTTTTAGTGTGGTCAAATCGGTAGGGCAACACCATCTTCTATAGATATATAATGGAAATGGGGGGAAAAAAAAAAGGTGTTTATTTGTTTGTGGTATGATGTAGTGTCCTAAATTTGAGTGAGTTTGGTTGGACAATTTTCACGATTTCCCATAAAGTAATTTTGTATTCAACTGTCGTCACAGTCCGGTTGTGCTATTAGGCTAGTAACTACTTATTCAAACCGGATCGCTTGAGTCTGCTTCGCCTTTTCATCCGCGCGCGCGCCCTTTTCTCTAGGGGATTGTTGACAGCACGATCACGTCCGGAGCAGATCCTGCGACCTAACCTTTTTTTCTTTCCCCATTTTTATTCTTTTTTTATTTTTTCTCCTTCTCCTATACTCTGTGCTACACCGCTGTTAAAGCTTCGTTTTTTCTCATCTGTAACAACGCCGCAATGGCCAAAGCACCGTGTGTTGTTTAAGAATTTTCTTCCGTTAGTTTTTTTTTTTTTTTTTTTTTCCATTTTATTTTTGTTTCACTTGATTCACGGTACCTTCTCTCCGACATTCAACGGTGCTGAGAGACGAAAGTCGTCCAAACTTTGTCGTCGTGAGCTACGAAAGGAGAAAATAATGAAGCATATAAGTGTGGAAACGGAAAATGAATGAGGGAAATATAATAGAGAGTAACAAAGACACAACACACAAAAAATAACAATAATTCAAAGAAATAAAATGAAATAAAATGAATGAAAAAAATAAAAAGTTATGAATCTTCCGCTTCGCGTCCGGTGCAGGATTCACAATGTAAAACACCATTATCCCAACGAGGATTAAAAGGATCACGTGCACGAGAGAACGGGCGAAAGGAAGGATAGAGGGAGAATGGAAGTGGATGAGAAAATGTGAATTTTTGTTAAACTTTTTTCATTATTTTTATTTTTTTATTTCGTTCGTGAATGTTTTGGCGTGGATCGAATTAAAAAAAAATTGAAGGTTAGAATTTAAACCCAGGGCAGATTGGAGAGAGATGACGGGTTGTGTGTCGCTCACGTGTACAATTTATATACATAGGACAAGGACAGCGGATCAACTAATGCACATACATACACACATACATGTGTGTACATAGTATATACTATCTTTCCGATTTACCGGGAAATACGATTCGCTAAGAGGATTTAGTAAATATCTTCGGGCGCTTTGAGAGCGCAATTTTTAACGTAAAAATTTTTTCTCTATTCCGCCGAGCACGGGTTAATGCTGTAGTTTTTTTGTTCTTTTCCAGTAACTATTTCATACATTATATACATTATACTCATATATACATTTTGTATATTATTATTATCATATAATGTACGTGGGAATTAATTCGTCGCTTGTATATGAAGCTCATCGTTATCATAGGTCTCGCAAAATTTCACAGTAGAATTTATAATTTAGCTGTTGGGAAATGGGTTCTTCCGGGTATCGTAAATGAAGCTGGGCGGCATAATTGGTATACGTTCAAAGTTACCGGGAAACAATGAGATGCAAGGAGAGAGTGCGGAAAGAGGAAAAGCATGCAATAGGATGAGACACAGGTGTTGAGAACGAGAGAGTGAGGGAGTGCGAGAATGAACGACGGAGAAGGGAATGAATATGTTGAATGAAAGTAAGGAGAAAACAAAGCTGAAATGAATTTGTGAGGAGACTTGTGTTTTTGACCTTTTCAAAAGGCATACACAATGGGGTGACCCTCGATTTCACCCCTTTGCGCATATATACGGTGTCGACACCTAATTAAGCATGAAATGGGCCACTCTCTTTCCTGACTTTGCCTTCGGCGCCAATATTGTGCGTGCGTTCATGAAAATAGCTTATTATTTTCCTCTGTATACTCAAAACTATATACTCTACAGCACACACACACACACATACACTCATACAGCGCTTGAGCTGGCGTAATATTTGCACGGTAGCTTCAAATCTCTCTCGTGCGGCTTTGTGTCGTGAAAACTCCAATAAAACATCTTTCTCCTTTCTATTTTTCTCTTTCCATTTTTCTTCACTTTTGTTTCCATACAATGTGCGCGCGCGCGCGCGCTTCGTGCTCAATGGGAAAATATTGAAATGAAAATAGAATATAAAGGCTTTCACTGAAATTTAATTTGGAAGTTTATTGCATAAAGACCAAAATATATAGGGGGAAAAAAAAAAAGAGAAAAAATTCATATTGATGTAAAATTGATTGAACAAAAATAGAATGCAGTATTGTACAATGTTTTCGGCATAATTAAATTACTACCAAATGAAAAACAGTGAATTGAAAACAATAATAGTCTTTTTTCAATTAATTGCATTAACAAACAGAAAAAAAAGCAGCAAAAAACAGAATATACAGAGAAACATTTGCCCTCGCGAATTTCACCCCTGTGACAATTATCCGAAGTGAAAAGGCATTTCTATGGTTGTATTTCATCAAGTTAATTGCCGTCGCTGTCGGTAGCTTGCCCTCACTCACATCGCCCTCTATATATCACAAACAAATTTTCGAAACCCTTTTTTTTTTTATTCATCAGAACTATCGATCCGTGTTCGGATTACACAGAGTAGGAAATTTTCCGGCAAGGGAGAGAGTTGAAAGCCACGCACCCCTTCAACGCATCCACGCTACAACACATATATACACATGACTATTAATTATTTATCGTAATGTGTTATTGATCCGTCTGGCTTGGCCCCTGGCATTTCGACCGGTCGTAAGTCTTGTGGACTCCATTATCCTACGATGTTGCGTCGATTCAATGTGCGAACAATAGGGGGTAGAGAGAAGGAAACCGATTGACATTATTTGCATGTGTGGTTTATCAGTTAATTGCATCGATAATTGGTATTGAAAAAATTATTTTATACTATATCCAAATCAAGTTTATATACCGGATTTAATTCAATTATATTCCACCGATTTTATTCCACGCTATTTTCCGATAGAGATATAAAACGAATAATGGAATATTCTAATAGTAATAATATAGAATGAAAATTATTGAAGAAAGAGTCAGCATTTTTTATCCACAAATGTTGAGTCACCATCATCCATCATCGTATTGTTAATCGCGAGAAAAATAAAATCACATGATTTCTGATGATGCACACGTTCTTGACTCACAAAGGTTAACGGGAAATAACTTTTTTTTCAACCCCCCTATTGATTGATGTGCAAAGAATAAAAAGAATGAAATGGAATAAAACCAAAAGTTATAACAATTCAAGTGTAGGGAAAATGAAAATGATCCTATTTTCTGAATGCATTGTGAATGTGCGTCTCTTTATAGATTTCTCATACATGAAATAAAATTATCTCTTGCGTCAATTTAACCGTATATATATTTATAAATGTCCTCTCTGACATCAATTGCAGATTGGTTACTACTATATATTCTTGCTTTCAGTATACGTGACGACATAACCAGAAAATCGTATCGTCGACACTTTGGATTCTTATCTAAAATTGACACGGCGAATTTCATTGGTTAAATAAACGTTGAATCTTCGGTTAATAGCTTGCGCTATCGTACAACTATATCGCGAATTTATCTGGCGTGTTATTGGAGGGGGGAAGATTTGTGTTTGAATGAGAAGAGGGGTGAGAGTGTAAGAATAAAGGACAAATAACGAAGACACAATGTCTTTTTTTTTTTCATACAAATGTCAAGGAGAATAATCTGATAAAATTAATGAAACAGAATAGTATGATAATTGATGTCTATTTGTATGTTTTATATTAGTCCGATTTGTTGAGAAGTAGATATTCATTTGAAGGAGATATGCAAAGATATTCATTGATATTTTTTTATGGCAGAAACTCAATCTGGATTTTCCTTAATTTAATTGTACCAATAAAGAAAGGATAATTTTTTCATCGTTTTTTTTTTCCTTCTTCAAACAGGAGAATCGAATGCCAAGTGCGGAAGATAAAATACAGACGAATAAGAATTGAATCGCGAACCACGGAATAATGTAAATTATTTGCGAATTAACTTTTAATTGATGTACGATTGATCACATTGATCTTCGAGTGAATAGGGTTGAGTGGAAAATAATTCAGGTGGGGCAATTTAAAATGTCATTCGCATGGAATAGAAAATTCTATTTTTAAAATCGTCGTGTTGTGATAAAAAAAGAAACATTTATCGAATATTATTATTTTTTTTTTCGTGGCCTCATGTGGCGCATGCGAAGTAGCTTCATACATAGACAAAATATAAATGCTTTGATTTCTCTTATTTTATTTCTTTTTCCATCCTTTTTTTTTTTCGCGCACGTCCTCATGTTTACACAATTTTTTTTGTCGACAGGCCAAACGACCTGACGACGAAACAAAAGTGCGAACTCCGATTGGGCCCCCGGATGCTGTTTGAATATTGTAAGAGATGTCAAAATAAAAAGAGGGGAAAAAAAAAAGAAACAAAAAGAAAGAATGAAAGGTTGATGAGTTAATGCCAGAGGGAATACTGCTCTTTCATAGTTTTCATTATTGTTTTTATATACAGATGTATACATACAAATAGAGAGTGAGAGGGAGTTCATTTTGTGCGGTTATTCTGTGCTATTTTTACATGCACCAAGACTTGTGTGGTTTTATCTACTCGTGCACGTATATTATTTGGCAATATTCCAAGACCAAGTTGAGTGTCGCGCGACGAAATTGCTTCTATAACATAAAGTACTAGCAGATAGAAGAATGCACCACCGAATATCTTCCTTTGTCCGTGCCAATTATCTGTATATATATATATACATCTTTTTTTGCTCACCAAGAAAATAATTCAATAGGAGTGCAATATCCACTCACAGATGTAGAATTTTTTTTCCAATCATTTTTTAAGCACTATAGAAACAACATGAATATATACATATATCCATCGAGTCACGTTTTTCATATGAGGGAAAAAAGGGCCAATGATAATTAACTTTTTCTCTGCGTGCATACATATATCAATATGCACTCACTTCATTTCGCATTTGCATTTATATGTGAATACACTTTCATTTGTAACAACAAAATATGCGCACGTGTGCACGCGCATTTGCTTTTAGAATAAAAAATTTTTCTTTTCTATTTTTTCCACGTGTGTCCTCACTGGTGTATATACTCCGCGTTTTCTTTCTCGTGCTTTGCTTTTTAAACTCCTCTCGCCGTAAAACCAAAATAAAAATCACGACAGATAAAAAAATTATGGAAATAAAATTCATGGAAAGAGAAAAAAAAAAAAAAACATTGGGACATTTCTTTTCATTTCTACTCTGAATAATATTGAGAACGACAACATATGTGCATTTTGTACGGGCACATTGTTAGTTAGTCCTTTTCACTATGCAAATATATATTTTTCCCTTTCATCTTCACATACATACATATAAACTTTTATAAACACAGAGAAAAAAAAAAAATGATTCTCTCATTTAATTTCCAATATTAAAATCCCTTTTAATCAAATATATTTTTTTCAATTAATGTTGTTCTTTCCATTTGTCTACCTTTCACAATTAACACAACAACTAGACAAATCGTGATTTCAAAATGGGTATGAGAGTTGTAAACCCACGAGTCCAATTTTAACAAACAACTATCTCCAGAGAGAGAGAGAGAGAGAGTGTGTATATAAGTATCTTTGTATATATACATACATGAATGCAAGGGTATGAGAGACATGTGGTTGTTTGTGCGCACATAGTCGACATGACGCGGGCGGGCGAACGGCCAAGCAGCCATGCCGATGGCAATGGGCCATGCGAGGATGCCCACGGTAATTGCCGAGTGTGTGTGCCCTGGAGTGGCAACGAACCTCGGTCAATTTCACCCTGAGAATAGCCGGTAAAGCGCGCGAGACGAGATCTAGAGAGATTCGGTTCTATTTACGCTCAACTACATCACTGTGACTTTGATGTTGCAAATATATATATATATACATACATGTATATATGTGAATATCCGTTGATTGAACAGATATTTCGGTAATATTACACATTGTATGCATACATGGACCATGTCGGATTTCAGTTTTATATGGGACGTGTGGTGTAATATACCATTTGCTGAAGGGTTTTGTATTTCATTTGCGCGTGGCTTTCAATTTATTGGCATAGAGGATAAATTGCATTTGCCCCCACAAGCACATGTGTATGTACACATTCATATGGGGGGGGGGGGGGGGGGGGGTGGATTATGATAATGCGGGAGCTAAAAGGGAGGTTAAAATATAATTATATAAAATTAAAATATGCTTATAGCATGTGTGTTTGTGCATGGTGAAATGTTTTGAAATTTCATTAATTATGTTCACATGAATGAAAATGAATATGCTATTATTATATATCCATTATTTTCGGTATTTTTGTGATTATAATTCACCCTTAAAGTGCTCATGGCCAACAGACACCATCTCATTATTCATGCTTAATTTTACGCTACAGATATATAGATTATTGTGTCGTGACAGCCAATCAATTCACCGCCAAGACTCTCGACACCATTGCAATACCCTTAACCATTTTAAGGTCGATGCACAAAACACCAGGATATAGCCGGGGATCAGGTTGAGGATTACTTTGGTAGTCATTGGCGTAAGCTAAAAGGGATACTGCAGTGCTAGCGCTATAAACCTCTTTCCAGTAACTTGAATTTAATTGAAATTTATTACAGCTACAAAATAATTTAGCGATATAATTTGACAAAGAATTTTATTTTTGGTCAATGGAATTGTCCTGCATTGTTTTACTTTTATTTCTGAATTGGGCGGTATTAAATCATCACTCGATCTCTTAATAACCCTTGAAATATTGCCCTTTGTATACGCCACTGAGTTGGACACAAAGTGCTCAAGTGTGTGTATACTGTTACGCGATAGACTGCTCTATTTCCACATTCGAGCATCTCTCGTCCAACCAACACGTTCACTTGGTGGTTGTTTCCACTATCCACGTACACTTCCATCGTGTTTCCTTGCAATATATATATATACATATATATATACTTATGTACATGTGTATATATAGTTTCACTCTACTTGCATCGCCTAACGGTGCAGGTGTCGCAGCTACACGCTTCGGGAAAAGCCCTTGGTGCATAAAATTATTGGAGGACGTGCAAGAGCACTAAATCCATGCCACGGGACCAACGTGAAGGCGCTCGTTTGTATACGTTCAACATACTTGACACTGGCCTGTGTGCACGTACGGGTACATGTTGGTGTGGAAAATGTCGGGGCGGATAGTGAATAGCAGCTATTCCTTGGAGAGAGAGAAAAAAAAAATGTCAGAACCTTAAGGGATGTTTCAAAATTAATTTTATTTCGTTTGGAAGTGAATAAGACAATCGTAAATCATTTATTTGCACTCTATTTTTGGCTTGGTGAAATTTATATATCTATACTCCAGTATTATTTTTTTTTCATTATATTTATTTTATATTTATTTTAATCTAACGTCTCGTGAATAGGAATTTTGTTAGCTAAGGGGATTACACTACTGTGTGTTATATTAGGTAGAAGCGAATAAGTGGCATTTTTAAAATATATATAATGTGCTTTTAAAATAGCAACGAAGAGAGATAGGTTGTTAAAGAATCGATACGGTCCATTAAATTTCCTTAAGGTAAAATGTATATAATATGTAGTGTGCACGATCAAAGGTGGAATTTCAATCGTTTTCAATGGAATATTGCGAACAGGATCGTACAAGTTTCACCAAGGATATACCGGTCCACTTGAATTCTCGTTTATGCACGCTCTAATTTGTTTAGCTCTTTAGAATGCATCAATTTTTTTCTTTTTTCAACACAGAAAAGTGTGCGGATGTTCAGAAGTTTTGTGATTCCTTCGAGGAAGTTTCGACGAATTTGTAGTGGGAAATAAGTATTTAAAATTCAAAAAGTTTTCAGGCTCCACATATAAGTTTTTCGACTAAATTTACTCTCCTTGAGTAATTGATAGCAGTAAACTGGTTGCCCTGAAGACTGTAGATACTTTGTCAGAGTCAAAAAAAATTTAATTTTCATTGCCCAGAGCGTTTTTTTTTTTTTTTTTTTCAAGAATATAATTTTTCCCAAAATGTCACGCTGGAAATTTCCTTCATTACTGACATAATACTTTGATAGCTTTCATTACAATTAATTCTTCCAGAGCAAATTGCATCAACTTTCATTCAATACAAAGTTTGTTACTGTATGATGTTTATTTTCCTCCACTTCTTTTTCTTTTCGTTTTTGTTTGTTTGTTGATCGCAGTATATTTCGCAACTAATCCTTTCGACTGCCGACGCGTTGGATGTCGCGAGTACAGTCCCACGGGCGCAATAACCCAGTGGGGTGTGCCCGGGAAAATCTCTTGAAGCAGAGTATACAAAGAATATATATACAGTTATTTCATCCTCACTCGCGTCCTCCCGCCTACACACTGTTGTTTGTTCCCACTGGCGTCCTCGTGATCCTGCACAGGCGCTCAAAACTTTGTCGCCGTATAACAGGAGTCTCTTATACTCTTTATACATATATGTGTGCAACAACTCGTATGCGCTATACGAAGGGAAGTCAAGTGGATATCTTGAAACACACAATACCTCTAGTGGTTGAATGTTGTTTTATTATTCATCTTCTATTTTTACTATTTCATAGAAAAACCAATGCCATATTTTCACTTGCAAATATAGAGTTATTGTTGACTGTTGTAATAATAATACATTTTTTTTTATTTGGCTTCTTTTTTATCAAGCACCTATATGATGATGTCTTTATGTGTCTCGTGTGGAAAATCGTTATAAGTGTGCCTCTGGAGGATTTTTTCTGAACAGAAGTAAAGAGCAATATCGCGTGGAGCTTTGATGAAAAAAAAAAAAAAAAGGGAGGAATGATAAAATAGAAAATAAAAAAAAAGAGGAAAATCTTGAATTCCCATTTTCGAAAATTGGTAGGAATAACTTTGGCGCTTTTCTCCTCGTTTTTTTGTCTCCGGCTTTTTTTTATCACTGGTTTTACGACACTGAACGTATAACGTATAAGACGAAAAATATTGGCTTTGAGAAAATTGCGTAAATAATTGAAAAAAATTCCCGGGACAGAATATCGTTTTTTTTTCTTCTTCTTCCCACTCTTCCTTAAAAATATTTCCTCACTTATAATAAAAATCAATGGGCTGAAAATGAACAGTGCTCAGCGAAAATTTTTTCAGAACGTATAAATTGGAACAAAATGAAGTCATATATATTGAATGGTGAAGAAAAAAGCATAATAAAAATCAAATCTCTTCAACAGTAATGTGGGGAAAAAAAAAAAAAGTAGTAATTTATGTCAGCGGGAATCAATTGGAATGGGTTGTATCACAACATCGCTCCCCAAGTTTCTTTCTCTCTTTCTTTCCTGAATTTCTCATTCGTCGATACCATGCAGATCCATATAGATCTATTCTTATATATGCTCTCCAGGTCAAACAATTCATCGTAAAAATTGAAATTGGAACTTCACCACATTATTTACAAACGAGAAAAAAATTCAAATCAAACGTCTTTCCAATTTTTCAAACGACATCAACTATAAATTTTTTTTTTCTCCAAATTGTTTTTATTGATTATCAATGCCCGACATGAAAAAAAAAAAAGATGATAATAAATCCTATAATTTTAGCAACATCAACAAGAATTAATTTGTACAATAAAATCAAAATATAGAATAAAATTTTTATCAGTTAAAATTCAGTTTGACACGAATGAAATATGTGATTAATATTCATGTGTGCTCAATAGAGGTGCGAAAATTGCCTTGAATACAGCTGCAGGCGGAGTGATTACGGGTGCCGAAAACACTCGTGCACCAAGCACAAAATACATATATAATAATAATTGGTGTGAGTGGCGGCGTATTCAGTGATTTGGAAAGGGCCTTGATACCTTCCGCTGCACGCGCGGACAATGTATTTCGTCCGAGTGAACACGAATGATAATCGTGAGCATTGTACAAGGGCCACGAAACTAATGCACGCGTTCCCCACTCACCGCTAGAATAATACAAATCCTCAGAACAGACATTAAACCATTTATATATACAAATTATTTCACCCCCAACTTTGTATATACACAACTTTATAATCTTAATATAATGTACTCACGCTTGAGTTGTTTCAAAATTAATTCAACCCTTATCAGCATAGAATAGTCTCCAAAATTCATTTCAAATGAAAAACAAAAACACAAATGTAATTATAAGGAATATTCTGAAGACATACAAAATATAATCAAAGATTGTAGTCACAAAATTCTGGTATTTATATATAGCGAATGGGAAACAACTGGAATTAAAAAAAATTGCCTATTGGTATATGTTGGTCAAAGTCAATGGACAATGATTGATTAAATTCTTGAACATTATTCAACAAAATTGGAGAAAAAACAAAAAACGACGTAAAAGTAACACGAAAAACTGAATGAGAAAAAAAAAAAAAAAATACCGAGATATATCCTTTCATCAAGACGAGATAGAAGGAAGAGCAAATCCCTGACAAGAATCCTCTCGTTAGTATCGACGGTTAAGAGACGCGAGAAACGAGAGCCATTCCCGCAGAGTGACGAATGGTATGTCGAGGCTTATTCCCGTAGGGAGGTTTTTGGTGGGTGCTTCACTCTACTGTATATACGGAGTAAAAGCGTACTGATGGATCGACCAATTTGGGATTCCATCGTGGATCAAGTGGCCGTTTGTCAGGAGCATGCGGGATGACCCGTGAAAGGCATCGTGCATACCTATATACGAACCGCAATACAGACAATCAAGGATATGGACCTCGGAACGTATGTATTGTGTTCGGTGAATTTATGAAAAGAAAAAAAAAAAAAATTATGAGCCTTTGAAAACCCGCAGTAATCCTCGCTGAATCCTGAAGCTCACCCTATGGCTATGGGAAAGAAGGCAAAAAAAAAAAAAACACGCCCTGAGAGTGTGCCAAAAAGAGAAATAAAATGATGGGAATTTCATCGCAATGGGTTTTGCACACTCCCGAATCATGGCTCAACGCGTCGGCGCGAAACACGACTGATGGATAGAACCAGTCGGGAACGTCAACGTACATCAACAAAGTGCTCAACATAGAAAAAGAAAAAAAAAAAAAGCGAGAGAAAGATTGAGGGATAGTGACGGTGAGTTTGTGTCAAGGGGTGAAAGAAGGATTTAGGGATAAAAGGGTCGTGTCTAGATGCGCATAGATGGTACATGTCGACGTTTTCCTCAGGCTCTAGTACAGTGTGGCGAGAGAATAATCTGAAGATGGGTGGACATGATGATGGGAATATATTGTATACAGTATATAGAACTGATGGTTCTTTGGAGAGATAAAATCCAAGTCTTGCTTGTATGTATTATATTAGGTATATGAAATATACTTGGACAAGAAATGTCACACAAGATAACCTTCGACATTGCGCATTGAAACTTTAGCCAATGGAGCTTCCATTCGTGACACCATTGAAACTTGACTTTGGCCCTTTCTTAACATATACACTTGTATTCATCGTGCGCACCCTCCGCCTTTATACACCGCGACTTTGAGGCAGTTGTAACCCCTTGAAGCGGTTTCCATTATATGAAGATAAGTCTATATACTTGGAGAGTTTTGTCTTTCAAATTGATTTACCCTTCGCACAGTATTGTCTCTTTCATCATCAATGCTACAGAGTGTCGTTGAGAGTTCAATTGTGAGTACAGTAGTAGGCTGGAAGAGCTGGTAAACGTTTTTTTTTTCGCTCCTTTTTTTTATCATTTATTTTTTCTATTTTTATTTTTTTTTTTTTGTCAGAGAGAGTGAACACGAATCGTTTCGCATCTGTGTGATTTTAACGGTTGGAGTAACTTTGATTGAAGCACTAAAATATTTTTTTATTTTCAATTTCAGTTGTATATTTTTAGAATGGGGAGAACATTTTTTTTTTCTTCCTGTTTTATTTCTCGTCAATAATGGGTATAGTGGATTCGAAGGACTTGTTAAAAGTTTGTTGCACAAGATACTGTATGTATATATATATATATATATATATAGAACTGGCTTGTTCTATCTCACGATCGGATAAAATTCTCGTATAGAGTGGCTATATTGTACTTTTTTAAATCGACCGAGTTGGATATTTCTTTGGAAAGCGTTTTAGAAATTGTTCGCGAACTGGAGGATTGTCAAATATTTATAGGATATAAGTACAGTGATTGTCAATGTCGTTTATATAAATACTAATGTGTTGGTAAAAGTATGTGGTTGAACATTATTATTTTATGACTACACAGTAGAAAATAAGAATTGAGAACAAGTGAGAGAATAAGCGCATGAAAAATTACTAGGGTTTAACGTTAATCTTCGTCTTCCTGATCTTTCATGAACGTTCAAGATACTTGATGGTCTATCATGCGATGGCATGCATATCGGGCGACACGCTCCAAACGTGCCAATAAATTTTTATTGCTACTTTATGATAATAACGACGCGGATGGCGTTCAACGGATCCATTTTTATCATAATAGGATCCTAAATCATATTTCATGACTGCAGTAGCACACAAATGCACATATATACACATATAACCTTCTGTATTATGATGTGATCTTCCACTCGTACATTTTAATACGCGACAGTGATTGAAAATACGCGTGACAATATTTATTTTTTTTTTACGATGGAAAAACAAAACTCCATTTCTCACAACGATAAAATTTTTTTTTTAACGCTTTTTTTATTCATCTCTTTTGATACATATACACGTCCTGATTTTATTGGTCATTGTATGTATAGAAGTATGAATTCCAGTGTAGAATAGTCGTTCTGAATCTATGAGTTAACTGGTTACTTTCATTTTTATTTATTTTATTTATTTATTGATTTTTTTTTTCACTTGAATAACTGAAATTCCGTAAAATTTTATGATTTTTCAATTTACCGAGAGCGATGGATCGGCACAGAGTATAAAATTGTATATAAAGAACAATAAAAAATATAGCATGGAATAAAGCAATTTTATCGAAGCGCACAGTCGGAGGTGATAAAATTTATTGGATATATAAGTTATATATACCCTACAAGTTGCCTGTGGTGTTTTCATCGTGCTTCTGTGCTCATATTAAGTGCCAAAGTCTATGTAATATGAGAACCACAAATGGCACATGGATTTAGATGATCAATTAATATGCGCGACTGTGGAAAACCCTTATAGTTATTAGTATGCGGGACGTACCATCATCACTGGGATGGTATATGATTGTCGGGCCATCAGTTACTTCAGCTTGTTCTCGCCTCTCTTGACTGCACTTTATGATAATCTATATCAAGTCACGTAAATTTCCTGTTACCAGGGATATATATCCGATCTTTATGTGAATAAAATCTATTTTTCAATCCCCCCAAAAATTTTTGTTAAAGAAAAAACTGAGGAATTATAAAACAATATGTAAAACAATTCGTGCACTGAAATAAATATCATTATAAAATCTCATAATGCTAAATCAAAAGCATATCTGCTTTGTCACAATAATTATTTTATCATTAAGAAATCATATTGGAATTAAATATTTCCTTGACGAACGTACCAATATTTTTTTCCAGTGCAATAAAAAGATATATATTTGTATTGCCAAAGTGAAACAAAAAAAAATTTTTTAAATTGGCTCAGAGCTAAAGAATTTTTTTTTTTTTTCAATTTTCACATGACTTAACAATCTAATAATGCATACGGGTGTGAGATTTAATTCATTTAAATGCTCCATTGAGCTAGCAATCCGGGGCTGACTGGTCAGTCTGGTCTGTGCCTGCCAGGCAAGCAAATCGTACCATTTATTCCGCCAACCATGCTTTTATCGTTCTTCCCACTCTTTCTCTTCCTCTCATCCACTCCTCACCGTGTGCATCATGAACACACCAACATGGCGACTATCCCCCTTTTGACATTTTGATTCACCATTACAATAGTCTGTATATAGTATCAGGTCCATATGGACCTGGCGTTGTACGTTGCCAAAGCCCAGTGATAAAGTCTGCCATCGAATCACCAGGATTTTCCCAACTAAAGCTATTCAATAGTTAGGCAACAGAATATTACATTTATAACAGAGAAATATTCTTCGATTTGTATTTTTACATTTTTTCACCATTTCGAGAACTTTACTTTAGTCACGTTTTAATTCATATTTAAATTTGGTTGAAGCACAAACGTTTATTTATTCATACAGTCGTTGAATGATTTATTCAACTGTTGATAAATTGATTGCACATTTAATTTCATGAATGAGTTATATACTGATTAAGCAATCCGATAATGACGATGCAATAATTATTGAGTTTAATTTCGGCAGTAGGAATTTAATATTGATAGTCGAAAATTGAAGGATTTTTACTCAGTCTTTTTCGATATCGAATTTATAAATGTATTATGGTATTAACTGTTGTGGAAAGGATGGGTATATGCGGATGTTACAGAACTTCATGCATAAATGAAAACACACTAGCGAGTCTCTGCATAGAATAAAATCCGCGTATGTGTTTGTATGTGAACCACTGTTATCCGTGTATAGAGTCGATATATAGTTTTTACCCAGTACTTTCAAATTTTCGCATGAATATTCGAGGAGCTCTGGCTTGAACAGGCCACAAAAGTTTTCAATGCTTGTGTAGGTGTATGTATCAAACCGTGCACAGTGAAACAAAATGAATATGAAGTTGTTAATAATGATATATTATATGAAAATTAATGCAAAGTGGAACAGAAAATTACGTCGAAATTGTTTGTGAACGGGTGCACAAAATATCACAACGTCAATCACTGGCAGTATGATAAACAGTCTGTATTTCAACAACGTGTGTATCATATTGTTTAATTTTACACGACACTTTTGAAAGTGAAAAATAAATTCGTCAGTTTTATATGAAATATTGGAATTCTCTGCAAATTAAATGGCCTTTCATATGCAGGGTCAATAATAAAATGGGGACGAAAAAAAAAACAAAATGGAACACATATTTGATCCATTTTTATGATGAGAATAAAGTGGA
This sequence comes from Zele albiditarsus, assembly GCA_958496275.1. Lineage (NCBI taxonomy): Eukaryota > Metazoa > Arthropoda > Insecta > Hymenoptera > Braconidae > Zele > Zele albiditarsus. The sequence continues at coordinate 13,973,186 of OY292410.1, forward strand.
ATTTTCATTAGAGCTTTATCCTGCTATTTTTTTTTTTTCTTTTCGATTTGGTTGTGCAGCTCACGTGAAAAATGAAAATTAACGAACGCAACGAACAAGTCACATATATACATAGATATGACCTATGATATGACGAGCACTGTCGTCCGGGGAATAGCATAAAGTCCATTGAGTGAATTGGATGACAGTGGAATTGAAAGCGAGAGAGAAATATAGAGGAGTGCAGTATGGGCCATTATAGAGCAGCGATTCATCACCAGCTTGTCACCGTGACTGTCCGATCGTGCCTGATATGCTCCATTACATTGTTTCCGATCGCCAAAATCATTCTATATGTATACTATAAATATGATATGCAACGATATAGATATATTAAATGCATCAATCTGAAGCCAATCGCTTCACATATTCACTTATCTATTATTCAGTTTCAGAAATAATTTCAATATCGTCGCGTACTTCAGTAATTAATTGTTTTCCATACTTCTCTCCTCATTCATAAATAAAGCAGGGTCCAGAATGAGAAGAAAAAAATTATAAGAGTGAATTTTCCATCTAGTCATCCGTCAGGATATAAATTAATGGAATAACAAGTAACGTCGACTTTTTTCCTGCCTTTTTTACCGACTTTACTTTTTTTTTTTTTTTTTGTTGGAAATTTTTCTTTTGCCTCAGACATGAGAGTTAGGGCAAACCCATGACTGCCACTGAATTGATTGATAGTATATATAGCCTGATCGATCACCCGCTTTGGATTCCCATCCACTTATTTTTCTCCTCGCCGATAGTTATTCTCCAATCTGCGCAAATCGTCGTGACATTCTTGATTAATTTTTCCATCAACCCTCCATTCACAGTATACTGAAGTTAACATACCAATAAAAAATATATTCATGTATATTTGTCTATATATATTTAGTAGTAAACGTTATATATAATTGAATTGGTGTGATAAAATTGGTGTATTGTGTCAATTTGTGTTAACGTCAACGCACTAGAATTAAATTATTTGTTCAGTATCTTTCAGCCCATTTTCCGGATGGACGATCTAGAAAGTAGACGTTCTCTCACTCATTTCAATGGAACAAGGGAGTGGAAAATGAAATGAGTAGTGTATATAGTGAAGGGAATAATGGAAGAGAAACGACTGTAGAAGATGAGATTGTTAGACGAAACAGAAGCGAAAACAAGACTAAAATCGTTCCAGGATGCAGCACTCTGTTGTTCTCTCTTATTCTCTCACTTTTATTCGTGATACGATGGATGAAACGTCCTCTACAAAGAAATAAAAAAAAAAAGAAAATTTGCCATGTTTTAGAATACTGGACGATTTTTCACTCCAACATTTTGTATATCCATGTGTTTGTATATACGTATACACATATGATATAACAAAATGCCGCGTCGTATTGCGATGTGGGGATTGAAAAATTCTAATAAAAACGGGTTAGTCCTGTGCTGTATATAGTGCCCGAAGGGGATTGAAATCAATTTCTTTTACGACACTGGGGACGTAAGAAAAATACGGGAGATGTCGATATATATCTATGTATTGAATATATATTCGTTTCTGACTTTTCTCTATCCGTTTTACTCTCTTGGTCTCTATACCAATGCAAAGACATTTGAGCCGTGGGATATATGGAGAATCGTCCGGGTAAAATCAACTGCGTATTCGCGAGAATTCAACATTGCAAACGGAGCGTGAAAGATAGAGCAAAAGCAATAAAATGGTGAAAAAAATAAAAATAATAGCAATAATAAGTTCATTTCAAGTTCTTTATTCTGTTTAATCCAGTGAGAGAAATATATCTATGAGGAATATTGAGTCACACGCAAATCAAACTCATATTGCTGTACCACTGTGAATATAACTTTTACGTATTTCAAAAAGAACTGTGCATATCTTTATTTTCTCTAGAACAATTAAGTTTAATAATAATATCGCGCATTCAATTTTCGCCACTGGATAAAATTGAAATGCGAATATTTTCTATTAAAATTATTTTGTTTTCAATATTCAGGTCTTTGAATAAATTATAGTTATATATGGAACATAGGAGAGAAGCTGTATTGTGTATAATTATATATGTGAATTGTAGAAAATGGATAAAAGCAAGCGAGACAAACATACATTTCTCATGGCTCTTAGACTCCCAAATATCCATGGGATTGTCATGAGTTTCATTGGCCCGCGAGCCAATTCGCTATAAGCCGGGACCGCCGTTTGGCTAGTCTAACTGGATATAAATTTTTCCATGCGCTGTTTATATTCATATATACACATATAAACATATACATAAATGTGAAGAGGAAAAACCGATAGTCCGCGCACTCAATTTGGCTTTTTGCCTTCTGATTTCTGTATAAAAATATAAATATGTACATTATTATACTTGTCATCAATATTAATCGTTATAATATATAATCGCCGGAAAAATTTGGATAAGCCCCCAGCGTATTAAGAGGAAAAAGAGGCGAAAAAACAAATATTTACACCTAAAATTACTATTTAGTTGTAATATCGGCGAACAATTTCCTTCCTTTTGCTCTTCGTATCTGTTAAAGTTTATGAGGAATTCAATATATAAATTTTAATTTAATATCACATATACATAAGTATGTTCGTGAAAGAACGATTGGAATGTGTAGGGTATTAGCAGCACGTTGGGATAATCGATGCGATGGAATTTCGTATTTAAACCTATACCATCTTTATTACATATATAAGAGGACATTCTCTTTTCCTTATTCCTTCATCAATTCCGTCATTCTACCATTCACATATATGTATATAATATACATATGTGTGTGACAGCCCAAGTCTTTATTTCATCATCTCTTGAAACACACTCAGCAAAGTATCATAGATTATATTCACGTGCACCCCAAAAAAAAAAAATTGTGTGAGTAAGAGACTAGGAGGCATTTGGAAAAGGACTTTTTTTTTTTTATATATAGATATAATGGTCATCCTCGTCCTCTCAACTAGGATCAACGTAGAGGCTGCGAGTCTCTCATCTTACTGTGGTGCGCGCGATCCTTTTTCCCGTCCCTTCGTCCGTCGAATATGACGGGATTCCGTGGCACGCTCGGTATTCTCACGTCGTTGCCAAGCCCGCATGTCGTCTAGAGACTTCATATAATCCGTCGGCTTCTCAACTCACCTATATATATATTTTTTCTCTCTATATTTCTCAGCGATTCTTTCGCTCTTCGTTCTATATATGTGTTCTCTATCTATTTGGTCGCAGAAACGAGCTATTGAGCTTCGAGACATACACACACACACACACACATATATATACATCGTTGGTGAATGATAATTTTTTTTTCTATTTTGTTCATCCTTTTTTCCCTTGCATTTTTCCTTATTCCACTATGGAATTTATTTCGCTATAGCCATAAGTTATTGTAGAGGGAAGAAGAATGACAAATAATATTGAGCGTCCATAAAATTTCGAGGATATACATGAAAGAATTTCTAGAATGGTATTCAGTATGAGAAAATATTTATTGATTATGCACAATGTGACATTTTGTGGATTGAATGTATGTGGTGGTTGTATAAAATACAGTGTGGATAAACCAATTTCACATATTCAATGCAAATATATAATTCACTGTGAATAATGCAACAATGTGAAAATCGCATCAGAAATGATACAAATTAAATATTAAAAATGTTCGTTATTATTTAACAATGTAAATAAATATTTAAAATGAAATTACTGTATAATCGTGCAAATGTTTATTCTCAAGTATCAGATAATTGTCATATCAATTAATTTCTCGACATTTATTTTCACAATATCTCTATACAATGTTTTTATATACTTTTCTCATACATAGACAGTACAATCGTTGCGATATATGTTGATTTATTTTATTCCAACAACATATTATCAGTTGCCACCCTCCTATTTCATGAAATGGCGCGACAAAACCATACCATCTGGAATTGTATATCGATATACGTCCGTACATTAAATATATATATATATCGCGTCACAAAATTGGGAGGAATCATAACCACCCCTGATATGAGAGTTAGAGTGAGTGAACGAACAAGTCCGAAAGCGGGGGAGAGAGAGCAAAAAAAAGTGGATTTATACAGAAATTTATATCAACCGTGTCAATTATCGGAATGTCAGACTGAAATATATCGACAATAACGATAAATTTCATATAGTTACTCTCTGCCTCTCTCTCTTTGGATGGAAAGAGGACGAAGGATATTACCAGCGACTTGCCCAGTACAATCTTGAAACGGACATCCCAGTGATTTCCGTCTCTATATATTATATTGACTCTCCACTACAACCCACACATACATATGTTACTGCGTATATCCATTTTTATTTTTACTCCCTTTCGCAAACGATATAAAAGAAAATCAGGCAGAAATTTTCGGGCTACCCCACTAGTCGACCCTCCATTCTTTCGCAATAGAAAATAAATAAATATATAAAGACATCGATAAAAATAAAAGATCCAATACAATCGATAGAAAAAAAAAAAAGAAAAAAAAGATCTTTCGTTTACCACATGACTCACATACATATAATCTTAATGCCCTAATGCTAAGGGAAAATGTACACAAAGAAATAGCCGGGAGGTTTTGCTGTATAGTTAGGTACACCCTCGGGAACAGTTTCACTCAGAGTGGAATGTTAAACTTTCCCTCCTTCATGCTTTCTCCCCGACTATCCTTTCACTCGTATACTCTCATTCCATTGCTCTTTAAGAACCGATGGCCAAGTGCAAGGTTGAAATGCCGCGGGGTTTCTCTATTCGTTGTCCGTGACGGGTGAAATTGTGTATGTGTATGTTTGTATATACATATTTATACACCAGACACATTGAGAAGGGAAGTACGAAGTCGAAAGAGACGATGTTGGCGCGGATGCACGAGAAAATCTGCCAGCAGTTCCACACAGTGGAAATAGTACTGGCAATACCAGACGCGACCACGCGATAGGCATAAGTAGAAATTCTCCGCTCCGTTTCAACGGCGGATTGATGGTTTTCATTGTTCACTTGGATGCGGGCAAAACTTCGTGGGTCCACCGCAAGTTCCTCGATATTCTCTTTCTCTCACTGTGGTAGTTGCAAGTCCCGTATCTTGAGGATGAAGGAGAAGAACAGCAGAGATGAATAGGAAGGGGAGAGAAATATAGAAAGGGAAATCGTTGGCACACGAGAAAACCATCAGTTCGCGGCAAATACGTTCCGCCATTACTGGCTCTCTCTCAAGCCGCAGGAGACAAACTCCTTCACAAAGTCTTGTTATAGAAATTCTCCAATATACCGACATGAACGATATTAACCGTGTGGAATTTAATGGATATACATATATATTTTTTTGGAATGGCTTCCAAGTTATATATGGTTGATATATGTCTACGTACAAGTCTAGACACGTTTCATGATATACCACTATGTTCTCTTTGATATATATATATTTTTTTTTGTCGGTGAAACATGAGAATTATTGTGTCTATTTCACTTTGATATCAACGAGAAATGATGCACCTTTTATTCTCAACCATGGCACTTATTATATGCACATGTTTTATTCTTACATTAATGTCTCAAGTATGAACTCGAACAACTACTTCAAAGTTAAAGAATAGGACTGCTTCATTGAAGTTCATATATATATGTATGTATGAATACTTTTAGTGTTTGAATTGATACTTTGAAGTTTCTCTGCACGAGTGTACAAAGTTCCATTAGCTGTTTGTCACTGACAACATTTAAATGGTAAAGAAGGCAGAAGTTTTCAATTCGACAAAATTTCAACTCAGTCCTTTTTAGCATATTTTTATTAATCCGGCAGCGTACTATGCATACAATTTGAATAGTAGAAAAAATTCATATTATCAGAGCTGCAGAATTGCGATCCTGATCGAATGAAACGCTTCAAGCGTAATAATTGACACGATTTCTCCCACTGGATTGATGCGAAATGATCAACATTTCTTTTCATATATCTCATAACGAGAAAACGGATATGAACGGATAGAATCATTCGATTACGAATCATAGATTGATATTACGTGGAGAGAAAAGCGTTTATTTCGTTGTAGAACATGAGAATACCCCGTTGAATATAGCATGTTCACATTTTATTTTATTCATAGTCAAAGTAAATATTTATGTATGTATATTTTTGTGATTATTATTATTCTTCTTTTCATTTTTTTTTTCCATCTAAATAGAGTTACGTTATACAATCAAGTTTCTTCGATATAGTTCTCTCCATAAAATCGGATTAAAACTATTCACAAAGAAAAACAAAAATCCCACTAAGGTTATTGGATTTCTTTGCCGTCTGTGTGGTGTATTGAAGTAACCGCAGCCAAGATACGCGGCAGAGAAGAAGAATATATATCTATATATGAATATATATATATACATGTATATGTATAAATTTATCCAGCTATGTAAACTTATATCCTTTCACTTTTCTCCTCACCGTTTTACCAAGCAAAACAAGAACATTAATCAGGATTTTGCACGCTGATAAAATAAATAGAACAGTGATGAAATTGACGGTTTAATTATAAGAACGAATGATAAATGTACATCTGTATGTTTATCTTGAAAGTGTGTCAACTGCTTGCCTACGAAAATGTAGGAAAGCTTTATATTATTATTTTTTTTTTTTTATTTATTGTAAATCGGTCTACGTGTTTGATCGTTTTTCGAATCTCTCACGCCTCTATCCACGTTATCGGATATATCCTATAAGAGGGAAGATAGGTATACAATTTTGCACACAATAATATTTCACAACGTGAAAATATACTCCTTGCGGGCGTGACACTCATTTTGAATATAAAAAAGTATAGTGGAGGCAATTTTACATATCTTCTCTCTTATTTTTATATTCACCTTACTCTCTATAAAATAAATATGTTTATATTTTTTATATTCTCTCTCCAGTCACAATTGCCATGGGACCTTCTAACGACGACTTTTCGCCCTATTTATCTCATCATCAATAAGAATGTGAGTGTGCAATGTACGAATGGTTGATGTATATCTTTTACTGATATATTATGTTCAAATTCGTGGGGACGAAACAAATGTCTGTCACATATCATTCGAGGGTTATCATAAATGCAGAGGTAGTGAATATATTGTGGACTATAACGATTGAGTGATCGATAAGCCACTCTAGAAAATTTGCGCGTGTCCTTCTATCACGTTCAACATAACGCACACGTTTCATATAGCTTTAGTGTAAAAGTTTGTGGGTAATTTTTTTTATTTTTCTTCTATTTTTTTTTTTTTTTCCCTATTTTCGGTCTCTTCACTTTGCTCCTTCCGATTCTTTACTCAACCTATATGGAGATGGCAAAAAATTGGCTGACAGTGAAGAATGCGTTGCTACTAGGATCGCCAGATTTACGGAGTCAATATAGTGCGGATGGAAGTGGAGAAAAAAAAAATTGAAGAGAAGGGAGAAATGGGAATAAAAAAAAGAACACGATTTTTTTATATGGCCAACTCAATTTTCCATCCCTCGTGGTTCGATAGGCGCCGCGCGTACGACCTCTATATATACGATTTTCAATGTCGTTAGGGCAGATTTCTAAAGTAGAGAAAATAGCAATTTGATTTTCTCGTCCTTTTTATTGTTTTTTTTTTTTTTTTTTTTTCCTATATGAACCGAGGCGGGAGAGTATATATCTTGATTCGGGTGCGCGTACCGCTTGCCCCCGCTCACTTCACCTCCTTTACCAGTCTATTATTTCACGCCACGTGCGCTACTGAACGTGGGCAAAATACATTTTTCCTTTGATCTAGATAATCCACATTGTCAGAGAATATAAGGTATACTGAAATTTTTATTATGATATTATTCCGTTATTTAATAACTTTATATTTATCGATTAATTTTCTTTTATCCTTCAATAAAGATTCATGTTTGTATGCACAATATTTCATAATGTAGTTGAGAAAATTTCCAATACAATCCTATTTTTTAATTCACTGGATTTTTCATTTTATTCCAGTTTTCTTTATGAGACGTCTTTGATGTTTCTCTTTCTTTGATCCCCTCTTGATGTAATGTAATTGAGTATAGCAATAAAGAAGATAAATATATACTTATATATATATATATATATACACAGACACTGAGAAAATATATAGAATTAAATCCAGTACCTCACTTCTTATATATTCGTTCTCTCTTTTCTCATCATTTTTATCCTCTTTCAGTTTTCATTTCAAATAAAAATAAAAAATAAATTATACAACTTTGAAATTGCAGAGTACACAGTGAAAGAAATTTTTTTTGAATCTCTTATATATATTTTTCGAAGTAAAAGGAAATATACTTTGAATGTGAAGTATATGTGGTTGGTGGAAGAAAAAATTACGCGGGGAACACACTCTCAGTGTACAAAATTTCAGAATCAATATACTTTAATTCCTTTTTTTTTTTAGTCACGTCATGTGTACATTTATGATACGTTGAAAATAAATCGGGGCTTTCAACATTTTGCAATATTCACACTATCTCTCATAGCACAGGGATATACCAGTGAATATATGCCAATGTGCAATCGTCCTACTTTTTTAAAGTACACTATCAGACATTACGTATATATATATATCGAATGGTACAGCTATAATCATGTGTGAAAGCTCGAACTCGTTCAAATGAATAGATAAAACTTCAAAACCTTCGTTGATTCAACCCTTGCATTTACTATTTTCCTTTTACCCTTTGCCACCAGATTTTTCTGACATTTCCATCTTCCTCCTACAGTAACCCGGTAGTTACGTTGAACAAAAAAAAAAAGTTGTAGCAGTATAACCTGCCACCACTAACATTTCTTTATTCCTATATAGTTTGAGCGCCGGTGATGGCAGCTTGTCGTCTGGATACTCAGGGGTGGCTTTCAAATGCAAATCTATCACTCCCTTCAAGATACATAAAGTCCAACCTAAATCGTTTTATTTGGGGTAAAGCCGTCGTAGTTGGAAGTGAGATCACCAGTAAACGATAGAAAGTCTAGGGATTCTGCAAGAGAGGGGAACAAAATAAAGAAGAGTCATGAAGAGGAAAAGTGGAAGAACGGGAGAGAATTGGACAGATGTATAAAGAAGGGATGAAAATATACAGAGGGGATGGAAGAATGGTGGACTTGTGACAGCAGAATTGGCGCCGATGCCGTTGAACGACGACAACGACAATGACGTTGGAAATCCTCGGGGTTTTTAAAAGTCACTGTTGAGTCTCGCCACGGAGTTAGACGGGATAAATTGAATTATGGCGTTTGCCGTTCTACAACGTTTCTCCCCAGAGTACCTCACGCCCATCCATTGCACATATACACACTGTGGAAAATTTATATATAAACAATGTATCTAGTTAGCAAGATTGAGGGAGACAGAATGTGCACGAGACAGGAGAGAAAGTGAGTGAGATAAAGGCGATACGTGGGCAGCATTAATTTAACAGATAATTATTTCGTTTCACTCGCTTCGATGTATATGCTGTGCCACACACACACACATATATTTTTTTATTCCAGGACTACGTTCATGTTCCCTCATGGGCGAGAAACATCAACTGCATATGTGTATGTATTTCACATTGACGAGCACACAATAGGAGTGTATGTGACGTTTCGGTGGAAATGAAACAAAAAAAGAAAAAAAAAAAAACGTAGAAATGAATTATATCACAGAGATGCAGTAGACGTGATGAAAGTTATGGGTGTATTGTTTATTATTCAAGAGAAATAAAAATTGGTGGTGCAGTAATAGATGATGTGCGATTTTTGATCTCTTGCATTTGATGGAAAAAAAAAAAAAATAAATAAAAAACTATGAATAAAAAAGTAGATATGAAATGAAATAAAATAGGTCACACGCTCCAACTGATGTTCATGATTCGCATCACTATTTATTCCACATTCTGGTGCAACTCTCGTTATCAAATATTCCGTGGTGGATATTTTTTTTTTTTCCCCACTTTTTTTATTTGGTTTTTTACCCATTGCAAACGATAGCAAAAAGGAACCAATAAAAACCACGGAGTTATCGATATTTTTGTGCTCAAAGATATTCGAAAATTTATCGGTGTATTTTTCGGGGTGAATGGACGATAGGTGCTGTACTCTCGTCCTGGGATTTGCCGAACGCTTCGCGGCTGTTTTTGAGTTTACCTATACAATACGAGAGAGAATAACGAACCGACCAAAATACTAGCGACGCCGAGCGATTGTTAAATATATATATATATATATATATGGTACATCCAAACAGTGATGTACAGAAACATGTCCTGCAATATCCGTTTTTTTCAAACCGTTGCTTCTGTGTTGTACATTGTTAGATGATGGATTATTAATATACATACATTGTTGATAATAATCACAATGTAAAATCATAATGTGAGTTCACATGTTTGTGCATCAATTATGATGAAAATTATATGAAAATAGAATTTTTTAGTGAACAATACATTTTTATATCGAGCTCTTATTATTTTTGGGTGCGCCACTCACATCGATTCAATAATCATTTATTCAGCAGTCAATAAATGATCAAATTTCATAGTAATGTGATTCTATTTTTTTTTATCGATCGCACTAAATCCGCTACGGCATCAATTTTAAGTTCAAACTTTCGTCCTTCCGAGAACTTCGCGTGAACCGTTCATCCATTGTTTGCACAGTTACACAATTCTAAAAGTCATGCGGCCAAAATTCAAATTTTTCGATCAACTTTGGAAGCAAGCACGTTCACAGTTAAATCGTAAATTGTAACCTAACCTCAAACAATTCCGCATTCAGCTGAAGCTATAAGAAGAAATCTTTTTACCCCTGGACTTTATACACTAAAAAAAAAAAAGTGCTATTGAGTCATGAATAAATTTTTCTGTTCTAGTTATAGGCGCACTTTCAAATCATGAACAATGTTTGCTTCGAGTGCAAAAATAATCTTTCTATCGGGAATACTTTTTTTTTTTTTTTTTTTTCAGTACATTTTCGAATAAACTCTTGATGTTTGCGCTCATGACTTACAATATTCCATAATCCGATTGCCCCTGTACTCAAGAGACTTATATCTCAGCTTGATTCAAGTACAAAGTCTCTTCGAAACTTATAAAAATAATCATGATAATAAATGTAATAATAACGCGAAATGGGGAACAGGAAAAACAGCAAACTTTATATACTTTCGCTGTTGCTTTCTATCAGAAACAAAGTGGCGCACACAACGCGCGAGTGATCAATATAGAACATTTTTGTTATTACTCGTTGAACCGTATATACACAAAGTTTCGGCAAGTCGAGAAACAATATCATCAAACACAGAGCCACTGAATTCTATATGGATTGTATTGGAAAAGTTTGAACGACATGTAGCAAATATAGATGCTTTACAATAAATATAAATATATAGATGTAAAGATACAAAAAGTGGAGTTACGATTTGCTCCCGTCGTTCAACCCCTATTCACCAAAGACCTCTCAGCAGTTTACAAGCCCTCTTTCTACTAGTATATGTACATCGAACAAGAATGATCGACCCTACATGTCTATACCATATACATACATATATATATATATGGATGTGAGCATATGCTAAAACAAACATAGGCTCGGTTAGCATATATCCATAATTCAAGAGAATGCGCAAACATAAGTGTATAAACTGTATACGTGGATCGTGTACATTTTATATCATTTAAGAAGAAAAATAATAAATAAAATCTATCCGAGGTGCTGCTACCGACAAGAAATATATGAATAAAAATAAATATAGATATATATTCGTTGAAAGGATTTGTGGGATCTATTTATAGTAGAAATACTTTTTTATTCCGTACATTTAATTAATCTTACCCGCCGGCGAAAATCAAATAATTCACATGTTTAATTTTCCGAATATGTTTTTAAAAATCTTGAAGTTTCGTTTCATTAAATTTACACTTCAGTGATCGTCCTGTGTGGGAAAATTAAATTTCGAAATATCCATACGCTCCGACTAAGCCAAATCCATTCCATTTAAAGATCATCTCAATTCTTTTTCCTTCTTCTTTAATACCAAGTTAATATAGAGAGAATTTTTGTTGCAGCGAGGAGAAGAATTAAATCCTCACAAAGTTAGCAGAAACTACGGAATTATTTTGTCACTAAGCAAAAAAAGATAGTTTAAATTGTGATTTGTTCAATGACGAATTGAATTACAAATTATATTTGTAGTTTATTCTTTTATCAATCCCAGAAAAATCACTTCTTTCAAATTCTTCCGTGTGAGATTTTCCCTTAAATTGAAAATATCACATTATGCGTTTTTGATCCACGAGCGAAACCATAATATAAGACGATGATATCCAATTCAATGCGTCCCTGACACGTTTCTCTTTTAAAACATATAGCTATCGATATATGAGTATGCATATATTTCAAAAGTTGGTAAACTCATTGCGCCTGGCAATGCGGCCAAATCTTCAAAATCCTCGGGGGCTTGCGGCAATTTTCTCCGTGAGAAATTCAATTGCCGCTTCTTTGCTTTCATCTATCCCTCTCGACTCTAAACATACACTTATACGAAATATATATGTGTATATACGAGGGTCTGAGTGCATGTATATGATACTCAAGTGTCGTTGGATAAAGGAATGGAATAAGGATGAGCGAAAGTGAGGGATAGACAGAGAAACTGAAGAAGAGTTTCAGAAAGCACTGGCTTTGCTTTAAAACAGTAGGATTGAGCTTTCCAGTAACACATACACACACAAAGCCTATATATACCACCGTAGCTTCGCAGGATCCTCATCAATTTTCTCTTGGCTGCGCCTCGTTTGCCTTCTCTTCCGTAGCAAATGGCGCGCCGGGATCACCCTTTAGCTGAAGCGCACTCATCCGTAATACGTTGACCTCTAACCCACCGTAGACGCTCATACTCATCGTACGACATTCATCAGCACAAAAAAATTATAGCAGAAAATAAGGAGTGAGTGTACTTTTTGATGAGTTTTTAATATCCGTTCACCATTCATTCTGAAGTTCGAACATGTATACTAACTAATGTGTTCGCCTTTCTTTTTATATTTTTGTCCCCATAAATTGAATAATTTTTTGAGATCATAGGGAAAAGTTATAGAGCAATGAAAAATTTGCCGCACGAAAGAATGTGAAATAAATAGTTTTGTTTTATAATTTACAATGTCGGGGATCGAAAATGAAGATAATATACTTGAAACAATGTGCGGATAAATTTATATTGGATCTCTGTTCATGCGGCTTTTGTGATGTTCGTGTAACTGTCTAACACGGATGTGTTATCGATAGATATAATATCTGAGTACTGCAGCAAATATACCTATATGTCCCAACAACTCAGCGTAAATCGATAGTCTTATCGCAAATGAGCCGGGTCACGTGTCTGTGGCGAGGGTTCTCTAGTGGTTTACGGCTCGGGCTTTAGATAGAATCGAATTGCAAGGCGCGACATAGACACCTTTCTCATGATACGCAAGGTCAGTTATATAATACAGAGTACTCTGTTTATATATCAGAGACAATATACAGATGGCCGTATTGTATTCCGAATAATATATATAAGCTCTTGCACGAGAGATTCCCATAATTTGCGAAGGGGTTACACAATGGAAATTGCACCCTACTATATATCGTATCTCTACCGTGTTAATACCACACAAATTCTCACACTTGATGAGACTGTTGCATATATCCCCTAAATACACCACACAAAGTATCAGCGGCGCGCACGAGAACGCGGCAGAGCGATCAATTGAATTTCGTTGGGCATGGCTACTCTCTACTGACGCACCCCCTCTTGGCCTATCGCGCCTGCACACAATATTCTCGCACCATACAACTTATTAGGTTTTAAGGGTGCCCGTGATTTTCATTGGAAGTGCCGGAATAAAATTACATGATTGTAAGCATGAGTTAGACGCGAGGGCGAAAAAAATAGAATGAGAAATAAGAGGCGTCGAGGGAATTGCATCGAGGACCCTTATTCTCGTCTCTTCTTGTGCGCGCGTGAGAGTCGTCTTTGCCAATTTCAGGAGCGTCGACGCTGCTTCGTATAGCGGCAAGTTGATGGCCTCGGGGGAATTTTTCATGTTGTCATTTCGTTGGTTATTTTTTTTCTTTCACCTCACCCTCTCGGCGTTTTTCGCCCTTCAAGTCGTGAAATCAGCATCGCCAGCTATACAGAACCTGCCAGTGACACACACACAGTTATACAAGAGGGGAACTCGGTGACTGACGGTATCTAAAAAAGATCGCGTGTGGTTATCTTTGAATAGCGAAAGAAGAAAAGCAAGAGTATGGGTTTCGAGTAAACAGAAATACGTCATTTGTTATATAATATGAAAGGTTGAATGCAATTTCTTCTTTATATTCAGATATTGTTTGTTTTGATAAAATCGTTTAAGGAGGATCATCAATATACCAGATCAAAAGATTCGAACTTGGATATTCGGAGTTATTTAACTTTTGAGAATATTACGACAATATTTCATTGAAAATACTCAATAAATGACGGACACATCTTTGAAATTATATCTGATATAATAGTTTTACAAGATGCAACGGTGCAAGTAGAGATAATTACACACGCAGTCATCGTCAACAGCCCGCGTCGTTGCCAACTATACGCCGACAACTTATATCATTCGTTCATGACTCTATGACTCGTGATAGTTATATGTATGCACTTTATCCGCGACCATGGGCGAACAAGCACAAGTAGGTAAAAGCGAAAGAGACATAGAGAGGGTGCGAGACGGTATCAGAGGCACATGTTTTCCTCATAAATTTCAAACTTTCTCACGTAACGTCGCGCTCGGGGGCTCTTTGGGCCCCATAGGTACAACTCGAGACTTTGCGCCTGGCTCAAAAAGAGCCCACAGTGCACACAGTTTCACCAACGCGCCCAGGCACACTTCCACGTTATTGTCTATATACTACCCCTATTGCCACACATAACCGCACACGATCCTATTCACCCTCATACTTGTGTGACTCCTCGAGTGTAATCCTTACGGGACTACACGTGCGTTCATAAATTTAAGCGCGATATATATATATATAAATGTAAGCATGGTGAAGTCACGAAAATAACATTCGAATACGCTGTGTCCATACCTGATGTAATAAATATTCTAGATTGATCAATTTTATCTATCTTGATCTGATTTTCAATAACGAGCGATGCTGTAGAGTTCTGAAAATGCCAGCGAAATCCCTGCACAAAATAAATGAAATTCAGCTCTACCATATTTTCAAAATTCCAAACATTGAACAGCGAACTACTATAATTTAAATTCCATCCTCATCTAACATCAAAACCACATTCACTTTTTTATACACTTTGCCCTATCCAACATTATAGATGTATACATATTTATATCTGGAGTCTGCAAACGGAGCGGAGCAGAAAAAACTCCGCCGCTCCGCACTTAAGTGTGCAAAATAAAATTTGTAGTTAAATATTTTTTTTCTTTTTTCATCCCCTCTCATATATCCGCCAACGAAGCTACCACCGAGAAAGCACTTTCTCTGCGCTCCGGAGCGCGAGTTTCTCGGTCTGACGAAGAGTCGAGTGGTATATGAAACCTTTTGCTTCTTTTCCTTCTACTATACTCAAATGTATATACACATACGTATATGATTCCTCTTTTTCTCTGTAGTTTCTATCGCTACCTCCGCCACTTCAACTTCTTCCACGGTATATAGTCTGTTACATTTCCGACAAGTATGCGTGGAATTTGTGTGCATGTGCCATGCCAGTCCCTATACCTTTTTATATATACATATATGTGATAGCGTCGATCGACGTTCCGGAACATCAACGACGAAGAGGCGATGGTGCATGCGCTTAGCGTCTCGCTTTTCCGCTGCTTCGTTTTTCATCCGGTGCACGGTAATAGGATCAACGTGAATGGTGAGAATATCCTCAACCAACCACCACCATCATAGCTACCCTACGTTCATATATACATACATAGCCAACACCCCATCACCATCGCCGCTGCCGATATCGCCAACGCGTCTCTATCCTTTGACGCTCGATTATCTTTACCCAATGGTTTCGCTCCATTCTACGGCTCTTCTAGAAATCATGTATATTAAACGAGAGTTATATACGTTCACGTGAGAGTTATATATAAAAGTATATGAACGTATATATATATATATATAAATGCATTAGATATTTACATAGCTTTATCGTGCTTTCTGACGCGTTAACGTGTTTGCCTTTTGTTGATACATGTCAACATGAAATCGAGTGTGTAAGAGAACTCTGAAGGACACGCGACACATGAGATGGTTTAATGTTCATTGTATATGTAATGTGCATATGAATAGCAATGTCATGTCAAACAGAACAGTTTCTTCTCCACTGATTTTTCATTCAATGTCAAAATATTTAAGTAGGTAATGGGATTTATGTCAAAATATTTTGCTGTTTTTTTTATCATGATGTGCGATGAGCAGGTATTATACACACACTGTATATATGTGTTTGGAAACATGTGTATCAGGGGGATGATGCGTCGTTTGAGGATTACAGACTCAGACCGAAGGGATACACACAACCCTCTAAATTATTCATCGTACAGTTCCCGGCATTCTATCAGAATGAAAAATTCAGGTAAGTCGATGAGGGGAAATGCTGCGAGAATGCGTATAGATGTTTCTATAATATATATAGGTGTGTATGTGAATGTGTAGATGTATGTGTGAGACATATTATAGAGAGGAGGAAAAAGAAAACATCAGGAGTTACGATGGCATGAAGGTGGTCTTCCTCTCTCAAAAGCTTCTAATAAAATTGCAAAGGTTTACGTAAAAACATTTACTCCCGGGTGTTTCACTCCCACATCTTCCGCATGTTATTCCCTTTCGACAAAGTGATTTTACATATTTCATGTCACTTGTTTCCCTTTTTTTTTTTCTTCTTTATTATCATCTTTCACATTTTCAGCTGAGACTGAAGAATTTATATTTTTATCAATTACGATTTATCCGAAACTTTTGTTTCTGTTTGTCCGAAAATAAAAATTGGAAATCGATGCGTAAATGAACGTACAAAAATGGAAGAATGATTCAGAATTGATCCCATAAATTTAGCTTAAAGCCACTTCTTTGGCACTTGAAATGAAATGAACAACTATTTCCATTCGAGTGCCGAATTTTACGTTGCACATTCAACTGGTAAAATAATTTTGATTCAAAATAATATTTCATATGTTTCAATTTATATAATAACGATAGATCCAAACCATATAATTCAATATAAATCATTATTTTCCTTGTAAATCATCGCTTTTGTAAAATATCTCGATGAACATTAAATCACTCAGATAGAACCTTCGCGAATTGCATGGTGCACAAGGCGAACATCAAGCGAATAGCTTTTTTGGCAAAGAGAAACATTCGCCAAGACAACTAAGGTAATTAATTAGTACATCTGTTATATATAATACGTATAAGAAGCATGAAATGAGCGAGTGAGAATGCACATAGAGAGAAAGCGGGGGCTTTTGGTTGGCTATGTATGGCAACGACAACGTCGGTGGTACGTGTACGCGTCGGGACGCCTTAAGTAGAGCAATATGTTCTCCCCGATGGGTTGGTCGGTGAAAAGATAGCGCGCTCCGGAAGGAGTGCAGTAATGGATGTTCACCGAGTCGATATGATACGGCACGATGGTTTCCTCTTCCTTTTCTCGCCAACAAGAGTAAAAGAGAAAATGCGTGAAGAAGAGAAAAAGATAGAGGGAAAAAAAAAAAAAATAAGTTATATTTAATGTCTTGGCTTGACAGAAAAGAACGAACAAAGTTTCGGATATTATTTGAAATGTAAACGAATACGTACATGCTTCACTATAAGTGTACTCAGTATACAACTTGAATGTCTGTCTGATTGAAACATCGCTTTGCTACTGAGAAATCATGGTATTATCGTACGCAGCAGTGATATTAAATGTCTGACGCACGCGTAAGCTTCACTGGATGCATTACGATGATGGCCAGTTGATTTGCAAGCAAAAGACGGACCTGTTATTGCATGGAGTGTACTCACAGTACAAACAATATTTGCAGAGAGCATGAAAGGGCCCGTGAACAGTACATATCATATGAGTGATTTTGAATCTCTCAGATAATATCATGTACAATTTGATATTATCGACATGTTCTGACAATTCCATTGAGCGCACTTCCATTTAATCCCAAACTGAATTGCAATGAATATAATATATTTTGATTTTGTTCGGATAAAATCGAAATTCAGTTGTGTACATTCAGGCGAATGAATCCGAAATACAAGTTTATAGTTTTGTAATTTTATAAGGTTCATATATATAAATTGGGTAATTATCATATGTGCGAGTGTATTTTGGAACTGGTGATACAGAGATTATCGGCAATTAATACTTTACATTGAACTGAGCGTTCAATGTTATCGCGTGAATTAGGATGGGCCAGGAGCGAGTATATGCAAATTGGAGATATCGATTTCGTAAGCCCACGTGCGGGTATAGCGGTCGTTATGTAAACACTAAATCGACCATGCGTTTGGCCGTTAAGGACGCATTAGCGCACTGATCGAGCCTGGCAATACGACATATATCTATGCATATACAAATATAGATTGAGAGAGGTAGAGATTGTTGCAATGGGGTGCAACGAGTTGTATATTGATGATGAAATTAGTGAGGGCAAGCGAGAAGTAATCATTTGAATTCAAATTGAACGCTCTGAAACGTCCGAGCGTTTAAGCTCTTGGCACGCCATAACTATCAGATGAAAAATGTAGCATATACTATGTTCATGTATTTGTTATATTACTGTCTTCTTTTTTCGTATAGTGTATCCAGAATAATCATACTTGCTAAATGTGAAATAAATGCAGTCTGCTGGTATCGGAAATTATTTTATTTCCGGTTATATGCTCAGCTGCACGTGAAATTCAATGGAATCAATGCACGATGATGAGAAGAGTTGATTTTAGTTTAATATACACGCACGGTGAAAATAATAACACTGTTTATAGTGTTGTGTTGGAGAATCCCGGGAAATTTTGATGGGGAATGCAATTTTGCCGGAACAATATACGTACATCACCCACTAATTATTTCACGGAATTTTTCCTCGAAAAAGAATTCACATGAACAATTTATTTATGAATTTTGTTGTGGGAGTTGGAAAAAGTTAAATATTACATCGGAAAATCATTTGGCATTCTAGATAAAAATATATAATTTGAAGATACAAGTTAATTGGTTAAAATTTTCCGCGAGACGAAAACATGACACAAACATCACGTATTACAATAAAAACATGCCATTATGGCCCAAGTTATATAATAGTTATATAAATAGAATCCATTCAACTCTTAATTTACAGTTGAATTGATTTCTTGATATTTTTGTCATTGTTGTATGAATGTTTCGTGTCGATTATGATTGACAGAACATCGATAATTGCAATTATGAATACGGATCAGGGTAGTGACTGATGAAAATGGCTTTAATGGAATTGACGCTACATAACAGGAAAAATTTTGCATATAACTCCACTCGGCGAGAATCGACGACCGTCCAATTTAAGAGCAGGGGAAAAAAATATGATCCGCTGGGGACTTTACCGATGCTGCACGTGTTTGGACAGTTTTCATTTTTTCTTCTTTTTTTTTTTGGCCAGTTTTTTGTGCATTTTTTTTTTTCGGGTCACCCGTCAAAGGATAGCCGAAGTCGATCGATTATCGATTCATTTGGCTCATTGCTTCATTGAGTTTCTGCTTTGATGCCCCAATCTTATTACCAAAACGAAATCTTTGAAAGGTCAGCATTCGTGCGTTGAAAAGTGTGTTTTTCTGTGGCATTACGCCAATATGTGTATGTCAAGGGGAGTTTCGAGACGAGTTAGGGAAAGAAGCAGAATAATATATCGCTGGGAGTATAGTCGGGACCCTTCATAGACAACGAAAATAAAATGAAACGCAAAAGAAAGAAAAAAACAAAATAAAATAACGAAAATCCAGCACATTGCACGAAATTGTAAAGAGCAACTACGTCTGGTATACGCTGAAGATATAAATTCTATAGACAATTTATCCTTCCGAGCAATTGGGTATTCGTGCACGAAGCAATTTGTTCTGATTTATATTTGTGAACATTTAATTTTAATTAATGTTTTGAGAAAATAGAAATAATGAAAAAGTTGCGGATACAGCATAAAACAATATTTGCAAAGTGGCTGAAGCGTACCATTGGCGAGAGGCACAAAACGTGTATAGTGATTATATAACCGAGGTATAAAGCGGCAATGAGCAAGAATAAATTGAATCGTGATTGCGAAAGCGCCTGAGTCAACGAGTGTGGTTCTCGGTATGCCCAAAAATATATTTGATGTTTGCAGATGGGATTGGAGATGAATCAGCAGAAGATAGGCATACAGAAAGGAGAAGGAAAAAAAAAAAAGTAAATAATGGAAACGGAAAGAAATAAAAAAACTGATGAATGAGAGAGGAAGACAGAGAATGATGAAAAGCAAAAATCCCTTTGCGTGCATCCTATATGATACAGTTGTGGTAGTACTCCGTCATTTTTCTGATGCCCCGCCTTTTATTTCTTCAATTTTTATCTATGCTTTGCTTTCCCTCATGATCGCTTTCTTCGTTATTCTGAGCTCGATATGGAAACGATAAATCTTCGTGCACTCTTACCGACGTTGTAACCGTGAAGAAGAGGAGACAGAAAAAAATGTATATTATACATATAAAGGGAAAAATCACCATTGCAAGTTGTCGAGTTGCCAAGAATAAAAAATTCATAGAATCATCGAGAATTATTTTTAATATTCAAAACAACTATTTTCCAAACCACTTTTTTTTCTTTAATATAAAGAAATAAATGAAATAAGAACAAGAATAGTGATTTAACTAATTATAATCGTTCCGAATACTGATCTAATATTTGTAAACCAGATAATTGAATACTATTGACTTAATTCAAGATTTTCCTTTTTTTTCTTTCGTTTATATGAATTTAGCCAATGACTGATAGCAACGCTTCAGATAGATAGTCACATGCCAGTTTTTTTCCGTTTATATAGGAAATTGTATTCAGCAGAAACATACATATATATATTGTTTTCTTCATCTGAAACTTGTCACAGAGAGAGTATATTTCCACGAGCAAATAAGAAAAAAATGAATAGTTGTCGTGACGACATTTGTATGTTTCCCCCAGCGACATTCCCGTCACTCCCTCGATCCCATTTTATCCTCAGATATCAAATGATCCCCAGGACAATTTTGTTCAGTCTCCTCTCACCCCCTATATAGTCCTTCACTCATCATAGTGGCTAACATTCGTATCTGTCTTATGTTCACTGAAATTCTACTTTGTTCGAATATAATTCACCTGTACAATGTCATAATCATTCCTTATCCATTGTACTGCTAAATAAAATTCATAAATTATAAAGGGGAACTAATTGTCAACTGACTGTGCTATATATTATTTTCAATGTCGTTTTTGCACTTTTTATACGTTGTTTAATTTTCATGATAGCACTCTCTATGGTGTTTACAGAATGGTAGAATGTGTATAGCACGGGCAACACTTAGAAAGTTGTACGTTGTAACGTGATAACTAGACACGAAGAATGGAACGGAGAGCTGAGACGAAGTGCAAGTCTATTATATATAGTAAAAAGCTTCCGGTATACCTGATCTAATACTTCGAGTAAGAAGAGAGCCTTACTTACAAGCAAATAAGTGCAACAAGGTAAAGATGCATCAACTCATCACAAGGTATATAGAGTGTCTACAAGAAGAAGATATCGTATACAAAAGCTCTGTATTTCGACTTAATCTCATATACGAACTTTCATGAAACATAAAAAATCACTGCACTTTTACATTTCAATCTCGCATTCAAAAAAACAAAAAAATATTCGCCCACTCTAATCAAAAAAAGATCCTCATATGATTCGAGAATTTTTAAATGTCACAAATATGAATCAGAAAGACAAGGCACCGACCAGTGAAAATCATTGATAGCTTCCAGAGGCACATTATTATTGTCAATTTTTTTTTGTGTCACATAATGCCACTTTATTATTTAACAACCGAATTAAAATTTTTCTTGGAACTTTATGGGCAGGAAGTTGGTTTTGGAATTAACAGAAAGTTACAGAACAAATTCTACAGTATGAAGTGCGAGAGTTCAGGAAGTTATTCCCAATGAAGAGAAAATAAGAAGAAAAAAAAGGGCAACAAACTATTATAGAAACTTTTCTTGAAACAACTTTTGTTTTCCGATCAACTTTTATTTGAAATATCTAAAAATTCATCTTGTTATACACAACTGCTACTGGGAAAATAAACATGAGTAGAGAAAGAGTGTGTGCGAAACGAAGTGCATTTCGTCAAATAAATAAGCAATACGTGTGTATAAAGAATGCACAAGTCCCCGCAAGCTGTTGACGCTTAGAGTCATGCACATATATAAAGTCGTGTGGCAACACCTCTTCCAATCTTTGCCGGAGTTGATTTAAATATAAGCAAACTCAAAACATCGCACGCGATACTGCGCCATGTATATCTGTATATATATGACGTGACGCACTTGTTCCGCTGTGAACGAAAATCGTTGGTGTTTTAATTGTAATAAATGAATGCAATGAAGAAACCATTTTAAAACTACAAAAGGTCGTTTCACCATCAGAACGTCTGGAAAAATGGAATAAATATTTAATATACCATTAACTACTACTCTTTAAACCCATTACAATTTCATTAAATATTTCATTTGTATATATTTTATATCCCCATAGGAATAGACAAATGATTTTTTTCATCAAGATAGTCTTCATTTCTACTCTGGGCTATTCATACCATAAATACATTCCGAGCATACATAGATTATATTTTCGTTTAACATATATTTAAAAAATATCTCGATTATAAGTTTTTATATATTTCATACATACAATTTTTCCGAGGGGAATTTCTCAGCTTTATTACCCTTGTACCTTTTTCTAACCCTCGCCCCACGTATATTGTGTTCATGACACCGAGGAAAAACTCGTTCGTACACTGACGAGGTGAAAGCCCGAAGTGTAATGCGAGAGAATAAAAAATGCAAAGTCCACCCGGGCATAAAAGGGGAGATATAGTGACTGAGGGCGAGAAAAAAGAACTAGAAGAGAAAACGAGAAATGGGGAAGAGCAATGGAAGGACAGATGGTGCTCCTTTTCCGACCCGATAGTTCCTCCACTGACGACAGGAGCTGAGACACCCAACGTCAACAGTATGGTATAGTGCGCTACAGCGTGGCTGATTTAAATATTTGCACGGATCGCTAGTGACTTCAGTATATAACCATTAGGTACTTATAGCTTTCGCTTGTTGCATGTTCAATGGTTGATGGTGTTGACTCAAGATACCAAGAAGGTATATATGAAATGGAAGTGTCGCATTCGATAGAAGTGCAAACACATTTTTGAAAAGAAAAGATGTTAACTATTTTTCTTGCGATTGCGTATAATTATTGCTTCACCCGTATTCTCAATATTCGTTTCACTTCGTCCTGACTCGCTTGCTCGTTGGGGTTCTATTCTAGTAAGGTGGGACGTTTGGAGTGCAAGCCATTAACCCAGTCTTCATTGCCATCGAACATCACGAGCGCGTTAAAGCCCGGCAATTACAGACTCGAGCAGTCACCCCCTTTAGCTAGTCAAATCCTCTCTCACCCTCAAATGTTCATTTATTCGTTTTCATTTTCCTCGTTACTTCTGTAGTCTATTCTACAACCATAACGTTTGTATTTATGCATGAACCGCAGTAACATTTACATCTCGCCATTAAACATTTCCACAAAACATTGCTATACATCTTTATTTATTAAGGATGTAGTACATATATATGAGAACTGTGTGAAATTTTTCTCAAAATGCCGAGGATTCAGTTCAACGATTTGGGCACTGGTTATTTCATCAAAATTGCGAAACTACATGAGCAGTCGCACCAGTTATTCGGCAGCAGTAATGAGGAGAAAGAAACCAACTTTTATTAACGATGAAGCAGAAGAGTGAGGAAAAGAAATATTAGGGAACAGGACCGAGAGACGAAGAGGGACATTTTCTGAGTAATCACAAAGTCCTTGAGATTTTCTTAGAACCAGATCTCGACGATTGGACATTTTGCAATTTTCCGTAATACTTTCGCCTTCGTGGCCTCCATATCGGCATCTCTCCCTACACTAATTGAGAGTGCTTTTCACGGGAGTGTTGGTAAAAACACTGAGATTGGCTTTTCAAGAGAGAAATTAAAAAAATGAGAACATCTACGAAGTTGACGAAGAAAAATCTACTTTCATTTATATTGTAATGAATGAAAACTTCTTTTATGTTTACTTTGTTTCCACCACGGATAATTTATTATTATAAACTGTTGTTATGGCAACCAGTGAAATTGACCCCGTTTCTTACACGATGATGAAGAACTTTTCCTATTTTATAAATAACTCTCTAGTAATATTTGACATGGAATAGTTCAAAGAATGCCTTGTCAGCGAAATCAAAGTAGGTACATATACTCCATTTATGCTTGAATCCCATATCATTCAGGGATCGCTTCGATAAACATACTTGAAAATTATTAAGTAGTCTGCTATTTCATATCTGTGACGTAGCTTCCATAAAGTTCTCGTGTTGAATTTCAAGTGTCATGAGATAAAATCGGAATGAGGGAAGAAAATCCACTTCCGCACTCGACGTCAAGTAATTTCTCTCGTCTCGTTCTTTCATCCAACAAACATCATTCTTTTCTATTTCTCGTGTCAGCTCGCGGGGATCAACCTTTTAACCCACTTTGCATCGCATCACAGTGTACTCTGTGTCACCTTTTTTCTCGTTGGCATATGACGCCTCGTATAATATGCCCGTGGCGTCGCTAATTTGAAATTTTCCACGAAGACAAGAGAAACATGTGAATTGTTTCGCAAAGGCCGCTGGGCGGGTCACGGGTATTGGACTGTCCTGTTGAAAAATATCATAAAAAATGTAGAGCAACAGCAAAAAGAAAAAATAGGAAAATAAGGAACCAATGTACACTACGGTCAACGCCGACAGAAGTATGCGCATTTGCCCTGGCAATAACGCTTTGCAATGTTCGAGAGAAAAAGAGATGAGCCTGTAAAAACGTCAGAGACATTACAACAAATGGTATTTCCCTGGCCATTCAGTTGCATTTCCCAACTACGACAATATCAGGTAGAACTCAGCCATATAGTGGAAAAAATTCGTAGATACGATTGTTTGTACAACTGTATATGTGTATATGCAGTTTCGAATGAATGTAGGAGAGATACAAGGAAATAGTTTCACCCAAACGGCTGACGACCTTTTATGATCGAGTCCTTCCGCACATTTCCGTATGGTACAAGCAGCAATCGCCAAATGACCGTCTTTTGTCCGTTTGTACTATGCAGCAAGACACGTTAGCGTCCACCTGAATCGTGAACAGCATTCCGTGTGAATGCCTACATTTGAATATTATGCAAACGCATTCCGTGCAACTCTCAATAGACTTGAAATAATGTACAATAGTACGTCAGGTGTACTTGAACACAACTACAACGAACATAGTTGGTGATAATTACTTTTTACATATGATGATCTGTCGAATATATATTGCGAATAAAAATGCTGAGATCTTTGAATTCACGAGAAATAATATAGAGTAATATATCTTACTTCAATGATGGTATGGACGATCGAAGAATAATATTTTATTCGAAAGCAAAGTCGAATTCATCTACGTGAAAAATAAGAAGCGAAAGAAACGATCGGGGAGAGCTATGAATACGATGTTTCAGGATCGGACGATGGAAGATAGTTCCCGATATCGGGGCAATAAGGCGCATAGAATGGCCAGCGAGTGGTGTGTATATAAAAAAGAGGGCAGAGAATATATGTACTGCGTGTCGAAGAAAACTTGTTCTATCGTCTCCAAATTTCCACAAACTTCGCCGTTTCTATTACTATGGTAAAAGCACCACCATCTGGTTGTCTTTGATATATTTATCAAACTCCCTTTCGCACAAGGAAAGCATTCCGAACTAATGTCTCAATTGTATATAGTATCTTCATTTCATTTCATCTCTGTCGAGGGATGTCTGATCATCCTTGCCAATTACCTCAACTGATGGCATAGCCACAATGAAATTGTCCTCTATCTTTTCTCATTTCGATAGAGCAGCCAAAATAGTTGTTGGAAGATCAACTCGTAACAACTCCCAAGTCATACGTTTCACTCCATGTCCAAGCGTGCTCGCTTGGCAATTATTATCAGATGAGAAACGACTCTGAGAAAGCTACGCTGGCGGTTCGTGAAATCGGCGTTTTATCTCGCTCGTTGGTTAGCGCACATCGCATCGTATCAAGAGAGAAACAATGAAAGCAAACGAGCGCGTTGGTGGGCTAAACAGAGTAGGCAAGATAGATAGAAAAACAATGGAAAAGGTGAAAGACCAAGAAGGCGAGTGCGAAGGAAAGTCTCTGAGAGAGTAGAAAGAGGGAGATGAAAGGGGCTCCTACCATGGTCTACGATGTGAAACGCGTGCGCGCGCATCCCCTTATCGAGTTCGAGAGTAAAAGCGACGGCTGGTGGCCGTTGCTGCTGGTACTGACGCTGATACTTGGTGGTATTGGTGGCGGATGAGAGGGTAGAGGGTAGGGGAAGAAGATACCCTACTATAGTAGGGGTAGGTGTAGCTGGCGGGACACACAGTCGAGTCGTGTCGGTTGGACGAGCGACTCCTTTAGCACAGTGTTAGTAGATCTTCCGCATGCTCACAACGTACAGCAAGTACCGATTGAGTGCGTTCGTTACGAAACAATTCATTCAGTTATTCGGTATTTATAAATCTAATTGCATATGATACGCAAGGAGACGTCGGCCCACAAGCCGAGGGGTTTCGATGATAATGGTGAGATTTTGGATGAGAAAAGCCAAAAAGACAAGACGAATTTATATACGTAGCAGCGACGATACGTGAAGAAGAGTTGGGGCATGCTAGTGTCGAATATCGCGATGTGGCTGTTGACATTGGTACTCGCCTTCACGGCGAGTATATCTGCTTGTGAAGGACCTTGTGAGTGTACCAACAACATAACACAAATGTCAAATAGTACTGAATCCTCACGGGATATCGAGTGTTTAGATAGGCTGACAACGTTGATCGGCGATCTTCCAACTTGTGAGTGTCGAAGTGTGATGCGAAACGCCACTGGCACAATACTCGAAGTCGAGTGCTTTGCCGGTGTCCCGTTGATAGACACTTTGCCCAGGAGCATCCAGAAACTAGCTATTCAGAGTGCTGATAATTATCACATAATGAACATGTTGTTGGATTTGGAAAATTCATCACTATCCTGTCTCAGTGAATTGATTATTACCAATTGTTCATTAGCAGAATCTAATGTCACTTGGCCTTGGATACCAACGCTTGTTACCATCAATGTATCGGGTAATGATCTCGCGCAGTTGAGTGATGTGAGAATAATGAACGGAAGTGACATCAAAGTGTTGGACTTATCGAGTAATTATTTGAGTGAATTGCCTGCCATGGCTTTTAGGACGCTCACCAGTTTGGTGCGCTTAAGTGTACGAGACAATGCTATCGAAATAGTTGATGAAGCCGCCTTCATAGGTCTTTCGATGCTTGAAGATTTAGATATGGCAGACAATAAATTGACTGTTCTACCAGACGATACACTTACACACTTATCTTCATTGCAGACATTGAACCTCAGTGGAAATCAATTAAGAATATTAGGTGCCCGGTGGTTTGAAGCACTTGGACGATTAAGAGAGCTCGACATTTCTAGGAATGGTCTAACAAAAGCTGCATCGGGTGTGCTGCAACCATTACCAGGACTTTCTGTTTTACGGCTAGCGGAAAATCCTTTAATGGAACGTGATGTATCGTTGTTGCTGGGTACCGGAAGGCGCTTAGAGACCGTTGATGCGTCGCGCACCGGACTTGTCCGAGTCCCAGCTGCGCTTACACGGTCCGTAAGAGCACTTAGGTTGGCCGGTAACAAACTTACGTGCATCCGGGATGGTGATTTTGACGGATATCCATTACTGAAAATATTAGATCTTTCTGACAATCTACTGAGAGAGGTAGAAGAAGATGCATTAGGTCGTTTAGATACACTTGAGAAATTGGATTTATCTGGAAATCAATTGAAAATTGTCCCAAGAAGTTTACCTGGTAGTTTAGGATTGCTCAACCTCCATGGTAATCTTATCGACACATTGACCTTCAACGATCTTCAAGGAATCGACAGTCTGCGCAGTCTCATATTAAGTGACAACTCTATCGTGAAAATTGACGAGGGCGCGTTGAGCCAACTGCCGCTACTGACAAAGCTTGACATATCAAACAACCCTATCAAGCAACTTCCGGCGAACACCCTTGCGGGACCAACGAATCTCATTTACTTGCGAATGTCGGGTTTGAGTTCTTTGGAATGGGAAAATGAGCGACGTGGTGACATGGCATTTCCGGTACCCACACCGGATATGCTTGTTTCACTTGACGTTTCACATAGTCCAGCACTCGCCGCTCAACTTTTGGCTGACAATGCAGCATTATCTGCATGCAAGAGTTTGCTAAGCTTGAATCTCGTGGATACTAACATCACTAACCTGAGATTTGATCTTATTTATCTTCTTCCGCAACTACGTGAACTTGGCCTGTCCAATAATGATTGGAATTGTACCTCTGATCTTTTATGGTTGGGCGATTGGATAAGACAGCATGAAGAGATTGAACCGTTTGCAAGATGTACTTCAATCTGTGATTTTTCCGATGTTCCATTAGCCGAATTGCCTGCACCCCCAGTAACCACCACTATTTCGACCACTGCATTCACCAGTGCAAGCAGCGACTCTTCATATCGTTTTAGAGTGATCAAATATCCTGAACTTGGTGTGCCAAATCAGTCTTCCAACGCTACTAACTCTAACACCACAGAGTCGGAGGTTATGCACAGCCAGAATACATCTATGCTATTAGAAATTCCGAATGTCGAAACCCAGCAGGTGAATACTAACGGATCCGATGAATTATATGACGATAGACCCACTGAAATTCCTATAACTTCCCGATTGAGAGAGGAAACACAAGCTGATGTCCGGAAAATGATCAAGCTGAGGAAAAAAACGCAATCGATTGTACATAATGAAAAGTCTCGGAATGGGAATGACGGGGTTGAATTCGTTAGTGGAATGTCGGAGGGCCAAAGATTACGGGAAATCATGGATAATCGGGTGGATTCAATGGAACGTCGAGTCGAAAGTTTCCCAACAAAAGATGAAACTCACGTAATACCGAACACCGATGCATTGGATAGCGCTCAATTTAGAAGCACTAATAAAATTACTTGGGATTCTACAAAACTCGGAAATACTGACAAAACAAGGAACATCGAGTTGGTAGATGGCAAAATCAAGAAAACATCTCACAGGTTCATTCCCGCCAACGACATTGCTAATACAATTGCAGAAGAATTGAATGGTCATGCGACAAATATTGATACAAGGCCAATCTCGAATGTGGCTGCACATCCAGGAATGTTGATACTTATTGGTGCCATCATTGGTGCAGCAGCCGCACTGACAGTAGTTTTATCTCGACGTGCAACAATAAGACGACGAGACAGGTATCACCGGCATGAAAATATCGAAGTACATACTTTAACACCTACCACAGAACTTTGGTGAACATCTTATTCAGGACAACACTCTTAGAGCGAAACTCGGGATTAGATGGAATATTGAGGAAACAGGCCAAGGTCCACCGTCAAACTCTCCCAAAGATACCGGAGAGTGAGCAGGACACTGGCGAAGTTTCCGCATTAATTTTATATGAAATGCCAAAGAACGATGAGATCGTCGTGTCTTGTGGGGTGTGATTCCTTGTAGCATGTGACACGCGACACACAGATGTTAGACAATGTTGTTTATACGTCTAGAACTTTGATCATTGAATAATAAAATGAGGGTGTGATAATTAGAGCATTGGTGAAGCACTGAATAATTGCAATAAATGCTAAACGATATGCGACGTCAAAACTAAATAAATCGATCAATATAGTGACAATAAAGTAATTTCCAAAGAGATGGGTTCAGATTCGCGTGTTGCGCGAGAAAAATTGAGAAGAAATACAAAAATGACAGAAATCCCCACAGCTAATTCAAACGGTTGATTGGGTTGGAATTATATATATATATATATATTTATGCATATATATATATACATAAATAAAAGTGGGAGATGATAAGACGTGACATTGTCGGTCAAGTGCGCGACAGTCAAATCAGCGGACACTACCACGGTGGGATTCTACAAGAAAGCGGGAAGTACGAATAAAAATCTGCAGAACGAAAAGTTCATTATCCACTGACAAGATGGAAATTTTCACCGCGCTCGGAATAATACACGGCCATTTTTCTGGTTCAAAGTATTCAGCTGTATGTGAGAAATTATCTTGTGCGAAATACATAAATTGATAACAGAAAAAGACGAAATATGATGAGAAAAATAAAAAAAAAACAATTTAAATGATAATAACAATAAAGAGGTTAGATATTATCTTTCGTAAAATAACCAGTGTCAAAATACCAACTATGATAATAAAAAACTGTTGTACAAAGATGTATAAACCTGCTTTCATATTTGATAATTCCATTATTTATAGAATAATTCATAGCACAACCTAAATAGAAATGTAATCAGAAGGGTGTGTCGGAATATGGATGCAGCTCGGCGCATTCTCGCTATGCATTTAATATTGCACACGTATCTCATTCAAATTCTTCTCACATGTAATGTCAGAATTATTATCTATTTTTGCCTGACATTGCAAAATTATTGTAGATATAGAAAGAAGCTGTTACATTCAGAACAGAGTACAGTAACATCAGTATGAAAACCTATTCAAACGCAATATATATTGAACGTAAGTTGATTAATTTAATGTATTGAAACAAAAATATCATTCTCCTTCGGATAGAAAAACACAAAAGTATATAAATTTCCGAACACTCTTATATTATGAAACTGTACGGAGGTCAACAGATGATCCAGAAAAAGGCGAGTGGAAATGTACGAGGTAAGATGCGCGGAGTAGTAACAGCCGTAGGCGAAGTCGATGGAAAGCCGAGGGGAAATCTTGGCTCATCGCATTAAAGTTGTATCCGTTTCATTCATAGAAATGTCTTCGTGTATCCCCTGAGTCTACAATTCTCGTAAATATATCAGATAAAATCCAACGCTAACCTTTCACATTGTCCATAGCCAGTTTATTAACTGTCCCACAGATTATCTTTTTTCACACACGTAAATTCTCATATACATCCAAAGAGCGACAATATTTACTAACGTGCTATATTCACATTCATTAATAGACAAGTCAATTCTGCGGGTCAAGAGGTAACAGAAACGTATGCAGACGTAGAGAGAAGAGTAAGTCCCTTGGCGTTGCGGTTCAGGGCTTCGCATACTGCATACAGACAAATAGCCGTAGTGGTAGTAGTAGCAGTATGGTGGCGGTAATTCGACGGATAGAGCCACGATGGCATCGATCGTGGTGCCCTCCAAGAGAAGCTTCCAACATGTGAGACCGCGGTGCCGGTCCGTTGTGGTCGAACAGGGGAAAAGCCGACGCTAGACGCGCACCAACCGAGAAGCCCAAAGCCTCGCCGGTGATGTTCCCGCGGTCCATCTCTCGTATAAATCCACCGTCATGTCCCCTCGTCCGGATATAGCATCCTCCGTTGTCCAACTAGAAGCTTAGCTTTTCTCAACGTCTTTTTGTCTCACTGGACGTACTTTAAAAAAGAGAATAAAAAAAGTACGAGGGCAAACGAGGAACGAATAGGAAAAAGGAGCAAAAAAAAAGAGAAGACTTAAGCTCTCTTGTCGTACGTTCTGATCTACAGGAGCAGAATACCGATGGTGAAGTTGAGAATGTATGATGAGAAAAAAATTCAAGAGGTCAATAAACTGACGCATAATGAATTTCCAACTGTGCTATTATTTATTCGGAAATATCATTAAAATTCATTCGATAAAATAAATTCACTTGTGGCAGCACTGTCATATACATTACAATGAAGCAATGTCGAATAATTCAATTGACTTCTATACCATATAAATGAGCAAAGTTATTTTGAACATTCATCTTCTATAGCTGCAATCATTCTTGAATAATTGGTTAGTTTAGTAATAGATACTTCCGTGATTGTCAATTAATACAATTAACACAAGTGACATTTAGAATAACGTATTGTGCGCAGCGTTTCGCAATATGTTATTTCCATATTCACACGATGGCTACAATACCGAGTGATAAATCATTCAATGGATAGCAAACAGTTTTTGAAATATTTACCACACCACACGATATGATAAAAATTGTGAGTGAATAAATTTGAATTCGAAATATATTTTCCATAATCCGATTTATTTCAATGAATTCGTTATTTTGCATTCGATAAATTCAAAATGTCCAAATCATTTGTTCGTTATGATTTTTTGTTCACTGATGACAGATTGTTCAATGCACCGTCTCGCGAAAGAGTTGATCAACTGGATTATATTATATGCTACATAAAATGCAAGTAGGTTAATCATGCCTGATGGTCTATTCCACTTGGAATTCAATGCACGTTGTATACATTCTAACCAAGCGAAATAAAAAAAATTGCTTCACCGTGACCGCGCGCCCGCATCAAACAAAAAGGATTACATTTACATTTTTTGAAGAAAAAAGTATTGCAGGAATATTTTCCTTGATATAATCAAATCTTTATGCACAAGGTGTCAAATAAAATATTGCTCAATTGTTCAGTCTCTTTCAGTGAAATGACAGTGTACGCAGCCTACATCACGCATGCTTTCCAAAAAAAAACATAAAAAGAACAAAATCTAAGAATCGAATGCAAGCAAAAAAAAAAATGGGTGCAACTATTTTTATTGCAGAGGACATCAATTCCTGGATTACCCAGCGGTCACCGTTGGGATTTTGAGTCACATATTTACGATCCTCAACCTACTCGATACATCGAACATCCTAAGAATCGATCTCACTCGAGATATGAATGTAACAGTATTGTGGTTGAAATATAAATCATTACCCATTGCGTTCACACGAATATATCCGAATTTTAAAGATAATAGATGGCGGGAAAAATCTGTCATTTGTCCAAAAGGTAACAAATCAAATATATTCATAAATTCTCAATGGAACAAAGATTAGATTAACTGCGATTCATATTGGAAATTGAAACGAAATCAAAAAAACACTTAATGACATATTAAAACGTTTGTGTGAGAAAACAATTAGTAATCGTCTCAAAAGAGCATTTGCAGAATGCTATTTCTCAGTAGAAATGCTCCAAAGTGATCGCCTCATTTTCCACATAAAAGTTGTCAGCCAGCAATTACAGGCAACGGGCTGGCACTTACTAGTGGCCTTAATGCCAATGAAAGAGGACGGAAATGAAAGGGAGAGACGTAACGAGAACGACGCGACGAGAGTATCAGCTTAATATAAATTTATGAGATTACTCCGCCCACTTGGAGGGCCGTCGTGCGCGCTGGTCCTTGGCACTGACGCGATACCCGCATAACCGAGTGTGTGTGATTTACATTTAGTATGCACAATCTACATTCATTTGTTTTGTCAATGGCTTATCGCCAAATCTACAAAATCATTCTCACTATTATTATTAGCATTCAGTTAAAGTTTAAGTGGACTTTGTTATTTGATACTGTGCCACATATATATATATACAAATAGTCAAGTTCATCATTCAATTTGATATATGCAACGTTGGAACCACCTCAGTTGCAATTAATCTACTTCACCGAACATTGCACTGCGCCAAAGTGTTTGTCATCATATACCAAAATTGCACGACGGATAAATGGGAAACTAGAATACTTCGATCGTCTATCGTGGTTTATGTATATCATTGTTCATGGTCCATAGTGAACGAGATGATGGAGTGGTAGAGAGTGAGGGCAGTATAGAGGGAGTGTGTGAAACCTGAAGGGCGTGAGTGAGAGAGAATGAGAAGTTCTATCGTTGTTTTACTTAGAATAGGGGGAAGATTTACATTTCGGGAGAGATTTGCATTAATTTACGGCGCTCGTTGGTACTCCGTATCCAATATCCACAGGGGGATATTGAGACAGGAACTGTAAGCTAAGCTAGATGTGACTATGTTGGAGATTGTCTACAGATTAACAGTTGAATTCATCCCCCAGTGTTGATAGGTTATTCATTTATAATATTTCATATCTATATGAATCATCGGAAAATATACATTTATATATACCAAGAATAACAGACTCGTATGGTATTTATCAAAAACTTCTAATCAAATTGAATAATTACTGTACAAGACCTGAATGAAATCATTTTTATTTCCCTTTATGTATACACAAACAGGTTGTGGTTTGTATCTCTATGGAAAACTAAACGTTTTCAGATATTTTTGCTTTCAAATATTGCAGATGAATAATCCAAGTGTCATTGACAGACAAAGAGTGCCCGACGCACATGTTAGGCGTTCTCCATTCGTATAATTGAGTGGTATCGCACGAGTCAAGTTGTCTACTCCCACGGGAGAGAGAATTGCAACCCTCTGAATTTTGTGGTCGCAGAAAGCGAC
This sequence comes from Zele albiditarsus, assembly GCA_958496275.1. Taxonomy (NCBI): domain Eukaryota; kingdom Metazoa; phylum Arthropoda; class Insecta; order Hymenoptera; family Braconidae; genus Zele; species Zele albiditarsus. The sequence continues at coordinate 14,007,971 of OY292410.1, forward strand.
GCTAGACACTTGAGAGTTGAATGCGGAAAGTCATCCCCTATTCACCCCTAACTCCTTATTCACGTAGATATAAAGGTATAACAGGCGTATCGCGTTATACAGGACAACATAGTGAGGGAGAACGAATCAGCGTTGGGAAATAAGCCAGAGAGAAAGAGTGAACAAATACAAAAGCTCCGTCGAGGCAAAATCGTCGGTTATGTACGAGACAATGACTCTTAACCAAGCCGGCAAAGCACTCAGAGAATCGCAAGCTCTCATCGTTTAAGAACTGAGCAAACATCAACGTAGCTTATTATTTCGAGTAAAGTAAAACCACCACCCTGGCGCTGTGATTGTGTAGCATTCTCTGCATTTTTGCTGCTTTGCTTGTGCTCGCGTAGACAAAAGAAAAACCAAATAACAAAGAACAGATACACCGTTGTGACAACGGCTACAACGATGGTAGTGTGCAATAATAGAGAAAGTGAAAAGGCCAAGAGACGAAAAAACTCGGGGAAAAAAAACGGGAACTAAGAACAGCAGACCAATGAGAAGTGAAAAGACGACTGAAATAACGAGAAAAAAATGAAGACGAGAGTGGAAGAATAAGGAATAACGGCAGATTTCTTCACATAGACCTCATTAAAGTCATCTCAAGACTAACTTTTATTCCACACTTTAAAGCCAGTAAGGAAGGCAATACTTATTGTCATTAACGTCATCCGTCATGACATTTAAATTTAAAGTTTGTTATTTTTTTTTCTTTTATTGAAGAAAGGAAAAACTCATGCTCCTCGGCATCGTTTGACTATTCTCAACCTCAGGGACTTTTTATAATTCGAACTCGTTCCAACTTGGTCAACGTGAAACCAGCTAGCAGAAATGTCCGTAAAACTTATTCGCCGCACAGTATGAGAGTCGGGCGGCCAGGCTGAAAGGAAGTCAGGTTATATAGCATATATACATGTATACATATATAAGTTTGCGAGGGAGAGAAAGATATGGAAAATTTACAGACGAGAAAAGTGCCCAGCAACGTCGGAAGCTTTTCACGATCGATCGAGACCCCTCGAACCGAAGAGAGATCAAACACATCACCCGATTAAATCGTGGAATCGGAGGGAAAATTAACTCAGTACTTGAAGCAAGACTATATCTTATTTTTCATTATTTTTTTTCCCATTTCTTCGTTGCCTTTACCTTCGGTGTTATCGTATCGGAATAGAGTTTTATTTCTTTACATTGGTTATTGACGTATCTTTGATCAAAGACTTCTTATATACTTTTATCGCGACGTGCGAAATATTATAGCAATACCAACACATACATGTAGTGTATCCACACTTGGGATATTTTTTGTTTGTTCTCTACCTCATCACGGTCGGTGTTTGAAACTGATCAAGGATCAAACTACATGCAATTCAATGCGATTTGATAACTCGACTCGATGTAATTTGGAATTTGGAATTTGGAATATGATGACAATAAAATGTACTCCATTTGATAACTGGAACCAAATTCCACTTCAATTCTTACCCTTTTCACAACTACGCTTATTTTCGTGTCCACTCCCGCCACACCAAATTGACACTAGTAGTAGAATATTAAATATCAAAGGGAGGTAAAATATATACCGGAGCATGTGACATAAATTTCAGAAATATATAATAGAGAAGAATAATAAAAATATATAAATTAATTAACAAAGTAAATCAGAAGTGCAAGATAAAGTTTTCGTTGAGAAAATTATGATAAGTTATACAAGACGACAGTGGAAGGCGATGGCTCACAGAGTACGCTCATCGAGGAAATTTTTTACTCAACCAGAACAACAAGTAATGGTCAGGCATCAACGAGAAAACTGATATGCCACTATACAGAATTTTTGCCGCTGCTGTGAAGTTTTCGATCGACGTCAAATCGACGTGGAGCTTGAAACCCTTGAAGTGTGCTTTTAATGCCGGTAAAAAAAGAAGAAAGGGGAGAAAATATTTTTAAAAGTTCACGATTGGCGGCTGTCAATAGGTTAGCAAAATAAAACAACGAAATGACGTTGAATCAATGATTATTGATTCTGTGGAAATCATGCGATGGATGGAAAATAGTAGTAGGATATGAAATCCAATAGCTGGTCTAAATAAATTAAATAAATGATTCGTTTCGAAATAAGGATTTTAGTTTTGCAGTGTTTATTACACTAATATAGCTCATGGAGTTTATTATAAAGATGATGCAGCATTAAAAAAATGCTAACGCCGCAGAGCTCATCCATCAGAATTCATTCTGAAAATAAACTAAGAATCCAATGAAATTCAATTATTTTCTCTCATTCAAATTATTATAACTAATACAATAAATAAGATTCCTACAATTCTGAATAAATTTAGCACTCTAGCATTAACGGGAATGCCAGTAATTCTGGTTCAAATTTCATATATAAATGTAAAGCAATATATACATATAGTCTACAGTAATTGTTTTCGGGTTGGAAACGTCGACGAATACATGCACAAACGTGAGGTTAGGTGAAGGTGAGAGAACGGGACGCGGGGAAAGGTGATATGAACGAGTTGGAAAACGAGAGATGAAATGACGGAAGCAACGAGTGGAAGGATTGGAGTGGTTGAGGGTAGAATTGGTTGGTATACCACCAACCAGGGGCGCTGGTTTAATCGACACGGTCACTCTCTCGCACCTGCAGCGCGTTATTAATAACTCCCGCGCGCATCATCTTCGGTAGAAGAATAATCCATTAGAAGCGACGGCGTACCGACTGCTATGAACGAAAAAAAAAAAAAAAAACGTAAATAAAATAATGTGAAATAGAATAAAAAAAGACATGATAAAATAAAATGAGAAGAAAGAAAAAAAAGCCACAAATCGTACGGACTGCCGGTACTGGGGGAGCCACAGTGAAGAGAGAATTGAGCACGTGGCCTCGTTGGCGAAATGTATACAACCACCGTTCTCTCAGTACCAACCGTTAGGGGAATTAATCATTTTTTTCGTCTGCCTTTGTATTTATATTATTCTTTCTTTTTTTTTTTTTCATATTTCTTATATATTATGTTCAGATTTATTTTATCAGGCGTGAATGATGGTAGCCTTGTGATGCTGACTGTTAATTACGTCGGGAATTCTCGGGAAATAATTCTCAAGGTGCTGAAAAACCCAGGAATAAAAATGATTGATTAAGATTTCAGTTGAAAGCACTTCTTGTCGCTCCTTGTTCAAGAAATGTATAAGAATACAGAGAAAATTTGTTATCACGAAAGTTTTGCAATGGTTCAAATGAATTATAATTTCGTCACAATTTTATCACGAAACTAATGTTCACAGTGTGGGATTGGAGAGTGATTTATAATTTTGGAATGAATTATAATTGAAAGCAGATTTATTGAATTGGAGGTTGAACATTGATCGTTTGGAATATACTCGAGAGATTTTCACGCGAATATTTTGTGACCATTAGAGCCAGAGGGAATAAGACTCAGTGCGCGCTCAAAGGCGGTTAGGATATCTGATATTCTCAGTAATCGGTTAGGTATATATACATATATAGTATTATCTGTATAGTTATACCTATATATGCACATATAGTCGAGATCCCATTCTGGCTTTTACCGAGCTAACGGATATAGTCAGGGCGGAGTTTATCCGATTCTTCGTGACTTACTCACGCTCTCTATTCGTACGTCCGCGAAGGATTATTATTCGCAGCTTTTATCATGGCTTCTATTTGCCGAAGAAAAAGACGAGTTGAGAAGAAGGCGAAGAAGAAGAAAATGAAGAAGGAAGAAAAGAAGAAGAGGAAAAAGAGAGAAAGAATAAGAGGCCAACGAAACCATCAGAAACTGGTGGAGAATCTTGGAAAGTCGCCGCGAACCTCCGCTCAATCGATTTCCAATTTTGCGTGAATGTTTATTGCTTGGGAAAGAGAAGGAGATAAAATAGAATTAAAAAAGAAGAAAAAATAAATTCCCTCCGCCAATATGAAGGGACGAAAATATGTTGGCAACATGCCCGAGATGACTTTGAACATGAAAGTTATAACAAGAAGTTTTACGTCGAAAATTTGCATAATCGATCATCAACGGCAACCATCTTCGGTACGAGAGTACATTCTCAATCAACGGCTTTTGTCGACATTAGTACGTGTATGTATGTATATATGTATATAAGTCAAACTTATAATTAGCATACTGTATACAAAAAATTGAGGGTTGATGCAGAAAATAAAAGATGAAAGATGATGAGTTTATTTCCACCCGAGAAATATGTATCAAGCACAAGATACAATATCATTATAAAATATAATTTCATCATTCAGAGAGTTCTGCGAGTTTATTAGTTGCCCGGATTTTTCACAATCGTCACCGTGAGTAATCCGGAGAAAAATTCTTTATGCAAAAAAAATGAAAAAAATATGTGAATGGAATACAATAAAGTAGCAAGCAAGGCATCCACTGCAGAAGTTTGTCACTTTTACAGCGTAATTCTGAACAACGGAGACATGCACGATGCTTTCTCACTAAAAATTGTTGAGCGTGAAAATTCATGGACATAATTTTAACTGATTGAAACTGCGAAGTAGGTCGTCAAATTTTTTTCTCTCATTCATACTAAGAAGCATTATTATAAACTTCAGCGAGAAAAAAAGTATTAATACAAATTTTTATCAAATTGGAATACATTCAACTACATAAATAATAGAAATAAAAATGGAATGATGATAATCGGTTGCTATACAGCTGCAATTATTCTCTTTTCGCAGCTCCTCATCAACACACCAAAATCCTTGTGAAATAATACTATCTCACTTTAGAGTTCATTCCACCTCTGGATTTTTTATTTTTTTATACAGTCTGTAGAATGTATACATAATGAAAAGACTATCTTGTTCTCCGCGCCATTCTCCCTATTTTGACTCTCAGGCAAGACGCGTATAGCATTATTTCACGAGAAAAAAAAACATACTGCTGAGAATTACATTATCGTATGATGAGACCCAAGCACCAACCAAGAGCCAAAGAGTAAGAGATACTCTTTATGCTGAACCATTTTTCTTCAAAGAAATTATTCGAACGACTCTACAGGGAGATAGTGTTCGTGTTGCGATGTGGGTCAACGAGCCGCGGAGCAAAAGAAAGAGGAAAAATAAAATGCCGAGAGCGAAACCGGAACCAACGGACGCCGCGCAATCCAGGATATATATGAAAGAGGTGCAGGAAAACGTTTTCTTTGCCCATCACAATCTACTTGGAACCATCTCATTTGCGGATTATTATTTTCATTATTGGAGAATATGGCGAGTCATGAAAGATGATACTGTATGAAAGAAGAAAAAAAGAAAAAAAATTGAATAGAAGAAGAAGATGGTTTATTTTATGTATGGTCAGAAAGTGAGAGAATAAAAAGTTATACAGATGATCGAAAGCGATAAAACCAGATTTACTCTGTTGCCATTGGGAAAATTCTCTACAATTTTCTTCATCACACGTTTACACATATATATATATACCTCCTAACCCAAGAGAAAATATCTAACAGAGTCACTTGTGAAATTCGTTTACCCACTCGCGAGTGTACGAATGGAGAAAAAAGAATAAGAGAAGAAAAAAAATTTCGGGAAAAAAAAAGTCATTGAGGTTATCACTATCCATGGCACGTTCCAACTAATACTAACTGCGGATTAAGCTTTCAAAGATCCTCCAAGGAAAATCGTAGCGTTCCAAACTACGACGAAGAATACGAGAGAGTGCAAAAACCTAGATATTATGAGTCGTCATCATTTGAAAATTGTGAGAAAATATCTTTTCATACTGGAGTGAAAAAAAAAAAGAATCTTAAATAGAAGGGAACTCGAATTTTTTTTCCCTTTTCACTCTCTGCTTTTTTTCTGCTCTCTACTGCGCCTGGTCCCTCACCGATATCGAATTTTCTTACTGAATTCCACTTAAAGCGACATTACCGCAGCAGCATCCCAATTTGCATAAAGAGCAGGATGGCAGCAAGGATCGCGTATATGCGATACGCTTATCATATATAAGTTATTTATATCGAAATCACCTTGCTCTCTCTTCCCCATGTAACTCGCTATATTGCGTCCAGTGTTATTGTCTCTCGGAACCACCAGGGGTACTGATGCTCATGAAAAACGATAATTGGTTATCGACTCATTGATTCTCTTGGCAAGTATGTATGTTGATACAAGCAGATATTCTCTAATGCTCGGCCATGCGAATAATCTAGAGAATCCATGCGAACGGTAAAATATCCATGAAATAATTTATGACAGCCGTTATTTTTCCTGCACGATTATTTATAAAACTTTCAATACATTTTAAAGTTTTGTTCCAAAGTCGTAAAAAAAAAAAGTGAAAAGTTTATGGCAGGAATTTTCCCAAGAATCATTGTAAATTAAAATCCTTCTCATGATTGCTATACAACGCGATGAATTATCTTACTATTATGATAATGTGAATAAAATAGTAGGAGAAAAATATTATTGGAACACGTTCGTACGTGTAACAAATACAATATTCTCGACAACAAATTCAACTCATTGCGACGTATGTATCGTATGTATGAAACATAAATGTATGATAAAAGGGAAAAGAAAATAGAATAGTTTATATCGTATGTACGAAATAGTACAATGCTTGTATAAGTTTCTGTGAAGCTGCAAGGGTTAGATACAATATAAATGATCGCACCGTCTATTCTCCATGCAGCTTGTCTGTCTGATTCCTTTCGCTTTTGTACATTGCCCTCACTCTCTCTTTCCCTTTGACTCAATTCCACTCGCTCACCCCCTTTACTTCCGCCCGTCCCCGCTTTCACATTCTCCAATCCCTGCTTGCCGCAATGTTTCGCTCATCGCCATTTACATATCTGTATTATTCAAGCACAACCGTTATTCAATTCCTACGCAAGTTACGAATGCATTATTGTTTCACTACCATTGTTAGCAAAACTGATGGAAAATATCATATATAAATTGCAGATATACGCAGTAATATTCAATATAACGTCTGTATTTAATTGAAGAGACTGTTTACTTTGTTCAATAGGTTTCTATGAGAAAAAAAATAAATAAATACGAATAGCACCATTATATTATCTAACGAGAATCTCACTCATATTCCCATCAAAAGGAATAAAATAAATTATGCTAGAAAAAAACATAGCATTATTAAAAATCACAGTGCAATATTTTTGCAAAGATATGTTCGCAGAATAATTCTGGCAGCAGTAAAATATTACAAACGATAAACGACGGTCTAGCTCGTGAATAAATGACGCAAAGGGCACACTGTCATATATAACAGTCAAGATGAGCTTCGCCATTTAAAGCATCAGAATATGGGTTCACACAAAAGTAGTGAGAGGGATTGAGGGCGAGAGGAAATAGCTGGCTTCGTTAACGTATATGTATTTAGTAATTAGCAAATATGCGAAGTGAAAACTCACTCTCTCTTTCTCTATAGCTTTTCCCGTCCCATCCAATATAAATGTGTACATGTACATAGTTATATGTATAACAAAATTCGAAATTAACGGGCATTATTCAGCGTCCCCCAACGTAGGGAAAAATAAAAAATTAAACGGAATATTATTTTGAGGAGGGTCACGATATTCAAAACCATAACCGTTCATAATGAACATAGTACTCGCAGGCAGTTACAAGCTCGAAAAACTTTATATAATTTTTTATCGAATTAACCCTTAAATCGTTAGTTTATTAACGAACATCGAAGCGTGGACAGAGTTATAACAAGATATAGTGTATATGAAGAGCACTCACATGGCTCCATAGCGCATCCATTTATAAACTTAATAACGTTTGCTCTGGCTCTCGCTCTCTTACTATCCCTCCCTCTCTCATCGTCGTTCTAGTGGTAGAGGAAATGTGGGGACATAGAGAGTAGAGACAAGACTTTCGCTGAGGGTAGAAATGTTCTCGAGTATATATTTTATATTTCTTTTCCTTTTTTTCTCTTTCATGTTTGTGAAACGTCACCCTTCCTATGGTGATACTCGTAGTTTCCTGTTTGCTTTTTTCGCGAAAAACGACCGCAGAAAAGATCAAACGGAAGATATATATATATATATAGGAAGAAAAACAAATAAAACAAGCTGGGTACTCATTTCTCGCTTCTCAAGGTATACAAGATAGCAGTTTCAACCATGCCAGTTTGAATGAAGTGGAAAGAAATATGAAAAAAATACATATTGCACTTAAAAATTATATGCATGTATATGAGTTTGGATAACGTATCGCGACCCGTGTCACATCACTGGTTGTAGTGATTCAATTTAACGCAAAGATACGTTCTCTCTATATAACTGTTCGCCACAAAATTATTGCTGAATTGTTTCAACGTCATGAGAAAAAAAAAACAATTAAATCAACGTTTCGTTCTTTCTTTTTTAAATATTTTTATCACTATAGAATCGCAGTTTGTGGAAATAAAATAAGATAGATTTTTAACCACTGATGACTGCGCAGTTTCACGTCGAATTGGTTTATCGAAAAGAGTGAGAAAGAGAGGTGAAGACAAATGAGAAAAAGAATTGTCTGCTTGCGAGAATCGCGGTTTGATCGAAAAAGTGGGAACGTGCCTTTTGCGCGCTCTCTGTGGGTATATAGGTAAATTGGTGGATTTTCAAAAACGACCGCGTTGGTTGTGCTGTCTGCGAAGAAGACGATGAAATAGAGGGAGAATGGATGAAGAAAGGAGAAATGAGAGAAAGTATAAGAATAGAATGCAAGGGCGAGTGAACGTGGGTATGCAGACGTATGGTAGCGATCAGTTGAATGGACGGTTGAATGTGAATTTCGGCGCTTCTACAACCACCACTTTAAGCATCTGCACTATTTTTCCTTTCACAAAGATTCTTATACGTATCTCTTTTCGTGACGCAATGACAAAGGGATATTGGAAACAATTTTTCACATATAGAGGCGGGAGCCGTTTTAGAATGGGTTTTAAAAATAAATTGATCCAAATTGATCAGGAAGATTATCTAAAAAAAAAAAAATGACAAAATCAGTTGGATATTTTTTTTTCTCGTTTTCATCTACGAGAATCAATTCAGCTTCCATTGGATACGTTACAGGCGTCACTCCACGTGCCCTAACATACGGAGAGAGTGAAATAAGAAAAAACGTACCACCATGATTCATAAACGAGAGATTTGAGAATGAAGTTTACAATTTAACGACTGGAATTGATGGTTATAGTCGTCAATTTTGTACACGATGTCACGCAAGTAATCTGCGCGACAAAAGCAACAGCCAAAAAGAGAGTTATTACGATCGTAACTTTCTGCATGTTGCAACGCGTTAACGGCGGGGTGTATAACTGTATCAGAAAATAAAGAGGCAACATTGCACTACATGAAGACACATATAGTGAAAGAGTCACAACAACATGGATAAAGTAAAAGTGAGCGAGCCAGTAGAAATGGTACATGTGAAGTCAGACAGCTGTTAACGGCCCATCGTAACGCATGAGATAGACACTATTGTATGAGGTGACTAGATATTACTCCGTCCATTATTTAGTTTATCTATGTTTAGAGTTGAAAATAAAAAATCAAGTCTGAGATATCACCATTGAATTATCTGATCGTAAAACAATATTGCGCAGAATAAAAGAGAACATTCTAACACGAATCGCTGAAAGAAAATAAAAATACAGCTTGGATAAATAGTAACCGAACTTGATACAATGGAGTGTCGACGTTAAATATTCGAGTCGTGCGACGCGCATTGGGATTCTTCGTGTCGACGCTCAATTAATGGTGGAGCTTGTCACAAAATCATAGTGGCTACTGACGCGGCTTGTATCGTTTGGCGTTGACTACGTGGTGGCAGATACGTGACGCGTCCCATCAAGAGGGGAAGAGGGAGCACGAGAGAGTGAGAGGAAGCGATAAAGCAGCGAGAGAAATAGTGAATGTGTATGTATATATACATATATTTGATAGTAATGGCGTCGCAACAGAGTGCGCGCAATTAATGTCAATCAATATGTCACGTGGGGGACGGGTTGCATTTAAAACGCAACAAGTTGAATTTTTTTTTTTATCTAATTCAAACTAGACACGAAATAGTATATATGTGTATATCGATATTTTTTTTTTTTCTGCAAGTGCGAACGCAAGAGTGGCGCACATAATTCCGGAATTTAATTAAATTGCCTCGTCTACTCTTGCCTTCTCTTGCATCCCTTCTGCCTTTGGGTTTTCAAATATAACTGTACATTTACAAAATGAATTTTAGATACTAGTATTCGTTATACACGCACCTGCGGCCTCGAAACATCATCGCGCTGGCATTGAAAATTATTAATGCTACGCGCAAGTTGAATTATGTATTTTTTTTATCCCATTTTTATATTTTTCGTTCATATTTTTACAATATGAATTATTTGTTGAAAAGGACGTTATGAGGGAGATTATTTTTTTCTTTCAATTCAATCTTTTCATGGGATAAATTTAATTATGCAAATATTTGTCACGATTCCTCGGCAGAAAATTAAAATGTTTGAGACGTGTTGATGGCAAAAAAAAAATGGTTGCATGGAACAGAGACAAACAATAATGAGCACTTGATGTTGAAACACGAAGCATAAACAGGGTAGTTATTCATACATAAATTAGAAGCGTGAAGTGAATACCGTTAAAGGGAGAAGAGAAAAGCAACGAGGGGTGGGAAAAGGCTGCGTTTAATTAAATTTTGTGTCATGATATATGCGCCAGTTATTACAACCAACTACCCCCTTTTGCATCGTACTTTAAAACAAAATCATGTCTTTATAATTTTCCGCGAGCTTTCACCTCAAAAATAAAAATACGATTTATTATTTCATGCAATAAACAAAAAATATTTATATATGTATATAAATGAATATCATAGAGATAAAAAAAGGCATTTCTATTTAATATTTGATTCGCCGCATCAAGCTATAAATAAACTATGATCCAACTCCTCTGTTTCCTATCGGAATATATTTCATGAGTGCAACCCACAAATATGTATAGCTGACGCGATAAATATTTCTGTCGAACATTTTGCACTGACGTTCGCCAGATTCTAAAACTAGTTGTGGACAAACTTATTCCGAAACAGATATGTCACCGACCATCGAAAACATGCCACCTGACTATAATTTACCTATCCACCTATGCACAAATATAAATACTGGAATGGTTATTCCGAAACGATCTCAATCGTTAACCAATCCCACTGAACACCAGTAGAAATTGTAAGTGACGTTAACAATTGCACTAGTATTACTAATCCTCAATATACAACGAGTGTAAAAACACTCCCACTGCATCAACTCAAGGTTTGCACAATGAAAACAGACAAGTCAATAAAGGTATTGCGCGCCCAGTTTATAGTCTCTTCAATATTTTTTCTCCCTATGTTATTTTATCTTACTATTCAACGCAATTTGTCGATATACTGTATTGGTGAATAAGCAGTGCTAACTAATATTTTCGTTTCATGAACAATTTGCAAATACTGCAATGTCGAATTAAAATAGAGGCTCACGAATAGTGGGATCCAATAAAACTTTCATCGATTCACGCAATGAATTCGCATATAAATGTGCATATAAATAGAAATAAAAAATGGAATTTCTCATATCAATGCAAATTTATCGTTTCGTGTATAAATATTATTTGAAATCCATATAGAGGGATTAAATGAAAACACTCACCACCCAAATCTGCAAAAAATATTTCTCGCAACGCGAGAAATTCCTCCTCCACTGGAATATCTGGTTTACCAAAGCAATCATTTTCCGGCCAAACGATTCTGAAAAAAAAAAATGTTTCGAGATAAAAATTTCATTTTATGAACGATATATATTTCACCACTTTCTTTGCATATATCCATATCATTTTTAGTTCACACGAATATTGAACCGATCCAATAATCCAATGCACGAAATGTTTCATGCTGCACTGATCAAACGCAAATAAATATATATTGCATACTTTCTAGTCGATTGTGTTGAAGTACTTTGATTTTGCTATTGTGATTGAAATAAATATGTGATTGAATGTGGAATATTCGACGAGATAGAATGGGGAAAAGTAGAACGAGAACCATATACACATCTGAGTGGCAAGTTTGGATTGGATGCAAGCAATGAAAGCTAAGCTCTATCCCCCACCCCATTCTCAATCTCCTACTTCCCTTTATATCCTTCAATGTGAGGCAACATATATATTCGATCTCGACCTGCACCAACTTATCCACGTCTCAACATCAAACTTCTGAGCAAAAGCCAAAAGAGTTCTTATATTTGTTGTACAATAATATTGTTGCTAACAGAAAACAATAGCGTTTTGAAGCGTGAGGAGAACCCATAAGTTTTGTCGAACACAACAATTATTGTCAATCATCTCACTAAACTACTTGTTTTCTGTCTTAATCTAAAGAAAATTCGTGCTTTATATGAGCTATGTCTACATAGTCAAGATGTATACGTCACCGTTATCTGTTTCCGAAACATGAACTCTTCATGGCTCTAAGTTATAGAGTATAGTGTTCATGGATACCGCGGGCCTGTACTTAGCACAATGAATCAACAAACAGCTCTCCATTATCAATCCCGTCGTTTACTTCTGCACTTAACGGGCTCTCAATTAATTTTCTTGTATTAGAGTACAAAATCTATAGTATGCATTCACATAGATTCTGGACAAAAGAAAAGCTCGTATCCCTACCATACCTTGTCGCTTTTATTTAATGATGCAGATAACGATCGATAATACATATAAAGGAAAAATTCGGATGGAAAAAGCAATTCAGTCTTTACACGAGAGGTCATAGTGAGATGAAGCAGGAGAGGCTTTTCGTAAAGTGCAAAACGTTGAACGTGAACGCTCCGGCCAATCCAATAAGCATAGAGCAGTCGCCGGGGACGACGTAGTGCTTGTGTGCTGCTCTGGTTTTCGTCCTCGTCCTCGTCGTCGTTACACGACAAGAAAGAGAGGTGCCGACTCGAGCGGAATATATAGGAAGATGGTCTGAATAGAAATCCAGCGGCATACAATTCCCATTATTCCACCGATTCTCAGCGCTTTGACAATGGGGTGGCTACACCTCTCCACCCTCTGCTCTCACTCCATCGCCCTCACACTAAATCTCTCAATCTCCACTTATGCCCATCCAAAACGTGTCTCCTTGCCCAGCAGCAACGAATGCACAGGGCACGATGAATATTATGTATTTATTTGTTTTCATTATATTACTTTTTTTCCTCCTTTTCACACCAAATGATAAATATCTGCATATTCATCTGCGAATATTCCGCGGTTATATTATCCAATGTAGACACAATGAAGTATATGGTAGATGAATTAAATGATTAACCATTGTGAACGAGTGTGATATTGAACATCAGACGGTTGCCGTCTATGTATGTGTATTAACATTATTTCTATATATTCCAAATCCAGTCGGAAATTTGCTCTATTGCAGGGCAAATACTAAGCCAAAGATTATATAACAGATTCAGAGTGTGGGGAATGTAACGCGTGGTATTTGTACAGCGAACGGGGTGCGGATCATATATAGATCTCTTTACACAGGAGATTCAGCCATAAGGAGAGAGAACCGAGCCACTACATTGTTTACTATATCCACTGGTATTAACATAACTGTGTTATTAATAATATCGTTGGTTGGCCGATGGGAGGAAGCCGGAGCGGAAAAGGAGAAAAGGGAACATGGAGACTAACTGTACATAGGGAGATGGGTGGATGTGTGCATGAGTATGCGACAGACGTCGCGGCAGTCTGCCACCTCCCACGCAAATCTCCTGTTGTATGCACTAGACGCCGGTATAACCGTGAGGCTTGAATTTCCATTGTCCGTGCCATGGTAGCGCCCATAATGAAACACGTGGGGAGGAGAGAGGCACACAAAGAGTGTACAATTGTCTATCCACACCCGCCCCTTGCCTTTTTCCCTCTTGGTCCATCAGTCCAAGCATTGATAAAGGGAACGTGAGGGTGGTGATGGCAGTGGTGCTAGTAATGAAACGTGAAGAGGGTCGCATAGTGGCGACTGATCCTGCCAATAGGTTGCATTATTGAACCAATTTCGTGACTGGGGAGAAAGATACCGCTCCTCTCACGAATATACGGTGGTGAAGCAAATGAAAATAAGAGGTAGCGTGAGAGAATGAGACAGAGTGAAGGAAAAAGAAGAGGAGGAAATGGTGGGAGTGTCGGAATACGGAATCTGGTCGTTGGACGATAACGAGTCCCACGTAAAGAAGAGAAAAAAATTTCACGATGAAAATATCTCAAGGGGCTGAAGGATTTTTCTTTTCTTCTCTCCCTTTTTTTTATATATATATAATAAAGCTTTTACGAAATTTTAAGGGTATCGTTTAGTACGTCTTTACTCAATTAGTGATTCATTATTGTCATGAGGGGACATTTTTTTTCTCATTCTTTCTGTTCATTTTCCTTTTTTTGTTTTTAAGTTATTAATGATCATAATTGTCTTGGTAAAGCAGAACTGGGTATGAAAGATGAAACTCAGTGAAAGTATACTCACAATTTTGATGTAGATGGAGGGAAAAATTTGAGAGAAGGAATAAAGTGTAAACTACATCGATTTGAAACGTAGTCTCTACACTACTTGAGACACTGTATATATACCATTGCCAATGCCGAGACGTGGAATACTTTGTGAAAGTTTTCTGAGAGACGTCACCTGGATACTAATACACGAGTTGAAGAATTTTCACTTAGTGTATGTGTGAATGCTTGTTCCTCGCATTCTCCCTGCTCCATGTATTTCTGTTTTTAACTATTCGTCGTTCTCTAGATTCCACTTGAAGCAGATTCACATATATGAATGTAAGTATGTGTTTTTGTATGTGTAATCAGTAATAGATGGTCCGCGTATTTACGAGTACATTTAAATAGTGATCGACCGAATTTCGGCGGAGAAAATGTAATATTGTGCATCAAAGTTCGCTGTTATGGCCGTTCAATAATTTAAGAAACAGAAAATTTAATTTCCATACTAATTGGCAGTAAAATAGTTATTCGAAAGATACGTGATTGGAAAACAAGAGGCCAAAAGCTCATGAGCGTGAGGAGGAGAGGAAGCACTGCTGAGAAGGAAAACGGAGTATCTCACGTAATTCAGGTTAAAGGGTATTCGATCAATGAAACGTTACGCTGTAAAGTTGGTGATAACGAGTGCGCAACGCGCGGCCATATACATGCATATATATACTGAACAATTGTACTTAGTTGTATGAGGACGCGGGGCGAGTCCGTAAAGGAAGAAATTGGTTTAAAGCAAGTGAAGTCGTGAAGAACATAGAAAGACAAAACTAAAGTACAAAAAAAAAAAGATAGAAAAAGGTTTTTTTTTATTCCATTTTAACGAAGCTCTTACGTCTTTGTGACTCCACAACGAAACACGGAAATGAAATTTCTTGGGTAGACGACAGGATGGATGTTGTTTTTTGTTTCTTTTCCTTCAAGGGAAAAAAATTCTATGGGCATACAAAAGTAAACCCTGACGTGGGTTTTTTACTCAACCCTTCGAAACGTGTGCGCCCGTACACACATACCCCCGTTGCCAGAACGAACCTTTTGTTTATCGAAACAATGACACCGGTACCGGCGTTCTTCAGCGAAGTTAATTCTCTCTCCCGGTTGCCCTATTTCCACGTTGGTATGCCTCTCACCTTATTCTACACGATGGACTGTTCCATTGTAAGTTCGAGATCCGGGTGGTAGACGAAAAAAAACAGAAACACGAACCACCACTCTTCGACTACGTATTGTATAGATTTATATCGGGAAGAAAAAGTTGAAACTTTACACTCGCCAACCACCCCGACGAGTGTCAAGGCAGGAAAAACGATCGTGGCTTCACCATGATCTCAGAAGCCAACGATCCCTGACATAATATTGAAAATGAGCAATACGCGTTTTTCGTATATGTTTATGAAGAATGCATTACCAAAAATTCATACCTTGCGGACCGCAAAAGACCGATAGCCTCTTCGAATTCTTTCCGACGTAACAGCTTTTGAATTTTTTTCATCGCATCACTCCTACGTAGAAAAAAAAAAACAAATATATTGGTAAATTTTTCTTTTACGTTGGGGTTTTTCTCCGTTTTGCATATTACTTCTGTTCATCTATTGGCAAATCAGAAGCCGCATCAAATGGCACAACATCCGGTATCGTTCCCTCTTGCATAACAGCAGACAACTCTGGACCGGCCTCATCCCAACGCTCATCCAAACTTTTCGTTGGCAGTGTCTGTTGTTGTTGTTCTTTTGCCGTTTTACTTTTATTAACTTTCTTACGTCGTTTCTTTGTTTTTGCAACGATAATACTGCGTCCTTGTGCGCAAAATTGCTCGAGCATTTTCAGAAAGAGATGGACGGTAAGCAGCAAGTCCACCAAGTAACTCCTGAATATTCAGTAACAAACAAAAACGAAAATCAAATTAATTGGGAATGGAAATTTAATTAAAGTTAAAATATCTCGAGAAATACACTCTTTTTCCCTTTTTCTTTATCTTTTCTTCATCTCTTCACTTGTACTAAAAATGTACCACTATTAGATCGGAAATGCCGGAAAGGCTGGTGAATTCTCACCGATTTTTCGCTCTCCCATCGACGTCAATGAAGCTTGTTTATTTCGTCAAGTAACAGCATGAAAGAAGGGTCAAGAGGAAAATGGTAAAAAAAAGTAGAAGGAAAATAAGGGACTAGTGATGAGAAGAATGTGGACCCGACAAGAGAGAATAAAAGGACTAAACGATCAACAATGCCATAAGAGAAAGGACGAGAGGAAGGGTGGAAAGGAGAGAACAAGAAGATACTACCTTTAGTCAAGCGCTCGAATGAGAACGAGTGGAGTCAATATGTCTGCGGTAGATAAAACTTTGGGTAAACAATTGTTGAGCCGCGCGACACAAGCCGGAAGATCCACCCACTATATATATATATAATATAGCACAGCCACTACGAAGATGTTTATCGATTTTTGACTCTTGCCTCGCGGAGTATTGTAAGTTAGGTTATTGGCCTTGCCATTTTTTTTTCCGCGACTCTTTTTCCCCCACTCACTTTTGCTCTCATAAGTTTGCCAGACATCACGAAACACAGTGTATACAAGATTCAAAAAGTAGTTTACTACTTTTTATATCGACGTTATACCAGGCAACATCCTGAGACTCTCGTTTCTAACCGAAGATCGAAGTAATCCTATACAACCCGCTGAACCCATCCTCTACACTTCACCATCTTGCAAAACACTCGCCCAACCATTTTCATCCCAAATGAGATGCGTTTCTTTTTTTTCCATCCTCAAGCAAATAAAGATTAGTTTTTAGTCTGCTATCTGCTAATATGGAATATTGACATAACACATTGACTAGTAATAAAGGGACGATATTCAAATGTGTTGGAGAAATTAAAAAAAAAAGAGCTGACGATAAAATGTCGACAGTGCTTACGAGAGTAATACTGCTCTCGGAATACGATACGGTGGCAATGATCGTTAAACGTTATTAGGATCGGTGTTCAAGAGTTAAAGCGCGATACTAACCGTGACATTTTAAGTCCGTCGTAGCAGAGAAGTTGGGATAGTATCGTTTCCCGATATTCCGGAACGTAAAATACATTGCTCTTAATGACCTTACTGGAATCTCGCACCCCCTTGTCGGTAGTTTTATCCATGGCCGACAGAGTATGAAGAAGCTCCTGCAAAAGCAAATGAGGTTCGGTGGAGGGGCGAGAGCAGAATCTCGCATTCGAAAATTCTTCAAATTGCGTGAATAACATTCAAAGCATGGAGAGGCTATTAAATATCTAGATATGTATATATATATATTTATGTCTACATTATTATCAGCATCAAAAAGATCGTAAACAAGAGTTTATCAAAATAATATGCAACTGTATATACTCACTTGATAAGCTTTTAATGCGAGATGTAGACGCTTTGACCAATGCAATGGTTTCTTCTTATCTAAAGTTGTTAATTCATAATACTGCTCCATTTGTCGCTGAACAACGTAAAATATTTCTGTCGAAATTGTCTCACTGGAGATAGGAAGACATGGATAAATATACATTTATGAACATTACTATGCAAATTAGTGAATAAAGATGGATAAATGAAAAACCTACAGACGGAAAAAATACGTCGATAAGAAATGGAATATATAGATTTACGGATTTTGAAAGTACTGACGATGCCAAAAATAAGTGGGAAAACTTTGGATGGAGAAGAAGTTCTATGTATATAGGGGTATGAATGTATGTGTGAAAGAGAGTTTGGGTCGAAAATGGAAAGCGACGGGAAACTCGTTGGCAAACTCGGGAAGCATTCTTCCGGGTGGGGTATAACCTCCCATTTTCCTTACGATCTTTTATTTTTTACGTTCGAGTAGGAAGTCAGAAGAATGAAGGCGGCACCTACCTCACGTATTTCACCTGGAACTTGTAATGGCGGTTGAACTCCATGAAGAAACGCATTGCCCAAAGATAGTGGCTTGCATCCGTCTTATCAGCATTACTCTCACCAATTATACATGACTTGGCATGTCTCATTACGGGATTGTAAGCCCCAATGAGAAATTCCACACAAAATTCTTTCAAGAATAGACGTACGCTCAATGCTGACTTTCGCTCATCAGTTGGTGGTTCAATAAGCACTCTATTCTTCGGTTTCTTCACTTTCATCTATTCATTTTTATACGTTTTTATATATTTTTTCGCAATTCAAATTGAATAAGGTTTTTAATTCAAATGCAACATTTCAACTTAAGTCCTATTCAAATTTAGAGTTAATAGGATTTAATGACATCTCCGAATGTGAACAGTATAAGGCGATGAGCGATGCGAAAGCAAAAAAAAAACGCGACATACACAAAGAAGAGGCAAGAGTGACCCACTTTCCAATGCTTGAAACCATTAAGCAAGACCGAGCTTAATTACGCGCTAGAATATCTCTAATTAACAGTCGTATTTTCATTTCTATCCGACACCCTTCCCTATTCTTCCTTCCTCCCCCATTGCCACCGCCATTTTGCTGCTAATGAAAACTATCATTGGGAAACCGGCTGCTAATTGAATGAAGCTATTTTCCAGTCTTTATGTCAGTTGAAAAAGTGAACGAAGCATAAGAAAAAAAAACACCCAAAATTGATATTACTTCTTTCCTCTCACACCACCATATACAATATATTATTTCATCCAATGAGTTGATTAATTTCATTTTCATATTCACCTTGTCATGCGAAAAGTCCAATGATTCAATTTTTTGAAATGGTTTATGACAAATCAGTTGATTTTCACCAATAGCTTTCATATTTTGTACAACGAAGGTTCCACCAAATCGCGAATGTCTGAAACAATAATATCAAAAAAAAACATATAGTTTCATATCAATTATATTGTGATTATATCGAATAATGCAAATTCATAATTTATGCTTTTTGAAGGTAGGAAAATGGATGAAAAGATATGAAAAGAGAAAACATTTTATGTTTAATTATTTCTCTTTTTCACAGACTACAAGTAACATTATGCATGGTATACGCGGGTGAATACCTGCTCATTATAAAAAATGTGGCTCGCTTCGTACCAACAAGTGGATGAAAGCGCTTGCTATTCACGTCCAAAGCATTTTTCTGTTTTAAAGAACTGGGTCATAATCATTACATTGACAGTGTAACCTAACGACCGCTACCACACCACTGCCTCATCCCGTGTGTGCAGTGAACATTTTCCCTTTTTCCTCTTTTTTTTTTCTTTTTTATCTTTATGTCATGTTCAAGCGGCGTCAGACATTAATGCTTTTCCCTTCCTCTTTCTCTCTCAACCCCTCGCTGTACCACAAACCGAGAATAAAACTATTTTCATTCGACTCAGTAAAGTCCAATGAGAGTAACGTCAAATATTACAAAAATAACAAAGAGGAAGATAAAAAAAAAATTTTTTCTCTGAACGCCACAAAA
The DNA here is from genome assembly GCA_958496275.1 of Zele albiditarsus. Taxonomy (NCBI): domain Eukaryota; kingdom Metazoa; phylum Arthropoda; class Insecta; order Hymenoptera; family Braconidae; genus Zele; species Zele albiditarsus. The sequence continues at coordinate 14,027,994 of OY292410.1, forward strand.
AAACTTTGTATTCTTTGTAATGTAAAATAACAAAATGAAAATGTACTGCTCGCAGTCTCGTTTCGAAGAACAGAATAATATCCAGCTTCATTAAATGGGATAAAAAAAATTATTTTTCATGAACACAAATATATTTACCTGGCGCCAGTGTATTTCCTCATTTTTTCCATTTTTTCCATAATTTCACGTCGACGAATGGATAATAATTTTGCTTCATCGCGTTCTTTTTCCGCTACACTTCTTTGCAAGCCAACAGTTGCTAATCCAGTCGCATTCTGTTCACGTAACATCAGCGCAATAATCTATAGCGTAACAAAAAAAAAATGTCAATGAAATAATTAATTATCCGTTACTTTTTTTTCTTCCAATTCATATTAATTTTAATAGACGTAATATTTTCACCTCTATCATTTGCATATGGAATTGTTGCTCCGTACTATTACTCGCGATGAACAAAAGTAAATCAACAATGCCTGACGTATGGAGTGCAAATAGTAACTGTAAATATTAAATTAATTTTTAAAGTGGGATAAATATATTTTGACATAATTATAATTCATTATATTTGCATTCATTTGGCACACACCTCATCATGAACAGTTGCATCATTATCAGCCCGTTTATCATTATCATCTGGTGGGACTTGTAGTACGTTACGAATTAATGTCAAGAGTCTTTCAATAATTAATTCATTTTCTTCTCCCCTCTCTGTGTAATCCTTAAATCATAACAAAATTACACAACATGAATTTATCAATTGTTGAACTACTAACAATGAATGAATTGATACAACGAAACACTTTTACTTACAATATTCAAAATTTTTCCCAACCTTTCGCTCACTACTGACCAAACATGATCATCAGTAAATGATTTTTTATACGATTGCAAGCATGAAACCAATTGTAAATAGAAATTACGATTCGTTCTTTCAGATGGTAACTCATCATTGTAAATCATCAATGCTGGACTAGTCAAATTGATCATCAATCTGAAAAATAAATAAACAATAATGAAAAATGATCGAGATACGTGTAACATACAAAATATATTCTCTGTTATATTGAAATCCGAAATAAACAAAAGTCTCACTCACCGTAATAAAACGTCCCACAGTTCCTCATTATCCTTGAATTGAGTGAAAATTCGAATAAGATCTGTTTCAAGGAGTTTCGCTTGACCAAGATATCGACGAACCACATGTGTATCATCGTCTCTCTTCAGATACTTAATCAAATCCTTTATAACATCTTTAAAAAACAAAATAAATAGAATTGAAAAAAAAATTGTCAGTATAGGTCACTGTAATCTTCGCGAATCCAAAATTCCAAACAACATATTCAAGAGAGTGAAAAGTACGGTTCAAAACATTAATATATCTACAAACAATTATAAAATAAATGAAATGAATCTTACTCAGTGCATCAGAATCCAAATGATAAGTTGCTCCATCATAATACCCAAGTGCATCGCATGTTGCGGCGAGCTCAGCCGCAATATAATCCGACATTTTTTTTCCTTCTCATTAATTTTTTTATTCACTCTAGATAAACTTTATTCCATAGTTATATCCCGCCCTTTTTGATTTAAATAAATAATAAAAGTGTGTGACGTCACACATCAGAATATATACCACAGCATTTTGAACATATCAAAACAATTTTTATAGGTTATGTACGCGGCGAGTTGTAAGTGTTGAGAAATATCTGAAGTAATATTCGTTGCTTCAAAATAATGAATTATTATTACGTAGTAGAAAAATAATGTTTTCGATTATATACCTGTATTATTGAATGACTTCGAGTGAACGAATGAAAAATAATGACGAAAGTGTGTTGATACACTGCAAACCCGGAGAACGCAACAGGTACATAAGCTGAATAGCGCGGGAATTTGTCGTTTATAATGTGAATTGGCGGTACAATCATGCGCACTAGCGATAAAAAAAAGTACTTAATTGCGCAGTGGTGTAGCAACGCCAACCTGATGGTGCTACTTTAGTATGGAAAATATTTCTGTCTTTCGAATTGCCATAATGATGAAAATATCAATATGTGTTAAGTTTGTTGGATCTTTTCATGCTATTTATAGGTTATGTCGCATTTCTCAATATTTATTTTGATATAATTTGTATAATTTTACTGGCAAGTAAACGCATACACTAATTGTCCTTGTGTGGCACCGCAACCATGCGCAGTACGAAAAAAAAATAATTCAACAGCGCAGTAATAGCGCTGAGGTGATAGTGATTATTCAACTTGGGCAATATTTGTGCATTTTAAATTGTGATAATAATTAATATGATCATCAATGTTATATATCTAATTCTCATAAACAGTTCTGTGTTATCTACAGGGTATGTAACATTATTCAATATTTTATTTTCAGTCTATTTATATATAATTTAATGGAGGATGAGACCCCTGATGACATTCATTTATGAGGCTGCAGCTATGCGCAACGTGAAAATAAAAAAATCTCTCTGCGCATGTTAACAGCGCCTATTCTATATTTGAATTCACTGTATTGTAAAGTGTATCGAGAACAGATGTATAATTTTTTCTCAATGTTTTATCTCTATTTATGCTACCTCTATTTATGCCACCTGCTCCTTGCGATCAGATTATTTATCTATCTACAAGTATGTAATTCTTATTGCATATATGTATTAAATATATATGTATCATAACGTTACCCGAAGAGAGATTTTTACTGCCGATTTTTTTCTCAAAAGCCCACCCGCAAGCTGATATAATTACCGACATAAAAGCACCCATCAAATCGCTATCAGTTATGACCTGGAGTTTAACGCTTGCGGCAATCATTATTCCCAGGCGTTTAACGAGAACAGTATATAACCAACATACAAGAAAAAAAAAAACAAGAAAAAAAATAACAATAAAATGTAGCAAATAATACGATGAAACAGAAAAAAAAAACGGTTTTGAAGATATCACGAACCCACCACTCGTTTCTGCATTTATATTCGTGATTTCAGATTATGAGACCATAATATTGTTTTATGGTGAAATATAAAAATATATTGAAATTGATAAAAAAAATATTTTTATTTGTAATATACATATATAATGTACTATTATTAGTCATCCACATTTTTTCTTGACCATTGCTAATTCCCATCATCAAATATTTTCCTTAATCCATACATATATACATGCAAACGTATATTTGCAGTAGTAGAAATTTTAACTGGGACTTTGAAACGACGATCATCAGCTACAGCTGCCGAGTGTACTTCAGAAACTAATTTGCTACATCCCCACCGGGTGAATCATTAAATTCTAACTGATGCTATGTATATACAGATATATATATGTCTTTGCACAAGGCGTGTGTGAACCTACGGCTCTGATTGCTTGCATCAATTTAATTTAAATTATTCTGTATATATACATATATAACTTCATTCAACATTTGGATAATTATATGTATCCATGCACAAGCAATAAATTAAATAAAACACCAAACATTCAATATCATTACCGTATCCATCTAAAGAAATAAAAAAAAAAAGAGAAAAAAAGAATAAATAAACGATTAAATAAATAAATAAATAACAATTTCAATATGATTACGCGCAACTTTGTACCATTGTTCGATTCAAATTTTGTTCTGTACGCAGAGGGCATGTTACATCACCAGAATAACAATAAAAAGGATCAAACGCCGAAAACGTATATATGGACAACACTCTCTCGCTCGCTATCTCCCCTTATCCCCGTGATCGTGTCCCGGCCGTTGCTCTCCCATGCGCGCGTGTATAGCATAATGCACGATATTTGCATGCAGGTCTCGCATCGAGGAAGGGCTCCAACAGGAGTGTGTAACGTATGCTAGTGCTGTTTTAGCAACTACCGCGTGTGCTACCTCGAATTGCCCCGTCCCGCAAAATAGCTTTAGACCTACCACTGCCACAAATGCAACCCCACATGCACAAACACGTACATATATATACATATAAATATATATCTATATAAGTACGCATATACGTATACAACATTTTCATTCTCTCTCGCCCTTGTCGTTTCTCCAGGGGTTTTAACGGGACTTTATATCGCCAGAAACGCATTTGCAGTATATACACCGATAACTACCACCACCGTAGTGTACAAACCCGATATGACGGTGAAAAAAAAAAACACACCACATTTAACACCTCCTGTATCTTATTATTATTATTATTATTATCGTTATCATTACTATTATTTATTTTTTATCACTATTATTGCATTAAGTTGAAGAACAATTTTGTTTTTTTTTTCCCCTTCCATATCTGTACACAATGAAATGCTCATCGATCGAACATATAATTTTTTTCGTCCCCTGATTCGGCTTCTATGTATGTCATAAAGAGTCCCAGCTGGTAAAAACGACTGAAAAACATCATTATAAGAAGAACTAGTGTGCTACTGCTGCTGCTGCTGCTGCTGCTGCTGCTCAAGTCGTAAGAAACAAAATTTACGATTGTGCTATTTGATATTCCTCAGCGCGTAAGAAGGGTGACAAAATAATAAGAGGGTAGCTGAAGTTTGTATATTGACTGTTGGTATAGGTATTTATGTATAAACAAAGCACGTATTTGTAAGGAATAAAGCTCATTGGTTTGCTTTTGATATTTTTTTGTTTTCGTTTTATCTATACTTTTCTGCCGCACCCTGCTGTCAACTTCACTCGGCTTCAATATGATAATACAAAAGGTAGATAGTTGCGTATTTATTCACAGCTGTTATGTGGTCGTTTAGATTATGCATTTCTTTTGTTAATTTTTTTTTCTTTCCATTTTTCTATACATATGCATTTACTTTGATATTATACTCGCACATTACGCGCAAATATACTATCAAAGTGAATGTACGTTTGGATAAAAGCATAAATAAAAGAGGAAGAAAAGAGACAACTTCGATGAATATCACTTTGACATGAAGTGTACATTACTCTCGCACGCAGACGTATTTGCTGATGTTATTTTCCACTCGACAAGTTATCTTTTTTTTTTCCACCCTCTCTCATCACTCAATGTACCTTTAAACATACTGATGTATGTATATGTATTCTATGGGCATGTACATATCCATTTTTAGGAATGAATGTAGAGAGAGACACATCAACAAGAGCAGTTACCGTCATTCTTCTTAGTATTTTCGCAGTTCGCGTGCTGTCACTCGCGCGAAAGATTATTAAATGAATTCCATTCTCTTTCATCTGTATATATATATATTTAATCTGATGAACCTTCAGTGGGTTCGTTTTATGAATAGGCACATAATGGAAGAGAGCAATATTAACATTGCAAAGAAAAAATAAAAACTAATTAATTTGTAGAGTCTTTTATCACTTTATCATATTAATATGTTGGGATTGAAAATTCTGTGAAGCAATTAGATGTGGTAATTATATGTAAGTCTTTATCTCCGTATAAATATGAAAGGAATTTCAAGGGAATTCGTGTTCATCTCTGGTTGGGACATCCAATTATTATTTTTATATTCTATCAATGTGGAAAAAAACGCATTACCCATATTGGAACTAGTGGAAAATAATTGAGTTATAATAATAATGTTAACGTTCAAACGATGCTATCTCCGAAGCGAGTGAATGCATCAAAATTATAATTGGAATCAAATATATTCAATTTTGAATGAGAATTACTGCGCGATATTTCGAAACATATCAGTACTGATTTTTGTCCTATTAAAACTCCAATACATAATTCACAGTAGAAGAGATTCAATATTTAATTTTCAACAATTTATTCACCAAGTTTGTCAGAGTACTCTATTGTTGATAGAATATATATATATGTTTACATCTGATTTTATAATACTCGCTATTACAGGTATAATGAACCTCATTGTCATGCGGCCTCTTCTCTTATTTGTACAACATTCAACCAAGATACACTTAATGATACTTGAGCACGCTACATTCGTGTTAGATATTTGAATGCTGCGTTAATTTACCTATACATATATACATTCGTGTGCGAAACATACCACATTTCACATTCGCGCGTGGTTGTGTGGCCGCGCTTTGCCCATTGAAAATCAATCGTGTCATTCATTCGTATTGTCAATGTGGTAAATAGTTAATGACGCACAGCGAGAGAAAATCAATTTAACACATATACAAATACATATGTATATATGTATACCCAATATTCTCTCATGCTCTACATAACATAAACCAAACGAAGCGCAAATTTTCTCATGCGTTTGCGAAATTTCCCAGTTGACAACGGAACAATGATTAATTGAATACACACGTTGCCAGATATACGCCATGATGTGTTTCCGGTTTCGTGACCTCAACCATTTTTTGTTTTTTGTTTTTTTTTTTTCATTTCACTGACAATAAACGTATAGATGTGTTAAATACACATACACACAGAGAAATGAGACAATGCCGCGGCACACATCCAATTATATATCATAGAGCTCATGCGGATGGCAGCATATAAATTTCTTTTATACATTCGTATTCATAATCGCTTTATTTCAACGTTCGTTTAACTTTATAAATGCATTATGCATAATATCTTCAACGACCTTCATCTCTATGCACAAAATGTTATCTGATATAATAAACTACGGTCACTAAGTGCATTATACCCATTTCATTACTTGTTATCCGTTAGTATTTGCTCTGTGAATTTTGAATGAAGCTGTGTGTGCATTAAATTATTCTGAAATTATTATTATATTTCAATTGATTATCAGCAATTATATATGTGCTTCCTCTTACGTCTCAATACAACCGGTTTTTTTATATATATATTTTATACAGATACATATAATGATATATTCTCGTACACGTGTAGTGAATTTAAAATGATTGTAAACGTTAGAAAAAAGCAATTTCGGAGGGATTGAAATGGTTGAACGTTAAAGCATAGGTATGGTAAAAACAGTAACGAGACCAACTCGACAAGCTAGGTAACTTTATGGTCTCCACTTGAGAGCTTAGCCGTGCCACGGACATCGTCTACGTGCAGAATGACATTTAGTATTACGCTTGGGATACGTGGTGAAGAGTCCGGGGGATGTTGACTGTGGTGTGATGTAATCTTTTAAGTGTCAAAAATATAAAAAACAAAATCGAAAATTAAAATAAGATGACAGGATAAAATTTAAGAATATAATTTAACCTTTACTTGCGACTATTGTACTTGAAAAAATGTGCCAACTGATGGAAACTTTTCTTTTTTCTCATTCAATTAGTAAATAGAATGAAAAACGACAGTATATTATAAATTTTTATTCATTATCATCACTGGAAAACAGAATACTGAAGTTTTCCTACAGTTTTTCAGGCTTCTAATTATACTGTCACCCTAAATACACCGTTTATATATACCAAAAGGTGCAATACCGAGATGGTATTTTTCCCTTTTTTTTTTACTTCAAGTGAAAATATATATACGAGGCAATGATGAATGAAAAATATTATTTTTAAATCCTGTTGGATGTTGTACGAGTCATGAAAATAAGTATGTATTATATGTACATATATACTACATATGTACACAGTTTCTCGAGCAATCTACCTCCTTTTTTTCCTCTTGATTATATTCTTGAAAAGTAGACTGCCCTTCTCTTCCTCTTTCTTGCTTTCTTCTTCCCGTTCTCTTCTCGGTTGATTCAGATTAATTGTGGAACATCTGGGCACTGGTTTGGTCGTCTGGAGTTTAGAGAGAAAAAAAAAACCAGAAAAATAATAATGATAATAAAAAAATGAAAGCAAAAAAAAAAAGAATATAGGTATAAACGTAAATGGAAAAACTTTTTTCAGGATGAGAGCTTGATGATAATAAATGACTCCACGTATACTTAGGTTAAGGTTTTAACATGAATTTAAGAAATATTTGTCGTAAAAACGGGAAAAAATGAACAAATAAATGAATAAAAATAATAAATTAATGAAAATGAAATGAACGAACAAAAGTTAATTATAAATATGAAGAAAAAAAAACAAAGAAATGAACGTTTATATTAAAATTTATGTATATATGAAAGAAAGATTGACATCAACCCACAACTCTATATGTTGCATTTGCTTATAAATATTTATTTCCTTTGTGTGTTTGCAAAAAAAATATCAAAGCAGATTTGCAATTTCAGCGTTGCAATCTCTGACAAACGAATCAAATGCACATTCCTCAGAGGGTAAGAGAGCAAGAGAGATCAAAAAAGGAGAGGCAGAGAGCAGAAAGAGAAATAGAGAATCGTGTGGTTTTGAGTCTGTTTGCACAATGGAAACCGCATCACTCAGCAGTTATATTCCAAATTATTGTTATATAAATACAATTTATGTATACATGGAACTGGTGAAATGCATACACCATTATTGTTCTATTCACCTATACACAATTCATTTCATATATAGAACTGTGCGTGAACAGAAACGAAACTGTATACGGGCGTTTTCAAGTAAATATATTTTGATGAGCACAGATATATAAATATATCTCTTCATACAACTACATATTTGAATAGTATATATAAATACATACATGCATATATACAAATAAATGTAGAACAATCGTTAAAGTGAAACGTGCCGATTTCGTAGGATGCATTGAAGCACGACAACGACTGTGGTGTTGGTGCGGTGATGATGGTACTGGTACACCAGTCCCCAAGGGCTCCTCTGACTATTTCGTGCTTCTCGACAACCCAAGGACAATGAGATTTTCTACGACGCACACGAAGATAAGGGATGAGACAAGCGAACATACTTGAGAGCGGCTTTCTCTCTAATTTCTCGCAGTGTAGGACTTTTGGGGAAATGAGAGAGGCTGAAAAGCAGGGGAGTCAGAATGAGCAAGAGTCAGTTTGCGAGGTGGTGAAGTCGGATTATCGCGGAATTGTCGAGGCGGCATGCACATAACTGTATCCAAGAACATTAATTACTCTAACGTTTATTTAGTTTATTCTCGTAACATTTGTTAACATGTTTCCGTGTAGAATACATAATATAACGTGGAGAAAACACAAGTCGTTGAATTTACTTTTCATATATAAACACGTGTGATTTTACCAGTATTACACAATATTATTGTTGGTATAAATGAATCTGGACTAGATGCGATTACACAAGTACTCAGGTATACACGTGTTACAAATTCGATATTTTTTGTTGAATTGGAATTGGTTAAAGAAGAAAATGTTGTTTTTTATCGTGATAAAAAAAAATTAGGACACAATAAAAAGCGATGAATTGCTCACGAGAGTTATTTTTTTTTTCCTTCTGTGGTGGTTTTGAACATAGTACAGCACTCAGTGAAGGGTCTATTGAATTTGTCATGAACCATCGAGCAATGAGCGAGCATTTGTGTATATATGTGTGTGTGTGTATGTGTGGGTGTATGTTAGGTGAGTGGTCAATGATCATAAAACGATAAAGCTGCCATTTTTATAGATTAAAGCGGTTAAACTAATGGAATTCAGCTGCAAACTGGACCCTGGATAACCTCACTGAATCAGCCTTGTGACCTAAATTTAACCATCGTATCTCAATTGCCTCTCGCAGTATTATTTGCACTTTATACGATGCATATATACGTTTATATGCGGTTCGCATATATAATAGTGAGCTAGGTCAGATGAAACGTTTAATAATTTTCAATTTCATATTTTCTACATCACCAGAATCAAGTTTTATACATTTTCAACGACTACCCACAGCTTTTCATACATCATATGTTTGCACATATATGCCTGATGGTTAAAAAGAAAAAAACTTCAAACCATCGTCATGCCCCTCCCCATAATTAAAAATTCCCATAACTACATTTATGCTTGAAATACAATTCAAAAATCCATCAAATCAACTTGCGATAAAACATTCTTGAACTTTGAAGTACACATTTTTCTTTATCTTTTTTTTTTTTTCATCCAATGGAAACTTGTTCCTAAACTTTTTCAATGAGATGATTAAACAAATCATTAGACTCCCGTGAAGAAAATAAATATAAATAAATATGTAAACAGGTATAAAATTATCAAGGAGAAAAGTTGGATATTTATCGTAGCTGTAAAATTGACATTTTTATTGCAGTGAATTTACCAAACACGAAACATTTCTATTCAAAAGACAGACATTGATTGGGAGATGTGATTAGGAATCGGGTCACCTGTCAATATATTCATATGTACAATCGTGTATACACACATGTAAGTGAATATATATTCAATGGAGCGTTATACATGACTACATGCATATACCAAACCGGAAATCAGTGCTCCAGTAGCGCGACAAGCAGGATATATCAAGGAACATAACTCTCCGAGTATTCTGTGCACAAATGTATCTATGTATTGAAGGTTGTGAGCTTTCTCCACTGCATGAAGCTTCTCCCACCAACCCTATCTGTCGCATATCCTGTGACACCTTTCACCACCTAGGAGCACATATACACGTCCCCCAATTCTCTCCGTTTGTGTTAACTATATGTGTTTGTATGCATCATATACAGATTTCAGAAAGTTCCTTCAGTATACTGAGCTTTATATTACTCCGTGGCTCACCCACAAACTTTTAAACGTCTATTTATGCATATATATAGGATATTTATCGCGCATCCTCGCGTAATGTATACATAATTTATATATTAATAAATAATATTATCATGATTATTTCAATTATGAATTCACGTGACTTATTATCAATGAATATACTCGCTATCACATTAATTTTTTCCAAAATGGCAGCATGTTGTTCGATGTTGCTTGAGCTCAACTTACTTTTTCATTCCAGGTAGAATATAAATTCACAAGAATATACAAAAAAAATGGACTTTTATATTGAAATTCATATCAAATGTGTGGGCTTTCATGCTCTCAACAGAACCACGCTTTTAATATTTTTTAGTTCATGCCTTTCATATACATAAAATAAAAGAAGAATTAATAAATGTATATGTACAAAAGTTTATTGTCATTAAAAACGAAAAAATGAATGAATAGGAAATAAATAAAATTTGAAATGAAAAAAAAATTTCACATGAGTTAATGTCGATTCTTGATGAATTAAAAATGCCATGAGCCATGCTCTACTTGACCTCACAAATTGTACACAGTGACGATAGATACAGTTATATATATACTCCATATTTCTCTTCCAACATTTGCAACGTGCGACTCGGAGCGTAATATCATCAGGGGATTCGATAGAACAGCACTTCCGAATGATTTCATCGCTATTGCATCCATAAATTGAACTACACTTTATAATAACAATAAAATTATTCCTGTCGTTTACATTTACCAATAGTACATTTAATTTAATTCCAATGAGGAAGGAAAAGCATCCTTGTTCGTCGTTCAGTTAATGAAAATGTTGCAGTATACAATTGAAAATAAAAATGAGGAAGTGTATGAAGAGGTATTTGAACATAAAGGACAATTGGATGAGAGTCAACAAGCGTAAAATTCGCAACACGGACAAATTTTGAGATCAATTCGTTGGATATTGTATCGCCGTTTGGTGTTGGCGCAGTCGAGTTACCCGGATGGCATCATCAACGACAATAATTCAGGTATAATTGACCAACGCGGGTAATAGCAATTGTTAATTAGTAGGTAGTGCGCGAGTGTGGGAGGGATTTGGACTCCGCCTGGTGAGATACGATCGCGAAGGGTTGAAACCGCCAAATACCCACCGTGCCAACATTTATATATATGTATATACATATATATATAGAACTACATATGTATATCGGGTTTATGTACAGTAGCACATGTATGGATATCACAAGCGCACACATGGTGCAGTGACGATCGACATGGGGATGCAATGGTAGTAGGGAGTATTGCGATGGGCCCACTGAGTCCACAACTATTTGGCAAATGGTCGAGCAACACCACGCGGAATGTTGCTTAACTGCTACTCAACTCTCATGAATTAATATATCAGCTTAAATCTGTATATATTTGTTTAATCTAAACAGATTTCGAAAATGTTATTTCAATAATAATAATTGTGAAAATGTCACCGAATTGTTTTGATTAAATACACAAATTTGATTAATTAATTTAACGGTATTTGATTATTTGTTTGATTAACACGATGCTTTTGTTGGTGCGGATATGTTCACATGCCATGATCAAACACAATAAGTGAATGTATTTGGGTGTGTTATAAATAAAAATAGAAGATGAGGGGTATATAAATATGTACACATGCATGTGTGATGCTTTTTATATTGTCACAAGGTGTGCGTTTGTCTTTCGGATCGCAATGAAAATGCACAAACGAACAATGGACAATTCCACCACTGAATATTATTTTTATTGTTCCACTGAGCAGCGAGTAGAAAATTGTCGAGGCATGTTTGCCCGGAAATATTTTTATTATTTTAGCATACATGAATATATCTATATACATGTGTGTGCGGAGGTGGGTTTTATATGTGTGTATGTGGGATGCATTCTTCATACAGACGGACATTGCAAATATTCGTATATATTAAACCCTTTCATTTCCTGTGCAATTCAATTTAGGTTTCATTCCAACTTATTCCTGTACGCTGTTCATTATTATTACGATTGACATGAATTATTTTCCCATACATAATTTTTATTTTATTCTTTATTTTCTTTCATTTTTACTCTATATAATATATTTTATAATTCACCAAGTAAAATTCATTGTGAAATAAATTATTGCATGATAGTATTCATCACATTTTCAACAGTTGTGCGCGCAGTTTTATTATAATCTTTTCGTTATTCAATTTCATTTCTCTACGTCAACTCTGGGCACTTGGAATAATACATTCGTCCAATCAACACGAAAACTTAATACAAATGCCCGAGTAAGAATTAATATACGTCCGTCGAGAATAAAATATAAAAGTCTTTCATTTCATATATCAATTAGAATTCTTAGTCCATTACGAATTCAGGTTAATTACAGCTGGATGACGTCTAGACACGTGACGTGAATTGGCGGTTGCAATTAGACACGTTGAAACACGCTCTCAACATATATATTTACCCTTATACTACTCTCTCGTTTCGTGGTATTATAATACGTAACCAAGTTGTACGGTTATACTACCGGCAATCTCGCTTTCTCATTCTCACTCTACGCGTAACAGCTGCTATTAATGCGTATCAATTAACGCCAAGCTCAAACACACTGCAAAGTATGAACTTTACTACACTTTCATCTCGAACGTATATCTGCACTCAACCGTATAATAAAAGTTGCATAATATTCAAACACCGTGTCATCATACAAACAAAAGATCTTTTACGGTACAACTACTATACACCAGAAAATAAAATGAAAATGCAGAGGAAAAAAAATGTTTTTCCGTAATTTTTTCATCACGCCTCGTTTCTTTCTACGCTCGTGCCCCCGCACCGACTATTCTTCCCATCTTTACGACAGCACACGGTGGAAAAAGCTCATTTGAGTGCAGCAAGTAAACGGCCAACCAGTCCACACACACACATATATATATATATATATATATATGTATATAATATAAACTACCAGTATATACACTCCAGGGTTAAGACCCTCCTCGTTGGTTCTGGCTGGCAGAAACAACAAATTCATTGCTCCAACGCGTTCGCTTACAGTGAAAGGAAATTAATAATTAATTGGCTTTTCTTTTGTTTTCTTTATTTTCTCTTCAATTTCAACATCTCTCAACTATTTCGCCATTTTATTTTTTGTGTGCCTGGTATTTTATACCAACATTCGAAAAATATTTCCCACAGCGATCGTTAAGGATATAGGCTCCAACTTCCCCTATATCATTTGATTCGTCACACACATTGACTATTCCAATTTATATTGAGGATATAAATACGTTTGTGTGTATTTGTATATCGATTGCTCACATCAAATAAATGAAGATGGTTGAATGTCTTTCATACGCGCGCACATACATTCATATATATTTATATTTATATAGATACTTGTATATGAAAGAGGGAAGGTCCACGTGCGCAATTGTATAATGGAGTTACTCAAGTGTATATCTCTAGCAGACCCATAAAACGTAAAAAGGGAAAGATGTCGGAAGGGGATTGTCGTAGAGCTGCGTATATAGATACGTTTGGCTACCCCACCTATATATATATATATATTTGAAGAAGGAGTGAAAATATCAGTGTGTGTACATGTGTGTCGGTGAGTGTAATATAACGCAGTATCCGCACATTGCCAAACTCTTTTCCCTTTACACATCAGAAGGGGTGTTGATCTATGCCCTCAAGGAGACCCCAGGACAAGCTCGTATTTATTACTCCCGACGTCTAAAGCGTCTGCCTTTGCTCTTATTTTTTTTTTTCTTTCTCTTTCAACTTTTCTGTTTTCGTTTTTTTATTATTATTTTTCACTGCCTTTTATTCCTACCGCATTCACTATACATAAATACGCTGCTCAGTTTACATTCGGCTGAGTAACTTTTCTTCTTTGCATTTTTTATTATAACTCTTATATGTTTCAACGTACGCGAATTGGTTTTCCTTTTATTGTTTGACATTTCGCGGTTGTCCGCACCAACCAGAAATAAATTCTAACTCACTGCAGATTTAATGTATGTATGATATTTCAACTCGTTAATAAATAAAGAAACTGTTTACACATGTGAACGAATAAAGACGCGGAACACTTATATAATATTCAATAGTCTGCACGTTTCTCGCGTGGTACGCTTCAGATTATTAGAAACGTATTTACGGGAGGTGTTGTGATATATAAATAAATATATTTTTATTTCTCCCAGTATCATGAAACTCATAGTATAAATAATGCTTCTGTCTATGTATTTATTTCTGTTATTTTTTGTTTTTTCAAATACAAAACTCATTAGATTCATACAATGCGCAATATATCGCAATAAAAGGATCAACTGAACGCAAGTAAAAAATAAAAAAACTCTGTATATATATATGTATATATATATATATATATATATGTATGCGCTATGCAATCACGTGAATTGACAATTTAGTTTCGCTCAAAGGAAATTAATTTCCATCAAACTCTGTATAGCATGCTACGTTTGTTTTGTTTTTTTTTTTTTTCATTTTTATTTCGATTGCAAAAGTATGTGAATCATTTTGTTTTTATTTCGATTTATTCATTTATTTAATTCTTTTTTTTTTTCGAGACGCGCCACAATTTTGATGAAAAGAGTGCGGTTAAAACCGTTCACGGGTTGAAAAGAATTGAAACAATCAAACCAATATGTGTCGAGTCGCGCAAAGCCACACGCGCGCCAACGTCATCCAAGTGTTTTCATTTATTTCGTCATTCGACTATACCATAAAGAGAATCACTTCAAATCACAGTCTGTAGTATCATTTCAATCATCCCCCAAAACACTCAAAAACACACCAATTGTATTGTATTCTCGTAAACAAAAATAAATCTTCTGGTATACAAATAAATATTGTGAAATATTTCCGCATATCCAAATAACTTTTTTCACCATACAAACATTTAATATGATTAATATTTCATCAATGAATAACATAATGCTACTTTGATAATAATCTAACAGTGGTGTAAATATACGGGACGTCCACATTAATACTCTATATAAATCCCTAAACCCATTATCGTTGAGAATACCATGGTATCCGCGGTTTAATTATCCCAACTCACAATGTATTCGAACTAATTAAATCATACGCTAAAGTACAGATATAATATAACAATGACACGAAACTATTGAGCAATAATCATGTTAGATAGATATAATTTCCTATGTTGGGGAACATCTATACTATATATATATATATATATAGACTCATGAATATAGTCGGTAAATTTAATTCAATTCCCAACTGGTTCCTCTATCCAATTACATATATGTACATTTTGTATACATTTACCTACGTCATATATTTCAATTGAGTATAACTATTAAAATTAACCAACAATGTGTATTCTCTCCTCTTAACACCATATATATAATATTTTACTGTATACAATACCGGAACTTAGCTCTCATGTGGCGCTCGTCGCGTGCTTTCCTGCCGTGTGCAATGTACCAAAAGCAAGATTATTTGTTGTCACGGGTCGTCTGGCGCCGAGACATCCGGTTTCCGCGTGTGCACTCAGCTTTGATCGTACATTACGCATTGGTATATTCCCAACGATATGGACGCCATTTTACCAAATAACATCGTTTAATAGCCTCACTTATACTCTCGCGCGCATCCAAGTGGTTATATGAAAGACCAATGTGTATGTAAAAAAAAGAAATAATGAAATAAGAAAAAATAAAGCAAAAAAAAAAGACTTCTAGACTGAATCACCTCACTGTGCACACAATTACACCCTCTGCATGTCTATATACTCTCCACCCGTTTACTCAGTATACTTTTACAGTCAGCGTCTCGCCGTATTCGGCCGTTTCTCAAGTTTTCTCCGCCCAACTGTCGAAACTTGCGTTTTCATACGACTGCCGGAAGCTAAAAAGGAGAGAAAAATATACGGGCACGATAAAAATCCAAAGTTACCCATTGTGATCATTAGATTGGATGAGACGATAACGTTTTATTTCACATTCGACATTATTTTCTACGTATATATATAATATATTGGTAGAAAAGTTTAATTGTATGAGAAGACGATATACAATTGTTTTAATAAGTCATATAATTTAGAATATTTTGTTCAATATTTTAGATTCTTTCATGATATTTTTTTGACAAATATATAAAAAGAAATATTTAGTAGTGGATTAATTTCATTAAATTAAAAAACGTGTTCCCTAGTAGTAATCATAAATATACATATTGTTTATCGAAAAACGTTTCACATAATTGGCAAGTGCTATATAACGTTCAGATATATATTTCCCTATCAAATATCCCCGCTCATACCAGCGCAAATGTCGATTATATGTATTTTGCTGACTGTTATTATTGAATTTTAATCTCGTTCACGCGTGCTGGCGCACGTGAGACTTTGACACATACAAGTGGAGGAATTCCAAGTGAAATATCGATTGCTTCAAAGCAAAATGACATATCAATTTGTCGGCATGGGCGTATATAACGATGAAATAGAAGCGAGAGGTGCGAGAGTAAGTTGAATCTATATGGAGCACATACAGATATTGATATCGAGCGTGCATAATTCAATAGGAACATCACTATGACGTTAATTAAAATGTCTCCTTTCTTTTATTCACGATTTGGACATGTATAATATGAAGTAAATGTGGATATATACTCATCTATATACACATATATATCCATATAAAAATTCAATGACCTCAATGACCAACGGTTATTTGCTTAAATCGTGTGGTAGACATGAATTTAAATTTTCATCATCCATTCGTTGAGTGACTATGAAATTGTGTGAGAATTTTATCGCATTAAAAGCTCCATGGTATAAATGAGCCTTCAATTCATCGCTAAACCCTCATACATAATTTTACGCGATGAGTCCTTTATTCATATAGTTTGCTGCGGCTTTGCGATCACAAGTACCGAAACATTATTGCATATATATACATATAAATATTGTTGGGCCATTTGAATTAATTGAATAATGTCGAGCTAGAGTGTAATTAAATTGAAACGCTGTCCCCGGTGGGATAAATTTAATGTCACACCTACGTCAAAATTATAATTACATTTTCATCGCGCTATTGTTGTTTTAAATGCACCTATCATATTCATTACAAACAATAGTACACATTTATATTTATGACATAATTTATAGAACATACCTATTCCCTCTAGACATTTTTTCGTGATTAACAAAAAATCAATTAGTAATGACCTAATGACTCTGGAAATATCAAATAGATTTAATGATGAATTTAAACTCTCCCACATTCACTCTATTCTGTAGTTAAATATTCGCCACCAGAGATTCATTATTTTCAAGCGTTTCACGTTGAATACACACACTGGGCTCATTTTCTCAACCCGAATGAGCGAGTCAAGAGTTGAAAGCTGTGCACAAATGAAGATATATACGTACATATGTCCATGACCTTATCAGCATTAGAATACAGATGATGTTTAATGAGCACCAAAGGGACAAATTAAAAATAAAATTTCCTCTTCTTTACGATTCTTTTGAATAAATCTATTTTTTTTTTCTACCTGGAATTTTTATCATAATTCTGCAATTTGGGGCATCTGACATTTCCTTGATATGAACAAAAATACGATAGTTATTTATGTTTCATTTCGTTTTTCCTCCTTTTTTTATTTTTCGTTATCAATAAGAAGTTTGATGTCAATATAAAATACAGACATTTCCGGCGCATGAACAGTGACACAGAATGATATCACAGATATATCCAACACACACACAGCAACATGCACCACATTTTATATATGTCTATAAATAGCTGTGGTATTTATTTATTTACACGCTTGAAGGAAAGTGTCTGAGTCAGCATATCAGGCTGTCCAATGTCCTGTGCAACTTATATATGAATGTGTGCAAGTGTATATATACTGCAATGGATTTTACAAAGTGACATTAAAATCCGGCTGGTTCACACACTATATTCTCCCAACACAAGATATAGAAGTACATAGAATGACCGTTAAAGTGACCAGTGAGAATGCAATTTTAAACTTGGCTGACGTGGTCATGAGACGAGAGTGTTTCCACTCAATCTCATCAATTCAACTGCTTTTTCCGTACCTTATTTTACATATTTTATTATATTCAGAAATAGTTCTTTTATCTCGATATATTATTCAGCTTTTTAATGCCGACCTCTGTATCATATACATGTTTATACAAAATGATGTATATATGTAAGTATACATATGTATGAAGACACAATCCAGACACACTCTTGTCAAATGTTCAAAGGCATACGTATATGCTTCGCATGCCCATCTGAGAATTCTCACTCATGTGGAAGTGACCCTCATAGAGTAGAGTTGCTCAAGTGCCGTGCCGACAATTCTCTACACCTATCCTCTCTCTTTGGCACGCCATAAACTGCTTTGCACGATTATCGAGAAATGTCCATACAGACATATTGTATTGATTCCCAATCGCGCTACACTTTGATCTCAATGTTCCCAAGTTTTGTTTTCATTATGAATTATTTTTTCTTTAAATTTATGAAACGTTTTTTAATTGAATGTGGTGCGAATAATCAGTTGGGAAACATTCATTCAACAACGGATTTTAATGAACCATTATGGCTAATAGGACTACTTAGTTCTTCCAAGTTGTGATGCCTAGAAGCTACCTTGTGTTATGGATTGAATTACTGTAATTCGAAAGCAAAAAGTTGTATAATTAAATTTATCGTTTTAATTGCAGAAAGTTATATAAGTAAATTATGGAAATTCAGAGAATTGATTTTATTCATTGAAGAAAAAATTGAAAGCTTGAGTTTACAAAATAATACTGAAATGTCTCGGTTGAGTAAGCCAAATTAATGGTTAAGTAGAGCTAAAATAGAATGATAATGAATACTTGCAAATTGCATGTGATAGTTTCGATCGTCGCTCATAAATTAT
Source organism: Zele albiditarsus (assembly GCA_958496275.1). Taxonomy (NCBI): domain Eukaryota; kingdom Metazoa; phylum Arthropoda; class Insecta; order Hymenoptera; family Braconidae; genus Zele; species Zele albiditarsus. Next base: position 14,047,496 of record OY292410.1, read on the forward strand.
AATGAGATGAAATTTTTTTTGTGGATAAATGTATTTTATATGTAAACGTATCTCTATCTGTATAATTTTATGTAAATATTGGTAATATTTATTGAGCACTCAGTAATTTTTTGCATGCAGCTGGTAATTATCCATTGCTTCTCCTTTTTCCACTTCACTATAACTATCTTTAGCCAAAGTATACGAGCTTAATTCACAAAACCTCTTTGTTTTTTTTCCCGTGCTATCCTCCTACCGTGTTTATTAACAAAGTGTCTATTGTTGAAGAGAATAAATATACTATGTAGTGCAATGAACACTAGTGTGACTATGATTTTTTTTTTAATCGTAAAACAATAAAATATGATGACATGAATTTAATAATATTATATTTTGCAATATTTTTGCTCTGGTACGTGAAGTGAATTTGTATTTTTTTCCGATGACATTGTTCCCAATAAAATCGTTATTCGTTTCGAATACATATATATGTGAATTGAGTTGTGGCGATATTCTGCAACAGGTGCTAATACTTATCATCCATCCGCCGCATATTGGGTGGTGAATGATGCTGAGAGTGTCGATGAGAAATATTTTCGTTGAAAAAGACAAAAAAATCAATGAGAAAAAAAAATTTATCATTCCTCAGAGAGATGTTTATATTGTTTGTTGAAAACAAGATATTGCGATGACGAGTAAAATTTCCAGACTTCGTCACGTCCTTTATCTTCAGTACAAAGTCTCTCACTCTCTTTATCATCACGACAACGACGACAACGATCCCCTTTGTTCACATTGTCATATCGACATCGCGCGTTGTAGAGTTTGAGAATTAAACTTTGCTGAAAACAATGCGCCGGCTGTGCGACACGCACTTATAGACACTGACGACAATAAGAATGCGCAAGAGAGTGGGGCTCAAAGTGGACGAGTGAACAATGCCTTCGCAATATCCGAGCACCAAGCTATGTATACATGTATTATATATGTATATTACAGTATCACGGGGAGAGTAGGGTGGCTTATACCCCAGATATCTAACATTCATATATTTTGGAGACACAATCCTTTGCCATATACACATTCACTACCAAACACACACGTGGTAAAAGGTCGGATCGCAATCTTCCCTGTTGCAAGCTCCATACACAATTTACTCCGACACATATATTCATAAACGTATGCGAACAATCACCTACTTCTAAACTCCAATATTCTCGTTCACCATAAAGTACATTCATATTCAAAATTTTTTACTTTCATTTCAAGAATTCTTCTTCCAACATTACAAATGGAAAACAAAATGATTTTCACGATCATTTAGATAATTAATGGTGTTTATTGTTATATTAATGATAATGGAAATGAGCAGATTTAATTGAAATAAGGAATTTATACAAGTGTGTATGTATGTGTGTATCATTATTCCACTACAACTATTCGCAGTAATTACTCTCGTCAAATTTGATGGCGCATAAATAGCAGATTTGCCAGCTGGCACTTGGCGTCATATCGATATAACGTGCAATAATCGGTTCCCCAATGTCGAATTAATTGAAACGACCAGTAACAGAGTGTGAGAGAGTGAGAAAGAATAAAAATAAAAGACCATTCAATATCGTAAAACAACCATTTATGCTTCGTCACATACTGGACGATGGGGATTTAGCGCGTAGACAAAAAGTTACATTGTACAAACGTGCAACATTTATCACATTTGTCCAATATCACAAAAGAGGGATGTGAAAAGTTTTTTTATTATTTTATTATTATTATTTTTTTTTTTCCCCTCATATTTTTCATCACTGCCAACTCAACGATGCAATTGCATTAATAATGATTACGATAACCGTATAATTTTACTAAGATTGGCAATCGCGTGTCAAATAATATATACAATATATTAAACAGTTATGAATAAAATATCGCCGCCTATCGTGGACAAAAAAAAAAATAAGGGAAAAATAATCTTCAGAATAATATAAAACTAGTGAATCAATATATCTCGTGTAACAAAACGAGCTAGTGAAGGAAAATGTGGCGGGGATGCGAGTGAAATACAGAGAGTTGAGAGAGAGAAAATAAAATTGCTGCTGAAATTTTCACAAGAGACAATAATAATCGAATATATATGTGAAAAGTGAATTCATGTCAACCAGTAACCATTCTTATTCTGCCAATAAATAATGCATGGACACAGTCATGACGGTGAAAATTAGGAGGGGCAATATGCGCGGGTGACAGTATGAGTAAGACGAGCGAGGGAACGTAGCGGTGAAGTAGAGACAGTCGCGTGGGACAGACTTGAGGTTGAATAAAACAATGGGTACTGTGAAAAGCACACAAAAGTTGCGCCAGTGGTGAAGATGGAAGTATATATAAGAATGGGGGTGCACGAAAAGACAAGGGAAAGATTTTCTGATTTTATTTCTACTTCATTCGTATTGTAATAAATTCTGCATTAAATGGAAATGCCTGAATAAATTCGTTTCTCTGCCATTCCGAAATTTAAAAAGAAAAATAAAAATAATAACGCACATTTTTTACATTTTTATTTATTCATTTATATATGATGAGAAACAAATTAATTTGGACGTTATAATGATTTCAAAAATACATATTCATTTACTAATAAAGACATATAATAATAATTTTAATCTTGTTAGGAAATTCAGCTTTATTTATTCTGCAATTTCAACATAAAATTACTCCCTGTGATCCGTACCAAGTGGATGAATGACTTGTATTTCGCTAAGAAAGTTTATGAAGATAAATACGAAATAGATGGAATAAAGCAGAAAGCCATAGCTGCGACGCGCTAGAAATCCCATAATATTGAGGTATATGGCGGAACTTGCGAGAGAACAGAGAAGGAAAGCCAAGCAACCGTCCATCATACTACTCGTTCTGATTATCGCTCGATAATCCGATTGACGAGCGGCAGCTACAGTCCAGGTCAATCCCAGACCGAGTAGAGTGTTAAACATTGGACCACCGAAGCAAGCTGAATAACCCATGCGTGGATATCCCTGACGTGCTATAGCCACATTGGAGATGAGATCTAAAAGGGTTGAGAGACTATATTTACATCATCATGCGAAGGCATCCTCGAGATATTATCTTTCTACTCTGTGAAGAGAGAGCTCATTCATACGAAATTGATCAAAGTGAACTTTACAGTGGTGAAGTAATCTCATTGAGCTTTTACTTCACATCTCACGTCCATTCAACTATTATCCAATAATAATCGTTTGAATGACAAATAAATTAATTGTATCCGGTATTATCTGAGTTTTATTTCTATCGTCCTATTAAAATTGAATTATTTACATCTATCTAATGTCATTTTTCTTCCTTACCTCAGTTGAAACAAAAATACATGTTGACAAAATACCCCTTCATTTTTAATTGTCATTTAATTTTTGTAGAGATAAAAAATATCACATTTGAAAGTGAGTTTTTTTTTTGTTCTTGGTTTTTCCTTTTTTACAATATTGAAAAAGAGAATCGACTCACCACCAACACTATTGCCCCAAGCGAGAAACGTTATTCCAAGCATAGCGTCGGAAATACCACTGGCGAAACCAATGCATTGTAGTACGGACATGACTTCACTCGCAACCACCCATACCACTAACATAGCATCCAAAAATCCGAGAAAAGCAAAAATCTGTAAGCAAAATTTTCGTTAAAGAGAAAAATATATTTTTTTAAATTTCTTTATCACCCAAAAAATCGGAAAAAAATTGATTTACATTGTGATACTTTGGCGGATGTTCATTGTTTGTTTTATAAAAAACAGTAATTGATACAATTGCAGTGAGAAATGCGACAATGGCGATCATTGGCACTGATCCAATACTCACACCATGAACTAAAAAATAATTGGTCACGTCGATTATATATGAATGGTATGTATGTGCTTGTTAGAAATATTTCCGAGTTAGACAAACATGAACTTCATCTAAACGTATATACTCACTGCCCAATAGAACAGTTGATAGAGTTGGTGTTAGACAAAGTTGTATGCAATTGAGTAACTTGGACCAACCACGCTTCACCGCAGTCTCGTTTACCACAGGCACCAACAACTGGAGCAACAGCATAACTGGCGCACGTACAACCATAATTATTCTAACGAAGGTGCCTGACTTTTGCCACTCATTCCCATTGATGGGATTTATGTCGTAGAGGAATTCTTTGAAGAGCCCTTCAGGTCGATTCGCATTTGGTTCACTAGACAGACCATTGCTCCCAGCGAATTCAATTGTTTCGCCTCTTGTCTGGACATTGGCTCTTTCTGTTGCAATTGCAACATCTGGATAGAAAAATATTATTACGCTCAATTAATATATTTTTTATTTTTTTATTTTCGATTGTTGCTCGCCTAATTTCGCCAGAACACTGAATGACCCGGGTTTTAAAGAACTGCGTGTTAACGATTGAGCGTCTTCCTCATCAGCAATATCAGATGTATGGGTCTGCTCAGAATCTTTTGCTATTGAAATTCGAACTAGACATGTAAATAATAAAATAGCTTGTTATTTGAGTGTTTTTTTTTATCTACACAATTATTATTATTATCATACAAGCTATGAGAACTTTGCTTTACTAATTGTTGTTTAACTTTTTTCTCTAGCAATATAGTTGTCGTAACATTGCATTCCCACTACAGTCGCAATAAAAATGAAATAAATTGAAATGATACCTGAAATAGTAATGAAATAATTAGAGAAATGTCTCTAACGTAAAGTATGAATATTAATGAATAACTCAACTCAGACCCTCCCATAAATGAACAATATTATCTTCAGTCACATACGCTATCCAACTAACTGCAGCTGCATAAAAGCAACAATTACGCATAAATGGTTTTGGTACTACACGAAATGGTGCAAAAACAGCCACCGAGCCAGCTATAATACAGGTAACAAATATTCCTGCGCCTATGAGCTCGGTAAACATTATTACATTTTCATCTCCCCCGTCAGCAACGAGAGATGTAAATATATCCGGTGCACCATTACCGAATGCTAAAATCGTCACACCAGCAATATTTTCTGATAAACGAAATACACCAGCAATAATTGACAGCGATGGACAAAAACTGTAAATGAAAATAAATATATTATATAAATATCAATATCCATATATGCAAAATAACATTTTGATAAATTTGTTTTTCAAATATTATTCGAGAAATGAAGATGAAATATTGTACAAAACAGAGATTATTAAAGTTATATGTAAATATCCAAGAAAAATGGGATATAAAATATTTAAGTTGCATCACGATGCACCAAGATTGTTTGTCAGTTATCGTGGAAACTCCTTGAGGTAACATTATATACTGTTCTTTTCTGTCCTGAGATACATTTCTATTCATGCGATAGCTAAGTATAGCAAACGACCACAGAGATATAGGTCATATAAAAAGGTTAAATAAAACGCAAAAGTTTTTCGTACAAGTTGTCGGATGTTGTGGCCAACGTGAGAAACAGGTACAATAGCCAGAGGATGAATAAGCAAAGACCGAGGGCAAACACAATACTATTTTCCGTACCAAATGTACAGAATAATAAATCCGCATACTGAACATAACCATCCAAATCGCAATCCTCATTTTGCATCACCCAATCGCAACGATCTTTGGATGGAATTGACCAAACATAAGCACAATCATCCTTGTAGGAATAGAAAGGAGAAAAAGGGATCAAAATAACAATGCAGGAATATATATTTCATCAATTAATTTTGTTCTTCTTATTTGATTAATGCATTACCTTGCGTATTGGCAATGAACCATACCTGTGCACTGACTTTCGCCACTTCATTTTATTTTGATTTTTAACTACTGAAAAGTTTCTGTCAATATTCCCTTTCTCTATCCGTCTGTCTTTCTCATTCTGTCACATTGGAATTGCGACTAAGTTCAGACGAAGACTCCGACGAATTTAATTATTCTTCTCTCAACCTCCATCTTTCTTTGACGTCTCTTTACTCTTCAGCACTGTGTTTAAACTGTCATTGGTCGCTAAATATTAAGACGCGACACTCTTGCTCTTTCAACATTTCAGAATAAATCAACACTTATAAAATTTGTCAGAGATTTATTTCTGTTTTTTTACATTTTTTATATATAAGAATGAGAGTTAAAGCAAACAATTTTATCGCAACATGTTGAGATTAATCAAATTGTATAATGATAATACTGCGCCAAGAAAATGAACTTGTAATACCGCAAAAAGTTTTATTTCGTGTAAATTCACTACCGAATAATAAAAATTTGACAGGACACACGTCCACACTCGTTGGGTCGTCAGCCAAACGAGAGGTTCATTAGTGTGTCGAAGTAGTGTCTACTGGCGCTCGTCCATCGTTCTCTATATTTGAGTTAACTCGGGTTCAAGGAGTGAGAGAAAAAAAGTAAGAATAACGGAGATAGAGACACGGGATGATATAATGAAAATACGAGGCAACAAAACGAAAGAAACTCTCAACTAAATTTTTAGTACTGACACAACGACAAACAAATATATTTGAGAAAAGTCGTAAAGCATATTTGGTTATGTCAACAGGAACTTGTGAAATCGAAATATGAATAAATGATTGATATGTTTTTCTCACAATTTCAATACTCTGGATATTATTCTCCCATGTAATGTAAATAAAAAAGAGAACACACTTTTATCATCATTTTATATTGCTGACAGGGAATTGTGCTCGACAAATACACTTCCTGTTTTTCTTACTATCCATTGTACCTCACCATCCAACTACCCACTCATTCATAACGTTACCTAGCCATAACAGTAGTGAAACGTATAAAGAACCAAGAATATGCAAAAAAAAGCTTCTTTTCTACAGTATAGCGATGACTCTTGTAATTAATACAATGCTTCTACAGCCATTGTTCTTCAGACCAGGAAATGTTACGAACATAAAGCTCTTTTACCTGGAAAGAATAATCGTCAACCCCGGTGCTTTTAGAGCTAGTTTTCATGACTTAATTCAATGTTCAACTTCTTTAAAAACAAAGACAAAAATATTTTATTTAAAATAATGGTACACTTCTTCGAAAAGTTTTTAGATGTCGTAAAAACAAAAATATTGTGACACTATTATTTAATTTTACCACAAATTATAACGTCAATTTATCAAACTAAATTTATAGGAAGACTCAGATTTAATACTTCAATAATTATATAAATTGAATCACGTGAAACAATATCTGGCTTTTCAGAACGTGATATCTCAGCAAATTAAATATTCATGATTCAATTTCCATTGTAATAAATGGATGTCAGAGGTGAATGAAGAGATGTCGATATTCCATCCAGATATTTTATGTAACCCGATTATTTTTAACAAAAATACTTTTCTTTCACTATGATGTTATCGGTAATTTAGATAAAAAAACTCAAATAATATTCTTAATGCATACCGTGATACACAATATTATTACTTAACCGTTCTCTTTATTCTCACTACTCGTAATTAATTGTTAAATTTGGTAAATTAGGATAGTTTCATGAGGCAATACATATAGCAAAGGAATTTCAATTAATTTCAAAAATTTCGATATGTTCTACCTCCAACTCTCCGGTAACAATGTTCCAATTCGTAATAAAACTCAGAATGGGACAGATGCACTCGACATTTCTCGTGTGTTATTACACGACATTCCTTTATTAAGACTCAAGTCGAAACATACACACATATGTACATATATATTTATATATATATATATATATATATATATATATCCATCGAGAACCCAGGACATACTTCCATATATATAAACGTGACGTAAAATACAATCATTCCTGACAAACATTTGCCATTAATCTCACAACTGTAGACAATTCAATTTTTTTCATTTTTTCCCCATTTCTAAAATTGAACAAAACTTTTCGAGGAAGAAAAAACAAAACAGTAATTTATTTATTTTTAGTAGCAGTATCATTATGAGAAATGGTTTGTGATGAGTCAACATACATATATACATATGAATTATATATACATATGGCTAAGAGATATGACAGTGTGTGAGATAGTTGCCTGCATCCGTTTGTGCCGATAAAGATGTTGGAAATTGATGTACAATGAGACATCAGTTGCCACTTCAATATATACTTCAATATTTTCAAGCTTATTCATTATTGATAAGTGGATGGTGAGCAACGTACAAAGTATAAACATGGGTCCGCCATCATTTTTATTAATAATTGTATTAATTTCACAATTTGCGATTGTATTAAATGAAACATTGAACGATCACGACGGTTCTTCAGTTTGCCGTCACGTATACAGGTAAATTTGTTGCTTACCACAACACGAAACATAATAATATTTTTTTACACTTATATATTGCATTCAGTTTTTCATTCAATCAGTTAATTGCAGTCAAAGAGTTTCGAGATACGTACCATATATCGAGACTTATAAAAAGAGGATATTAATTTTTTGGAGAACTTTCACACGATACAACTATCGGTGGGAGGTAAATGAATCTTGGATCAATTTTAAAATACCCATTCATTGTTTTTCCATTCAATTCATTAATCTATCTCTACTCTTTTTCTATATATATTCATGAATTCAGTATCACACTGAGTGGCACACTGAAGAGAGGTGTTGTATAGGCTATCAACAATTAGGAAACACATGTCAACCAACTTGTGATGGAAATTGTGAGCATGGTTTCTGTAAACGTCCTCAACAATGCTCCTGCGATGTGGGTTACTTACTCTCAGTCACTGGACACAGTCAAAAATGTTTGCCTGAGTGTACCCATAATTGCATCAATGGCGAATGCACAGCACCAAATACTTGCACTTGCAATACTGATTACATACTGTCTTCAGATCATCACACGTGCTTGCCACACTGCAATCTTCTCTGTAAAGAAAATAGTCATTGTGTTACACCAAATAAGTGTGAATGCATGAATGGATATGATTCCGGTATTACAGAAGTTTTATCCAACACGTCAGTGGTGACATGTCATCCTATTTGCAAATTACCATGCGGCCCACACAGCAGTTGTATTGCTCCAAATGTTTGTGACTGTGTACACGGCTACGTAAGAGTAAATTCAGAATCAGAATCGATGATGGTTACCTGTGAACCCCATTGCTCTGTTTCTTGCGGTGAAAATAGTACATGCAAAGCACCAGAATCATGCGAGTGTTTGACAGGATTTGTATTTCCAGATGATAATCCATTGACTTATGATGGTGTTCCAAACGCATGTATACCAATTTGTGAACCACAATGTCCAGAAGATTCAATTTGCGCTTCGCCAAACAATTGTGAATGTTTAAACGGTTACGAGGAAATCATTGAACGTGATAATAATACAAATCAAGTAATTTCACAAAGATGCAAGCCTATTTGTGATCCGCCTTGTGGTATTCGTGGACAATGTATGTCACCTGATACATGTTCTTGCGAAAGTGGTTGGGCTTTATTGAAAGATCATATGTCCTTCGACTACTGTTCCCCTTATTGTGATCCACCTTGTGGTAATTTTTCATCGTGTGTGTCACCCAATCAATGCTCATGTTATCCTGATTATGAAGAAGTATTGCCAAGAAATCAATCAGATCCATATGTCTGTAAACCAATTTGTGATAAAAAATGTGTCAATGGATTTTGTGCATTTCCAAATGTGTGTCAGTGCAATGGGGGTTATGGTTTGGATACAGATGATGCATTCAATTGCGAACCAATATGTGGCACTTATGGTTGTATTTTTGGTAATTGCACAGCGCCTGATGTATGCACATGCAATGATCGATATCAACTCCGGATAAATGATAAGTGGAGATGCGATCCAGTATGTGACAGTTGTACTAATGGAGCTTGCGTCCATCCAGATGTTTGTATTTGCAATCTTGGATATGAAAGAAATGAAAATAATGAATGTGTACCAAGTTGCTATGGTCGGTGTATTAATGGTACGTGCGATGCACCGAATCAATGCACATGCGATGAAGGCTATGTATCAATAATTAACGATAGTTTTGCTAATAATTCGAGTATGTGCACACCGTATTGTGGATTAAATTGTGATAACGGTGCTTGTACATCGCCAAATATTTGTACGTGCAATTATGGATATGAAAAAAATAATGACAGTATATGTGTACCAAGTTGTGACGGTAGATGTGAATTTGGAAATTGTTTTGCACCTGGTCAATGCAATTGTAATGATGGCTACACACCGAATAATAATCCAATTGGTGATATGTGTCAGCCATACTGTGAATTCGATTGTATCAATGGTGAATGTTTATCACCCAATAGATGCGAATGCAATCAAGGTTATACGATAGACAGTAGCAATCGGAGTTTGTGTATTCCTGTTTGCGATGGAGGTTGCGGTCATGGTGATTGCATTGAACCAAATGAATGCCAATGTCATGTTGGTTATGTTCATCACGAAAATGTAACATCATTGTCTGATGAATCTCAGCATGAAAATGGCTGTGTCAATCCTTGCAACAGTGAATGTGGCATTCATGGGATTTGTAACATTGAAAATCGCACGTGCGACTGTTTTTACGGTTGGACTGGTGGAAATTGTGACATTGTCTCGCTCTGTGGAATTATCCGCAATGCGGGCGACGAAGATTTACTTCAATGGTGATTTTATTTTCTCTATTTTACTCCGCATTTTGGAATACGTAAACTAAAAATGGAAAATAAATGACGAAGGGAGGGAAAAAAAGCAAGGGAAAGAAGAAAGGAAGAGAAAAAGAGAATAGAGCGAGAGTGAATGTTCGAGGCTTAAAAATATTTCTATGAAATTTATTCGCTTGAATAAAATTTATCGTCACAGAGAATTTTTACTGGATAAAATTTATGGAACAGTCTTTCAAAAATACATTTTTATTATTATTATTTTTTTTTTTTTGTACTATATTTTGAATGCACAGAGAAATGGCAATTCACGATAAAAACGAACATTGAATTATTCATATTATTCGATGACCTATTTATATATTAGATATTAAATTTTGTTAAATTGTTTGTGCGCTCCGGAAAGTATAATGAGATGATAATATTACTTGAACTGTGTATATCTTTATACATTGAATATATTAGAGCGCGATCATTTTGTAGACATTGATTGTGTTGCCTTGTACGCGTTTATAAAGTCATTGTCGTATTGGTACACGTTGAAAAAAAGAAAAAGGAGAGAAAAGATAAAAGATGAAACAAAAAAAAAACAAGAAATACAAAAAAAGAATGAATGAAGATGGCAGTAGGTATTTACGAGGGTCATAAAGCGCGGTGCACGGTAGCGCATCGTGATGTGCCACCGTTGCACCATCGATTTTAACTCCCCCTTATACACTAGCATATATACATGTATGAATAGGGGGTGTATACGTATATAGATAGACATACCGATGAAACTCTCACGACTGGCAAAACGATAAAATTATCCAGCGCCTTGCCCCGTTTCCGCAGGATTGCCGATAGGAATGGGACGAACGACACCGTTGGGAGTCTGCCGGCAGTAAACTGGCATGGACCGACGTGCAGCGAGAAGTGTGTTCTGGATAACACCAATGACACTACAGGATGCTTCCACCTCAATACTGACGAAAAGCAATACATTTTGGATAGTACATTTGTTTGCTTCGTGAATTCCGGTGCGTAACTCATCAAATACTTTTCGATTTTTCTCCTCATGACACTTCAATACACTAGTACCTGATGCTATTTCACAGCTGTTATATCGACTAATAACAATCCAACAAGAAAAGAGAGAGAATGAAAGAAATAAAAATAAAATAGGAAAACTGAGTATATCTTTATTGTGGTTTCATTTGTGTTTTGTGCGTATCGAATATTCTCTTTCATTGTCTTCTTTTTTTTTTTTTTCAAGGCAATTACTCAATGGAAATACAATAAACATTTACTTAAGACAGTATTGTCATTCTCGATAATGAAATAAGAGCGAGAGTGAGGCAGGAAGTGAAAGATGAAAAATAATTAAATGAAAAGGTGTTTGATAATAACTTTCCAATGCAATTTTCTTAATTAATGTTGAACTTTCAATATCTTTCAGCGGCTTGGTGTAATTCCATAGATCTACAGATGACTAATCGCATTTATGTTGGAATAACCGCCACGATAATTTTCATAATTACAATCGCTGGTAGTGCTATACTGATTTTCGTGATAATGAAACGTCGCCGACAGCAAAACTCAGTTGGTAACTATTGATATGTATATATGTATATATATATATATGTACACTTTGTGTTGATACTGCATACGACCCACCACCCTTCTCATTGTTGAAAACGAAGGTATAAGATTAAATGAATTTGATGGTTTTGCAGCAAAACCGACAAACACTGACAACCTGTTGGAACAATCAGAAGCTACGGATTCACTATTGGCTGAGGAGAATTCTTATCTCTGAATTTTCAATACGTGACGTCTTGTCCATTTCACATTGAATTGTTGAAAATAAAAGACAGGAAAATTTGAAGGAATAAAAATTATAATTACATTGTTGATTTTACCATGAAGGAATAACATTCCATAATTATTTTTGTGAAAAATATTCGATTAATCCTCTCTGTTATGTAAACTTTATCACAATTATATTTTATTATAATAAAAAAAATATTCTACATAAAAATAAAATGATCATTATTATATATCGACGAAGCAAATAAAAAAGTGGTAAAAAATAGCGATAAAATTCCGGATATAGTAGGATGAAAGCCTAATGGTAATATCCAGACACTTTTGAGGTATACTTTTGTTTCACCACACACACACACACACACACACACACACACATATACATTTACACCAAAGCAAAGAATACTCTCAGATGTCGAAAATTAAACAGCAGTACGGTAATTGGTGGCGCGCACTGCCTTTTTACCCTCTACCACACACTTCCACCATCTACATTTATAGTCGCGTTTTATTTCTTTGCATTAATTAGTTCTGCGCGCGAGCGTGATGGTCTAAAAGTTTTACAAAGAACCATATTGCAATAGCCCATGACGAGGGAGCGCGCAACATTCCTCCTAGCTTGCCCATGGAAACTGTACGATATATACATATCTTTTGAAAGTAAGATAAGAAAACCTTTTCCCTTTATCTTGGCCGCGGTCGGAAGCTACGTGCAAATATATATATATATATATATATACCTAAGTGCCTATCACGTAATCATTTCACTCTTTTTTTTTTTTATTACTTTTTTTCCTTTACTTTAAATTTCTTTTTTTTTTTTCGTTTTATTTTTCACTTCCAATCCTCTTCGTTCATTCGCTCGTCTTCATTCCACCCGAAAAATCTACAGCGCTCGTAGCGAACTTTTTCTCTCTGGCACTGAAACAGCAAAAACTATAGCAATTACATTTGTAAGCGGATTTTCTCGTGTTACATGCTCCCACAGCTACATGTAGATATGTATTTATATATACAATGTATATATACATTTACCCCGTTGTTGGCTCGCTTTTGTTTATTTTCATTTGAAATTCTTCACCACAAGCACAATATACCCTCTAATTAACCACCTCGTATATTCTATAGATATATAGAGTGAGTATAAAAATAGAGTCAGATAATATACAAAGAAAAATGGAAATAAAGCGTCGGAAATGTGAATGAAAGTGTTGGGATGGGGAAGCTGACTTCATTGTTTCGTTCATTTTTTAAAAATGTTATTTAGTTTTTTTCTTCTTTTCGAATAAATTTGCGGTTTTGGATGATTTGTTCAGAATACTGTGTACATGTTGGTAGATCGTCATTTGTATTTTCTTTTATAGTTTCAATGAATGGATTTGGGAGATGTCGTAGTTTTTACAGGGTGGATATGTACGGGAAAGGAGAATACTATACCGTCGTTGACGACGCCGCCAGCAAATAGAACGCTGTGTGCTCATTAGAGCACTCCGACGCTCGTTAGCCGACGGCGTGCGTTCATGTCCCGCTCACGCCACTCATATTTTGTATAGTAGCACAAACCATTCGTACTCAAGTTCCTCGCACTCTGTTTCATTTCAAACACATTTTCATGAAATGATGGCTTTTCTGTTTTCAAATCCCCTGTATGTTTAAAAGGAATGAATATTTCTATCCAACTATTATTATTTCCTGCATATTCTCATTAGTCACTAGTCGATTGGTTCAATCCTATTTCACTCAATGAAATGAGATTGCAGAAACAAATAATAAATACCAAATTATTATCGTCAATGAAGAATATGGCTTTTTTTTTTCTCCATCTCAACTTGAAAACCTTACCGTTCGTATTGTTGCTCATTATTTTCTGTATTTATATATATTTTACTAGCAAGCGTCTGTTTGTGACGGTTTCAATGATTATTACCATCTGGCCACTTGAAATAATTTTTCTACGCATTGTAAAACAAAAGGGAAAAAAATGAATAAATAAACGAATAATGAACAAACTAAAATTACGACAAAACTATTTTTGTTAATAGAATAACAGATCAAATGATTTTCTCTCTATCTCTATTCGAATTATTATCATTGACTGGATTTAATTCGGCTTGGAACGAGTGATAATAAGTATATATAAAAGAAAAAAAAAAAAAAAAAAGAAATAAGCAAATTTCTCATTGAAAAACTTTTTTAGAAAATGGCACGATGGAAATTAATAAAATCATAAATTATTTAAAGCGGGATTAAATGCGCCGCTGACCAGGCGACCAAATTTTTTTTTCTCATTATGATTATTTTACTTCCGTTCTTTTTTTTTTATCTCTACTCACACACAGAAAGTTAATTAAAAACTTTATTCACGGTGTAGAAAATGAGCGGTTAATAATGAGTGAATTTTCTTTTTTTTTCTAGGGATTGGTGGTGGACAAAAAAAAAGTGCTCTGTTTATTATATGTATGGTTCATTCAATTTTTATCATGACAATGAATTTTTTCAGACTGCGCGCAAATATCACACACACAATTGAGTTTAGTCAGGATCGAGTGGAGCGATTAGATAGACGCAATTTAATTCAATTCTCGCGCTCCCTCGCGCATCATGCGTACTTCCGCTGCAGCTCTCACTCTCGCTACCATTCTCTCACTTTACCGACTGCTGCGTAATCGATATAGAAACCCCTCTAGAGTTTAATTAATCTCAACGAGCCATTCGAAAAATTTATTTCTCCACCTATACGACTCTTCTCTCCATGCTAAAATGAGACGCTCGTACTTTTTTTTTTTCTTTTTTTCACTCAACCATTTAGTCACAAAGTGGAGGAAAATGTTCAGAAAATAGGCAGGGATACGTGTATATAATGAAAGTATATATAAAAGCAATCAGATACCGCACCTGCTACGTTGCCATTAGTCACCACTCTTGAATTGAGTTTTATTTTATTCATCCATTGATTGGACAATTCTCCATAAAAATTACATTATTTCCATCAGCGAAAACAATAATATATGTATATACACAAACACTCCACAACACTCTATTCATCAACTATTGAGAAGAAATAATGATGAAAAATAAAAATGCTGAAGCTACAATAAATAATTATTGTATTATCGCAAATATAATTTTCTATAAGTGAAGAAAATTAATTTGGCACCGCCGTTGCTTTTCCATTTAATTGTGTCTCACAATGCCCAGGAAATTGCAACAATATTGATCCCACCGTTCTTTCTTATTCTTTTATTTTGCTTGGGGATTTATGGATTATAAATTCACCTACTGTGCAATGAATATTTATGAGAAGCAAAAGAAGCCGCTCGCGACACGATTTAATTTTCATATATTATTATTGTATTATGAAAATCGTTGGAATTGTGCGGGAAACTTTGATAACTCAAAGGCACGAAGAAATATATACATATAGAGAATATTCTACAAGAGAAGAGAATGAGATGGACACAAATGTGTTGATGAGGGCATGTACAGTGAGCTCCTTTTGGCCAAGTCATATATAAATTGTAGCAACTATTCACTGTCAGAGATAATATAGTACGTAGGAGTGAAATTGTATCTTCAGGAATTTCGCCTGGTGGGCATTCAAACGTGAGGTCAAAATCGAGAATAATGCAATAGGGGCGAGATTGTTTTGGGCTGCAACCATATAACAAATTTATTTTGAACACAACAAAAACCGAAAGAAACATCTATTTCTTATCATGTTTTATTTTTACAGTCTGTTTTTTTTCCCCGGAGTTAATTTTTCTCGGGCTTTTTTTTATTGAAAAGTTAAATTGAATTTTTGCACAGAATGTACTTTTTATTTTTTAATTTTTTTCGTTTAATGAAGTTTCAATTGGAAGCACCTCATTGACAAACCAAACTCTGCTCTCGAAATAATCCTAACAATAGGTACCGTAAATACCCATATTCATACTAAATCGCCTATTGTATGTACAATCAGTGATTATTAATCACAAACCTCAAAATAATTTCATAAACTCAACAATAGGAATTAAATCCACTTTCTTCATATTATTATATCACAAAACAATGATTAATCATCTTCAATAATAATCCACAAATGGACAAATAATACTGCACCCGAATATCTTCATCGTATTATATAAATAAAAGGAGCAATTCAAAAAAATATAATTCCCCCTTCTGTATATCGAAAATTGGAATTTAGCTTTATCAACATTTGATATAGGGGACATAGGACTTATACTAAACGAAAGGTCGAGGGGATGACAATGGCTTCGAGGCACAATACATATATATGTACTAGATGTGTATTGAAGCTTATACATACTGCAAAGTTACGATAAATGTACTTTTGGAGCCCTGAAACTCGACGACACATCGAAGAAAAGCTCTCAGAAAACTCGATGAGCGCGCGTGTGTGGGTCTTTGAAGGGTATATATGAAAGGAGCATAGAAGAAGCTTCAATCCAAGGGTGCACGGGAGGATGAACATACAGAATGAAAGGAGATGGTAGTATAGGAATATTATACAGCTGAGAGAAGAAGGATAGTCTTTGGTTGTAGTCTATTGGGTCTCTCAGTCTCACTATCTGACTCTCTTCTCCTTTATCAACCCGCCTGCTCTTTTCTCCTCACCCCTCTCTCTCTCTCTCTCTCTGTCATTGCAATTCCACGCGTGCTCGCCTCAGATAACCACTGCTAAGCAGAGTTAATGAGGAACTATGTCCGCGAGGACGCGCGCGCGCAACGTCAAGATAACGCTCTTGCGTATATAATAAAGGATTTTCTTTATTCATTTATTTTTTTTTTTGTCAATCCTCTTTCCTCGTGCGCGTGCACTCCTAATGCTCAGCCGAAAAAACAACGAAAAGCACAAGATGAAAATCGCTTGATTGCAGGAAGTCACTCTTATCTTGCCTCTTGTTTTCTCTCTTCCTCTCTTCCTTTTATCTCAACTCACGCGAAAGCTATTATAGCCTTTGTATATAGTGAAATCCCTCTCTTCTCTGTCTCTTGCGCTTCATCTTTTATTTCCGTGAAGCCTTATTGTTCCACACGTTTTTATTCGTACGACTGCCTGACTACTCCGGTGTTGTTCCACTCATTTCCGTGACTTTGGCATTGCCGACTAACTGCAAGAAAGCATTTCATACATATATATATATATATATATATATATCGGTACATACCTTTTTCAATCTTACTTTTCTACTCCTTATATTCTCATGACCGTATTTCGACCATTGAACTTTTACTCGCTGGTGCTTTTAGTATTGTACGAAAAGACAACGCGAGTGACATTAGATGTCTTCTTTACTTTTTTTTCTTTTTTTTTTCCCCCCCGCAGACGCTAACAAAAGGACAGACATTGCCATTTCCCGTTGCTTTTGTTTTCCTAAAGACTTAAGATGTCTATGGTAAAGACGCGCACGCGGCAGTTGCAGAAGCTACGAATGGGAAATTGTGAGAAATAAGGCCTTACCAAAATTAGTTCGCCTTGACAAGGATTCACTGGCATGGAAGATACTCTTCTTCTTCTTCTTCTTCTTCTTCTCTCTCTTGCGCTCGCCCTCCCTCTTTTATCAGACGTGGCACTGCTTAGCAAAGTCGTGGGGGAAGATCGTGTATATACAGTAGATGAGGGAAAAGTGAACGATAATAGAGACGTAGGGTGAAGTAGAAGATGTGGGAGAAGAGACATGACGCTTTAAATTCACTTTATCTCACTATTGTGTATGTGTATATATATGTGTGTGTGTGCAATTATTTGAGGCAGTTCTATTATCGAATAAAAGATTGGAGATAAATTTAAATCCCAGATATAATATCTCTCTCGAGAAAAAAAAAAAAATAAAAAATCAGAAGTAGGTTATCAATGATTTTCATGAGGAAAAAGCTGAACGTTCTTTCGCTTCTTCGTATTTCTTGCAACCTTGCGTGCGACGGATTCACGATGACAACTGACTAATATATTACTGGACCAGTTTATAAATTCAATAGAGGAAAAAATGCGAATGCCTTGACAGCCAATTCGATAAACCAAAGAGATCTAAATTTTTTGATTCTCAGACCAACAATAATATTTTTAATATATATTGTTAAATTCTCTCGTGCACTATTATAAATAATTACTAAAACCTTACTTTGTCATCTACTTTCATAATAATTATTATCAGTTAGCCAACAATCAAAATAGTTTCAAAAATATTTGTGGTTTAATTAAAAATGAGAAATTCGAACAGTTTGACTGTTGTGTCGTAAAATCCATGAACAAACTTACAACTACATGTGTGTGTGTGTGTGTGGGTATGTAGACAAACATATATACAATGGCCCGAGAGAAACGATAGTATATAATAGGAGGACGGTTGGAGGGATTTGTGAGAACCAAGAGAAAGTGTAAGGGTGGACGGTCAGATAGACAAGAGAGGATGTGCGGGGTGATAAATAGAGAGAGCAAGAGAGAAAAGCGACAGATGAGGATGGGAGAAAACACAACCCCCAGAGAGCTGATACCGTTGTCCAAGGCAATTAGCAGGGATTTACCACACATTGGGAACTGGCCTCAACGTCTATAACATTTCCGGAGCAAAACGATCGACAGTTAATTGCTCGCGATGTCTTAGTTGCTGGAAAATCGAGAGAGTGCAATTGACATTGTCCAAATCGACCTTCTTATATATCTTAAAGAAATCCTACCAATTATAAGAATCCAAAAAAAAAAAATCCTAAGTTAAATACCACATCATTATAAAGAGATTGACTGGTGATACATTACTTTGATACTCTAGAATCGAGAGAATTTGGAGTGCCATTGATATTTACCATCATTCTAAAAATAATACTTAAATTGTGAAAATTACATACGTTCAGTAAAAAAAAAAAATGTTCTCAGAGTAACTTCTACATGCGGTTGGTAATAATCCATTATCCTCTCACCCAAGTCCTCACTCAGCCTGTATTTACTGAGCTCAAACACCTATTTTTCCCTTCACCTAACTTATAGCTAACTTTCATGACTATAAAAAATATTATATTAATAACTAGTCTCATCCTTATCCTCAAATTTGCTATTTCAATCCTCTCAATTACTTATCAGCATTCCACACTGTCTGCCAATGCTTCACTCACTGTGTATTCATAAAATAAACTTATATTATCCTAAGTGTAATATTCCACCAAATTCATATCTCACAACCATACTATTGTAATTATAAATTGAAAATTCATGGAATTTTTTACCTCTATTCATTTTAATTAACACGATGAAAAATCAACAGCACCACTCGCATACCTGTATACACATATATATTTAAAAAAAAAAGAAAAATAAACAGCGTCACATTCACCCTTTGGTATATATAATATTCGCGCAGTAGTATCGACGGTAATTTCACGCATGTGCGCACCAATGGGAAATCGATCGACTGTGCGACATCATAGGATATGTACAATGGGAAACAAATTACGAAATTACCATACTAAGTGACTTTCCGGTGGTGATGTACAATAGTGCCAGGTGCACTGCGGGGGGATTGTGATTGGCTCATGGGGGACCATACATATATATACAGTCTAAAACCGGCATCATGACCTATACCAAGATCGTGGTGTAAACCATTTGCATCTGTCCAATACGAATGCATATACAGCTCTGGCAGCCCTCTGCGGCACACCCGCACCTCATTAATGTTCCAATACGTAATGCGTCTAGACTACATCCAACCATCTACATACATGCAGATATATATACATATGGTCTAGTCCGCGAACGCTAATTAGCATTGCACTATTGGCCCTTCCTCTGTCCTCTCTGTCCCCTCACTCAATGATCAGAACGCTTCACCTGCCAATGTCCCGACGGAATTGGCGAGACTCACTACTACGTATATTGTTTCCATGACATTATTTTGGTTTTGAAATCGATCCTATAATAATTAACAATTATAAATATATCTTTTCAATATTTTTTTAAGCATGTCATATACATGAAGAAGATATTTTGGACATATTAAATATAGTAAGATAATAAAATCCAATAGAAAAGTTTTGAGCATGAGATTTATGTGTCGTATAAATTTCTGAATGGATAAATACAGTTATTCTCAATCGTCGAATGACAAAACAGAAATGTGCCCGATGAATCAACATTTGCTATAGTGCTTTTGCATGAAGAATGCATAGTATAGTTCATATACAGACATACACTTAAAAATATATATACATAACGACATAACAGTACCAAACTGATGTGCACATATTGCTCCTTCACCCTTCAACACATGCATTCACGCTACTCAACAAACTTTACTCGACGCGCAGACATGTTGCATTTATATATGTACATTCATATATAACAGATATATATTCCCGTCGAACTAATAATAAGATCAACATTGCATCACTTACCATTTAAGTTCATGACTCATGAAGTATAAATCAACTTTACAATTGTTGTTTTGCAACTGTGCAATGTTTCTGCAACACAGCAAAAGCATTTATGCATGTGGTGATTTGTGTAAAATACAAACATGCATATTTATTCAAGGCAGAATATTACTCGAACTGAAATGGTGAAGCAGCGTATCTCTAAAATATAAGAGACATTTTAAAAATTTAAGTTAGTCAGCAAGTTGAAACAGAGTATCGTCAAGTAGTCAAAGTGAAACGATGCTTCATTCATGTATTTACAGGCACACACATACATTCAATCGTACATATAATATATGTATATCTACATGTAATATGAAAACATATATAGAGATATATACAGTGAATGGAGTCAGGCGCGCATGCAGAACACGCTGACTCTCGCATTACGACTCGCCGCGCAATTCCACTCGTGCTCTCTCATCACGAACGATTTCACGCGTCGAGATGTTTAATTGAATTGGCGAATTCCGTGGATCGAATCCATTTCCTACTGCAGAACAGAGGAGAAAACGGGTTTTGGCGCTTGATGTGTACGAATAGAGTATATAGAGAACAAGCGGGAGAGTCGAAAACTTTGGAATTGTCACGAGTGATCCAACCATGAGGGAGGTCGGGTGGCGGGTTGCGCACAAGGGACGAGACGAGATGAATATATATGTATGTATATAGAACGAAGAAGAGGAATGTAACACAGTACAGTTGTGGTGAGAGAGCGACGTAGAGAGTTACGAGAATCGATTTGTCAGTGAGAAAATCCCACAGTGGGAAATTTCCACTGGATGAAATTCATGGGGGAAATATTCGTGAAGTAGTCAAGCCGAGTTTGAATCAGACGAGATGGAGTATGGAGTATACTCTGCCTTACAAAGTTGTGTTGGCGAGGGTATATATGTATATTTAATATATATACACATGGGCCGACGACGCGTCCAGACATGTTTAATCGAAGTGGTGAAATCCTGCTTGAGTCACACGAGTTTATTGCCTGAAAAACAAAATTCTTGCTATAAAATTATGGTCAGAATTTAATATTAACATTTCCAGATATCCATCAGTAACTGAATATATATATTTGAAGGCAATATTATTTCTGAAATTGTGTTAAACCTTTTTACTCACCACCAAATTGAAATGATTTATTATTTCATGTCAAATAACAGAATCGTGTTAAATGAAATTTATAAGACTTTATTCACTCCTTATTTTACTGATTATATACATAAATATAGGGTTATGTTCTGGACACGCGGGTAAACGTAGTCGATGTATTGATATTGCGGAGGCAGAGAGAGAGAAAAATAGTAGTGGAGAGTCCAGCACTCTTGACCACGACTGTTCGTGAGAGACCAAACGTGCAGTTCACGATTTATTTGGAGTACATTTCGAGTGCAACTACACAACCAACCGTTCGGGTTTCAATTTTACGCCAATTACGCAAAATACCGCGAATGCATTAGAATGGAATGAAAAAGGTCTCATGGTTTGAGTCTTGTAATCAAGCATGTCGATAACAGAGACCAACCAGGCGACAACGACTTAGGGCATCGAGTCATACGAAACGGCAGAGTTAATTATAGAGGTTAACAGAAACTGATGAAAGTATGGGTGCAGAGGCGAGGTCTCAATATATTTATATATATATGTATACGTGTATACATACAGAGAATAACGGAATATTGACAAGCCCCGACTCTATCAAATTTTACATCATGAATATGGCAAGATAATTAATAATTGTGATTGATCAAGAAAATTAATAACCAATTTCATCACCAAATGCGCAAACACAAATATAAATAAACACCAATACTTACGCTGTTTTATTTGTGCACACATACATCTATGCATGTATAAAATCTCGGATGTATATATTAAACAGAAATTTGATAATAATCAGTGTGGAAGCTGTGTGATGAAATGGAATGGTGAATGACAATAATTCGAATGATTGAAACCGGGATTCAAACGATTTTAATATTTGACATTCTCATCATCGATGGTTTTGTGTGAATATATATATATATATGCGGGATAGTTGTGTTCATGTATACATATGTATATAGGTATGGCCGGAGACGATTTGGGTTTGGTGTGACGCGACGTCGGGGACTATGGCAAACGCGAGATAACGAACGATGGCGGCGTTAATTGTGATCGTTAATTCAAGTCACGTCGGAAGGGTTGGCGGCCGGAGCTTATCCCGTGCTGGGTGACGAGAGGCTGGGGACGCACGAAGAGCGTTGGGACAGTGAGTGTGGGTGAGTCGGAATGAGATACAGAAGAGAAAGAGGGAGAGGGAGAGAGTGAGAGAGGAGGCAAGAGGACGAGACTCATCGATCTCCTCATAGGACACAGTCTGTCTAGTAATATCGGCCTGGGACGCTTTATATAGTGGTCATACGATTCCTCATCATACAGATAAAAATCTCTTTTGTGGATTATGTTAGGTTCAAAAGTAACGTCATGGTGATACATAAAAGTCGGGGAATTAAAAGAGAAAAAGAGATCGTTGATTAGTGGATAAATGCTGAGAGGGTGATCTGAGAGTATATATTTATATTTGTAATAGAGGGAGAGTAGAGTTCATTATTAATTTGACGAGGCAATTAACGCCTCGTTAAATATCGCACACCGTGTCGTGAAATTCTCGGAAATATTTACATAAATATATATGTATATATACTAATTAATAGAGTATTTTCATTTAAAAGCTCTGGAAATATTTAATTTTCATGAACTGTGCTTTCCGTAGAAAGAGACATTGGAACATTTCATCTTTTAAATTTGGACCAGATCTAAAGTTTATATGGTGAGAAGATGAAAAAAACTTGCTTTGATATGAGCATTGAAAATCATATTAATAAAACAATTTTTTATCTGCTCGTTATTTCGTATTTTTTCATCTCCATCATTTATTTATTTTCCCAGCATTACAACATGAACAACCGCCATTGAATTTTTTTTTTTTTTTCCAAAGGGGCCATGTACATATATTGCTTCAACTGTATATGTATACCTATATATGAATCTATCATATGGATGTTGGCAAATATTTGATAACGAACGAATATACCAGACAACGAGGAGCGATCAAACGATATAGTCCTTGGCAGACTACACCAGCCAGAGCGCATAAACCATAGAATATATAAATATATATATATATATATATATTCCTCGTTATTGTATGGAAATATAAATATACATGTGGCAATTTTTATTTGCGTTCATGTGTGCTCGTTCGTCTGCCACTCGGTATTTATGTCAATACAGGTCTGTGTCCTTTGGCCTCCCTGGATCTTTCTCTCAGTTTCGGATATTACCCTCTATATCCCTAAACCCTATAAATCATGGGTTGAACGTGTATATACATGTAATCGTCGTCTGTCTACATATACATAAGCTCAAGTTTAAGCTTTTGGATGACGGATTAGAATTTAATATGACACATTGGCATAAAAGATATATTGAAGGGCTTTTGAAAAACATTTTTCTATGTTTGTATGTATACGTGTGTATGGGTTAAAGAAAATGTATCGGAAAGTGTTGGAAGATTGAAGAATTGAATATTTTATATACGAGAATATACATGTAGAAAATCTTGTGAGCTTGCACAAATTGTCCCAGTTGTCCCTCTAACTAGATGGATGTCTCATACACAGACATACAAAATTACAAGTGTTCTATCTATCCCCGTCTTTTCCCCTCTTCCACCTACTCTCAGCTCTCTCTCTCTCTCTCACTCTCCTTCCACATCCGTTCGTGTAGTGGAGGAACGCGATATCGCAGAAAGGGAGAGTGAGTATAGACATTTCGTCGGGACACCTGGTGCCAGTAAATCAATAACAGATATGGCCACGCGTATAATTTGTGTTTGTTAAAGTGGGAGTGAGACGCACATGATAATGTATACAACCCTATGGGAGCCCGTAAGGTAAATTCTCTTTGGCATTAATAGCTGTTAAATATTGGTTATGCTCTCTCATGAGGGAATAACGAGCGAAACGCGCGGACGTTGCTGCGCATAATTCAGTAATCATGTCGACAATGATCCTTCCGATATGCGTATTCTTGTATATATGTATAACTGTGGTATATCCCATGTGGATTTATGCATACACCCATGCACACACTATATATACACACAATGTTGATACGTATAAGGGTTCTCTTGGATATTGTGATATTGAAATGAGACACAATTTTAATTTCCACAAAAATGCGGTATAATGAAGAGATATTTGAATAAGGACATGCTCGTGTTTGAGTTCAGAGTAATCAATATTCTTGCATATTTTATTCTTTGTTCTGAGTCAGAATGATCCATGGAAAAATTGATAACAATAATATATAATCCCATTTGTGCTTGTCAATTGAGGATAACTTCTCGGTGAACAAACATTGTCGATTTAATTTTTTTGCATTGAATATTTTATTTCCTTCTTAATTGTTAGATATACTGCCTCGTGCCGATGCAAACGGTAATGATGCAAAGCTTATTACTGATGTCAGAAGTTCGGATGCTCTCAGGAGAAACGTAAATTGCTTCATAAATAGGAGTGAGTATATCTCAACGGCGTTCCGCCAAGCATCGCAGTACAAGGTAGCTAATGAATGTTGGAGAAGTGGTTTGGCTATAATATACATGTATATTGGATATTTCTATGCATATATTTATACATGTACATGTAGTTTTCTTTGCTACAACCCGAGTCAATTTATGCGTCTAGAAGTGGTAACGATGTCGAGTTCATACAGCACGTCTCATCGTTGAGATTGCATTGGTGATGATTCCAACGCAATTAACTCAATACACACAATATTGGCACAGAAATAACAACAATAATAAACACAAGAAACGAATGGAATACGATTCAGTCGAGCACCACATATGTACAGTTAGCGAGAATCAATAAGAACCACACACAACCAATAAAATTTATTCACTAATCATATCATTCAATGTCGTTTATGAATGAATTTTATTCATGTTTTATTTCGAATAACGTAAATCCAATTTCATTACAAAGCTCACATCATTTCAAAATGACGGAACGTTATGAATTATATCCAACGAAATCACTACATATTCAATCAGTTAATATTGATATATGGAGATGAGTTATCAAAATGATAAAATTATTTCCGTTTATTTGCATATCAACCCATATATAAATCTATTTCAAAATGTATTCCCACCAGTAAAAAGCGAAAGTTGAATTATTTGATATTATCCATAAATAATCAATTGTTTATGTTTGGCTTATTAACATTAATTCATGTAAAACCATATTCTCATATCGTAATGAAATAATAATCATTACATCTGCAATGTCTACTATTTCAATGAAACTCATTTTGTATCATGTGCTCAGGGGTATGTGTGTGTGTGTGTGTGTGTGATTGTATGTGCATACGTGTATGTATGTATATATAAATATATGATACAAAATGGTGCGCGAGCTACATGGAATGTAGATTCCACCAGTGGCACTCTGGGGGGAACACCAACCCAGAGAGTACTATTTTATCGTCAGCATTCGCGATAGCAAAATTATATATATTTCATCGTGAATGAGATATACCTGAAACCTGGTTGCTACGAAAACGGGTGGAATATATACGTGCGAAATACGCTAATCCGAATAGTGTAAATTTGTGTCATGGATAGCCAGGGCGACTCGGGGTTTATTACATCCACCTTCCCCTGAGGATACTTTGCAAACTGCCTTTGTTGTTCATTTTGATACCGAGACCCATGATACACCACTACCATCGTCATTTTCTCATCTTTTATATTATCGCTCCACAACCGCACAATTATATAGCGAAATATGTCCGAGCATTAACGCTTTACTGCAGTCCAGATATCAAACTACAACTTTCTAGTTTCCGCGTTGACCTCAATCATGGTATTAAGAGTCACAGAAAAAAGTTGAGAGAAATTTTTTTGTGCGCTATATCAAATTGTAACCAACTTTTTCGCCATCTCTTTATTTATTCATTTTATTCATTGTGATAGAAAATGGAAAAAATTACCTTGTGATTTTTTAAATAGAAATAATGGTAAATATTATTGTTTACCCAAGGGAGATGAAGGTAAACACATTGTTGGGGATATCCAATGCCCTCTATTGATGTAGTCAGGAGCTGGCAAATACAAAGCCTGGTTGATCACTTGAGCTGTACTACTGATGAGCGGGTAAGTGGAAAAGATCGAGTTCTGTCAGCCTAGATGGCACCCTCAACGCACAGCAGTTTGTTGATTTCCACCCTGTAGATAAAATCGCAGTGTCACCGTGACATACATGAAACGTGTGTAAATAAGCGCTAATTCATCAATCATCACCCAAGATCTTTCTCACCGACATCCATTTAACACTTTGAAGAAATTTATTTCTCCAAATATGGCAGTGATAAATGTCTTTGGTTGTATGGACATAATAAATCATTCCAAAGAGAAAGCAAATAATAATTAAAGTTGCGAATGTCTTAACTTCACGTGTTAATGATTTATTAACTTATTTTTTTTTTCTTTCACATACAATAGTATTATGCGTGAACGATCAAACATTGTATAAACAAAATTTACAAAATAAAGTATAAGTCTTTACATCTAAAAGCTACTAGTAGTAGTGGATCACATAGCTTCATACTTTTTTTCAAGTGAGCGCATTAATTAGCGTTACACTGAAATCTAGTTTTTTTTTTCTTATCATTTAATTCTTTATTTAGTTATTTCATTTCTTTTAATTTTTTGTTTATTTTTCCTCTTTATGCACTAGACCTTAATTTCGAATATTTAAATAAGGTTGCCTTTTACTAATTTTTATCTAATATAGAGTATAGGGGTGGGGGTTTATCTTGTTTTTTCCTTTTTTTTGTTCTCTTTCATGTTACAGCATTTTATAATACACTCATTATAATAATTAACCATTTTTTACTACGTGTAAATATAAAATTATCATCTCTTATATCATTACACCAATCATGTAGTTGATATCATATGTATAATCGGTTTTTTTCTGCATCGTGTGAATTTTATATTTGCTCATTTTACTTTTACACCAAAGGGCATTTGTCATATTTCTATTTTTTCCTTTTATCTTTTTTTCATTCACTAATGTGTTTACAGTAAAATATGTTTGCACTACAGAGTGAGTGGGTCTTTTTTTGTTATCTCTGTCACACGTTATAATTATTTTGTCGAGGAAGAAACTTAGCAGTATTTTTTTTGCTTCCAGGTGAAATGTCGAGCCATTAGTTTTGTTGTCGTTATTTTCATTCCAATGAAAAAAAAATACTGATTACATATTTCTTATTCTTTAGACTATAGCAGAAAGAAATTGCAATTCCTAGATAAATCTGTCTAGTCGTGTATGATTGCTATAAAAATGTTAAGCAGTTATTCATAATAAATTGGTTTCAAATAAAACACGATCACAAGATTAAGATTGGTTGGTTTTCCTTCCTTCTTTTTAAAGAGTTCAACAGTTTGCAGTCATCAACGGAGATTGGAATTCGTATAAACATCATTTTGATCAGTTTTCTTCAAATTCACGGCATTAAAATGACTCAAAAATTCCTAGTGCGGAAAATTGTATTGTTAAAAATGATCACCTCCAATCCCGTCAATTTATTTTGATAATTAAAATTTTGTTACGACTTTAAAAGATCATTGATAATATTTTTTTCTGCAGAGTGAGTATGACAGTCAATTCGCATATAAAAGATATTGATGAATAAACGACGAGTAATCGTCGTACAATGCTATTATCATTAAGGCGTATGTCTATTTACAGTAAAGAAAAATATACATAGATATTCCGGTATTACAGTGAATATATATGAATTGAAGATATTTGATTCTGATGCAAATGTCATTGAGGTAATTGATGTTTACCTGTTAAATAGTTTATTCTGTTTGTTTCCTGTTTATGTGGAATTGAAAGCAAATAATGTACTCTGATCTACGTCATATATAATATCTGCAAATAAAATGTGTTATAGTATGTTTATTTCATTGTTTTTCTTTTTCTTGTGTCTCATTTAACATAATATATGTTTATATATGGAACATAATAAAGTGACCTTTTCCTTTATTTAGTTCGTCAGAACCGCGTTTCACATACGCACAAGAGAAGAAAAGAAAAATCAATCTGATTTATTATTTTGTACAGCAAGGCTGGCCGGACATCGTTTTTTATTTATTTTATCATTTTTTGTTTTGAATAAATCAAGCTGTCAGTTTCTTCCGGCGATATGTGTGCACTGTTCTTATTTATTGGTATTTAAATTTTATCCAAATTCCTTTTTGTATTTGGAATTGGGAACTACCAATCCAATCAATTGAGGTGAATATATATTTATGTAGGATCACCGGATACGATTATTATACACTTTCACATTACAAAATTCATAACGAAAGAACAAAATTTTTTTTTCCTCACGTGTTCACAGACTTTTGATTTTTTCTTTAATAGGATATAGATTTTTTTGCCAACAATTATAATTATTATTACACACAAACTTTTGTGTCATATTATTCTTTTCTTTTCAATTATTTACAAATGCACAAATTCAATAAAACTAGAAATTAAATCATCCATTGTTTTATCCTCTGCAATTCAAGAATCGCAGAATCATAATCACGAATTCAGATATCGGTCGAGAGTAATCTGTGAAGTGAATTTGTTTTTCGATTATTTCCTTCCTTTCGTTTCTTTTCCTTTTTTTTTTTGTTTTTTTTTTTTGATATTTGTATATTGTTTTTATTGTCTGTCGTATGTTGATATAAGCCAAGGGTCCTTCATACTGTTAATACAGTAGGAATAATGGGCCAATTGCCCCTGTTTTTGGGAATAATTTATTTTTAGCACCATCGTATCATTTTGTCATCATTTTTTTCTTTTTATTATGCAGAACACCAATTCATTTATTCCATCAATTCTTCTCCTAATTTTATTTTCATTTTTCGAAGGTTGGTCTTATATTTTCCGGCAATTTGATTGAGTTTATGATTGTATATATTTCTTATATATTTTTGTGAATGCAAAACCTGAGTGTGGTCTAATTTGAATAAAAATGCAACTTGCTACAGAGGAATGTAGTTGTGCGGTTTAAAAAGGATTATTCATTTCAATAAAACTTGGTCATTAATGATCGTCAGATTATTTTTTTTCATTTTTGTTGTTATTGATGCTAATCAATTTAAAATGTGGAAACAATGTGAGCGTGCAAAAATAGTATTCTTATTATTTCAATCGTCACATTAATATATACTGCGGGAAGAAGAGAAGTTACACTGGCAAGACTCGGGGCGATCGACGACATTATATATACATTTGTTGTTTATTTCTTTCTTAATTAAAGTTGTGTACCATTATATATGTCATGCATATGTGATTAAATAAAATTTGATGAAGCTGTTCATATTCCGAAAGAATTGACCGATTCCTTTTTCATAATAAATAATGTATAATTTGTTATACATTGCAACATTTGAATCGTTGATAGATAACTGTGGGTAAAAAGCTTCGTTCAGAACGCTTTCGTAATTAATACGAAGATTCATTAAAAAGTGATGACGTATAAGATTCAGAAAAACAATTTTATTGATAAAAATATTATCTCTTACCTACTCGAATAATTAATGTTCGGGGGTGCCAAGAAAATGTTCATCTATAGCAATGATTATGCTCCATCTTTTTCTGGTCTCTTATATCAGAAAAATGTCATATTCGTATTTTTGATACTTTACAATTCCTTTCCCAGACTTAACAAGAAATACAATCGGCATTAATCGCTGAAAATTATCGATATTTTCATTTTCACTTATTCTGTTACCAACTCTTTCTGTCACAAATATTATGATTTTCGCTATTATGTTTTTTTCTTTTAATAAAAAGTGTTGTGAACCCATTTTAAGTATAGGCCTATATCATTAAAAATGGCTGAAGGGTTTTTTTTTTTCAAAAATTTTTCCACAATATATTACATCGAAATTAGGAAGCGAGACCTAGTACAATACAACTATGTTTTTTTTTTTTTTTCGTTTAAACTCTCCTCCCTCCCGTTGCATCATTAATTAATATATATAGAACATTATTATTCCTCTTGAGAATAATAATAATAACCTCCAAGTTGTGTGGAAGTCATGCGAAAAATTGGTCAAAATTTTGAGATACAAAAAGGAATTTTAATATCACCATATTTTTTTTCACATTTAATTCAACGTCACTATAGTCAATATTATACAAACGCGATTAATATTGCATATTTCATATATATGCATTACAGGTATTTTTTTATATACAAATATTTTACCCCCACCCGGTTTTTATCTATTCTTTATTTTAATTTTACTTTTTTTTTTCTCTTCATAATTCGCCAACTCGCGTGCTTGCAATCGTGAGTATTCTTTCCATTTAAAAAAAAAACGGAATTTCATCTCCTTTACAATTCTTATCCATAATTATGTACAATAATTCAAATTGCATCAATAAAAAACACAATTTTTTTTCTTTTTCTTTCATACACTTATAAACAATAAATTATTGTTATATTTCAATCAATAATAATAAACTCCGTGGAAGAAAAAACAAACAAATCACCGACATTTTGACGCTTTCTTCTGAGTATCAGCAACTATAAATTTTTTAGGCGCTCTTTTTTCAGCACATTTTGTGCCATTCATTGATGATGTTGATGTAGCTGGCTTTGATAATCTCGCTGAGCTGCTTTTTATCGGCTGTTTAGTAATTTTTCTTGGAGTTTGTATATCACTTGTGATGTTGTCGAGTTCTGCCATCGCTTCTTGAATTGCATTCTCCAATTGCATATTCAGTTTACGACTTCTATAAGACAGCATAAACAGTACATGTGTTATATACAGAACAAATTCATATCAATAACTGGACTAAATGATTGCAAATATTGCTAATCACGAAAGAAGATTAAAATTAATACTAAACATAAATCCTATATCACTAGTTCGCTTGAAGGCTCCATAAGACAGTTCTAGCAATTATTGTGTATATGAATATTCGTGTTCTTCAAATATAGTCGGCTTTGCATATAAATTGCTACGAAATGACCATTGTAAAAAAGAAATATATAATCAATTAGGAAGCAATAAAAAAAAAATTATGTAAAGATAAAGAGTTGCAACAACAAAAGCACTACTACTACAGTTGGCCATTTCGCATAACATTTATTCATGGCTTAAACGTTTGTCATTAGAAAACAAAAATTCGCTTAGCCCATTGTTCGTTTATTTTTTATTTTGAATATCTTATTTTCCTGCTTATCATAGCTCATCCCTGTCGGGCATGTGGACTCACTTCCTAAATCTTTTTCGTGCTCGATGATGTGCTTCGAGGCCGTCCGATAGGGACTTGAGATTCTTGATATCAACTTGGGTGAGAGTCCCCCCGATTCCATACCAACGCACCCAGACGGTTAAACTGCCAGTGGGTCCCAATGATTCAACTTTACCGGGCCATGCCGGACTCCCTAGTGCCGCACCCCACACGAGCTCGCCAACTTTGACCTTCCAATTGTTTCCACTATCACTTTCATCCACTGATACTGAACGTAGAGAGATAGAGAGAGAAAAGAAGAAGAAAATAATTTAACGTCAATTTATTGACGAATTGAAAGATATCTTCACATCGTTTCAATTGATTATGTTTAACTGTGATTTCATCCTCAATTATTTATACAAAAGCTGGTGATATCAACATATGGATAATGGAAATTGCATGATGAATGAACGTCTGTGGCTACCCTTGGTCACGCCACACCCCCATTACCACCAAATGCACACAGCAGTGTCTCATTTATTGATATACAGATAATTGTTAGATTCATCATCAAGTGCTATATAATAATTAATTCAAGCTGATATTTTATGCGTGAATATTCTTGTTATATTTGAATATATATGATGATTGTTGGGAGCTCAATGTGACGGAGCTATTCCAGTGCACAAGCAAGTGCAATAAAGAGTGTCATTTGTTACGTGAAATGGAAATATCATACACATTGGATTTAATCAATTATGAATATGTACTCCAATTTTTTTTTAATTATTATTATACTGTATTATTTATTATCTTGTTGAAGAACTTTTTTTAGTGTTATATATTACTTTCTTTTTTCTGTTCTTTATTTTGTTTGCATGCGGTGTTTATTTTTTTTTTGCGATTGATTTATTCGCTCTTTTTATTATTTATATATGTACATAATTGAAATATATGAGTGATTTGTGAGAAGTGTGAGCCACACCCCGACTGAAATGAACACAGTGTACCGAGAAGCAAACTGTCCTCGGTTGCCCCAACCGAACAATTGAATTCAACACAAATAAAAATTACATCTTTGACATCAGATACACATTTGTTATTTCGTTTCATTGATTTTCCTCATGTTATAAAATGGAATCATGAGCGAGATGATATCTCATCATACTATCCTAATAGTCGATTAATTCATTAAAATATTTTATATGTATATATATTGGTAAACACATATACATATAGCTTTTGTTATCGATTGCCACAAGCCATTACTAATGCGTAGATATGAAAATACGTGTCTCAGCGTGTAAAAATTTACTTACCTATCTCAGGGAATATTTATTGTTACGTAAAATTGAATTTTATCATTAGGTGGTAAGAGAAACATTTTTTTGGGATGCTATTTTCCTTCATACTCATGCAATTATTTCTGATAAATACTTGTAACCGCCAGAAACCATTAACAAAAGCACTTAACGCGAATAAATGTCAATATAAGTAATTCAATCATGCATAGAAACTTTGGTGCAATTCATACTTGCATGCATAAAATAACTCGTGCGATAAAATTGTAACCAAGGATGACTAAAACATGCTCTCAATTTGATTAAGTTACGTGATCGGATATGATTAACTGTTCGTTCAATAGTAGAAATTTTTCTCTATCGTTATTTTCGTCATTCATATGAAAAAAATTCTCATAAATAGAGAGCATCGTTTTTAATCTGATTCATAGTGCGATATTTGCATTTTAGTTCCATTTTCAATGCCTATAACGAACAGTTATGATTTTTTGCGAACGTTGCACTGATTCGGATAAACGATGCTGTCTATCTGTCGCGACAATAAACCTATTTTATAGGGCAGCAATATATATTCATACGCATACAAATTAAACAGCAATAAAATTCAATTAAAAATACTGACCATCCTGGTCTTCATGCAGAGTTGAATGCATAGAGTGAATGGAGTCCAGCTTTCGCTTGATTCCCCTGCCCTCGCACCTCATCGTGCTCACCACACCCTCGGTTTGCTTCAACGTCTCTGGCGTATAGATCTGCGCCAAATATAACGTTTTTTGTCATGTCATACAACAATTTGAAACCAGATGCATTTTGGCAGTGTAAAGTTACGGATGAATAGTGTTGGATTTAGAAAAATGCATTGTTTTTCATTCGGTGACGAATACACCAATGGTTGGAATGAAAATTGTTCGCTTTCTACATTTATGTGTTCATTATGAATGACAGATGAAAGACCAATAATAAAGTTTATACCATGCGATTCAAATAAATGTCAGGGTTATCATACTCAAACTCGGATTTTACACATGCTTATTTTGATAAATTGAGGTCGCGAAGAAGAATTGTTATCAGAAGGATAATTTCAATATAATAGTTTTTATTTAGTTTTTCATTTTTCTTTTTTTTTTTTTTGAGCATGAATTTATTAGTTGTCATTCATATATTGTGTGGATGATTACTGAATCTTCCCGTTTTTCGACCGCACTGGTCGCAAAAATTACAAATTACATTATTGCAAAAATGTTCATATGTATAATATGTTTATGCTCCTTTAAATAATCGAATACTAAAAATTAGGTGATCTAAAATGTGTGCTGCATTTGCTGCACGCAAAACAGATATCTTAAGAACGTGTAAAAATAATTTCAAATATAAACTAATTAAAACTTAATAATATATCGCTAAAGAAAAAAATTAAATCGTCGTTGTTTCAATTTTCTTAATATAAAAAACAGGAAAATAATTTACGGTGAATTGAAAACCATTACAAGCAATGTTTCGCTACAAGAATCTCGAAGTTTCAAATAATCGTTTTGTTCCCGTTCGAGAAATAATTTACAAAATTAGCACGACCAAAAAAAAAATTAATATCACTAAATGTTTTTTTTACTCTTCACCCGAAGAGTCATCTTCACTTTCATTGTCTAACTGATCGTCATACATAAATTGATTAGTAATAAATGAGCTAACGAACGATTTATTCGTTGGATAATTAACGACAGCAATTCCATTAGGGTCAGGCCTACAAATCGTATCGTATAGATGTGGATAAAGTCCCGGTGTCGTCGCGAGGCCAAAGTTCATAACTTTTTCATTTCCCTCAACAGCTGACGATAAATACGTTTCAGCCACAGTAGCCGCCCCATTTACTCCACCATGACTACTCAACGATCTTTGTGCCAAGTTTTGATTCTCCAACCGACGATCATTAATTCTCAATTTATAACATTGGTGTTGATTAAATGGGACATGGAAATTATTATGTTCTTGGGTAGATGTTCTCGCGGAAAATTTACTATTCGGCGCTAAGGTATAATTTGCATGGTCTGGCACCAACGTTTGCTGTCGATTAACATCATTTCCATTTGGAATAACCAAATTGTCTTGATTAGAAATAATTGATTGATAATGCCCGTGATGAATAATTTCTGAAGGATTATTAACATTTGTTTTATCACGATAATTAACAGAAACATTATGACTTTTATCATTATTTAAATGTTCTTCCGCGCTCATTTTCTCCATTGTGTCTGAATAAATTGAATGATTTGGTGATGATGTGTCCATGTACTCCTGTGAGTCGGCGTATGTGTTTTTTTCCGGGTGTGTCGTATCGGCTGGCTGATGTATATCAATTATGTTTAGATGATTGTTGCCCGGCTTTAAGCAGTTACCAACCTGGATCCCCGTTGTAACTGTTGACTCCACATATGTCTTTCCATGAACACCACCTTGACTTAGTGTAATCTCCTTTGT
Organism: Zele albiditarsus; assembly: GCA_958496275.1. Lineage (NCBI taxonomy): Eukaryota > Metazoa > Arthropoda > Insecta > Hymenoptera > Braconidae > Zele > Zele albiditarsus. The sequence goes on from OY292410.1 coordinate 14,083,425, forward strand.
AGCAATTCCATGAATTCGCCAGTCGTCGGTAGCAACTTGAACATCACCGGAATCCGGCTCACTACTTGAAATACAATGCACCATCGGCTGAAAAGTAATGTTTAGAACGATTCCACAAATTAATAATAGAAAAAAATTTTTTTTGTACCACTAGATTGAACTAAATTTCTCTTTTACCGTTGATGAATGATTTCTCGTTGTAATTGGCGGTGCAGGTGAGGCCGCACCATGTGTAGTTGTATCAACGGCCGGACTATTGGAACGTTGACTGTTACCAGGACTGTGTGTCGTTGTATCCGGCGGTGATCCCTGTCTCATAATCGCCGATTGTGCATTATTAGCTTGATTACCAGCTGTTTGCGTTGACACTGAATGCCTAACCATTGACGGACTGTGTTGATCATTTGGTAAATTATTTTGTTCAACAATATTGCTATTATTTTTGTTGCCATTTGTACTTGACAAATGAAATTGATGTTGCTGCTGTTGTTGTGGCTGTTGTTGTAATTGTTCAACGTTTTGCTCCGATATAGGCGAGCTAATTGTAGTTTTTGGTGACGGTGATGATTTATTATTTGGAATCATTCCCGTGCTCAATATAAACGATTGGTTGTGATCGAGATTTAATTGTGATTGATCGACCGCATTATTATTACTCTGCGTAACCGCTTGAAAATCCGGTATTTGATTATTCGACACCATTGTTGTTTGCTGTTGAACAATTGTTGTATTCTGCTGGACAAACGTTGTGTTCTGTTGATTTGGCGCGGAAGACACAGCAATATTCTGCGCTGTCGCACACGGTACCATCAACGTTTGTCCATTCATTTGAATGAATTCCTGTTGACCTTGAATATTTGTGGGCCGTACTTGTGATGTATTGAATGTCATTTGTTGATTTGGACTAACATTAGCGACAATGGGACTCAACTGATTACTAAATGACGTCGTACCATTTACCAAAAATTGTCCACTATTTGATGACAAAAATTGTGTACCAGGACTATGTTGCTGGATTATTTTACCACTTGCAGTTTGTGGCGCGCGTATTACCATACCCGCTGGACCCGCTGCAAGAATACTCTGACTTGGACTAAAAATTCCACTATGACTTTGTACGGGCGTTAAAACATTTTGTCCATTGACATTTTGTATTTGTAATTGCATACCAAGATTGCCTGTGTCTTGTAATAATGTTGCAGTACCATCGGCCGACATTACCATACTCCCCAATCCAGGTACAATAAATTGTTGAATAGTTGGAAAATTTTGCATCATCCCTGTAGCACCATTCAACAAGTTCACCGGTTGCAATAAATTTATTTGCTGTGTTGGTTGTGGATTTGTTATGATTTGTTGTGTATTAAATTGCGCTGATGTTGTGCCAGTTTGTCCATTCATAACTAATTGCGCCGGTGCACCACCTTTACCGGGTACAATTGTCAATGCTTGCAACATTGGACCGCCAATACTTTGTGTTTGAAAATTTTGCTGGGCAAAGTTTGACTGCGATTGCATTAACATTCCAGTATTTTGTTGTGACGATGCAATATGCAACATTGACGCCACAGTTTGTGAATTACTTTTCCGTTTTTTATATACTTTTTTCTTACTAATTGTCGCTTCAGGTGATAATAAAGCAGATTGTCTATTGACGATACTTTGATTTGTTGTTACTGTTCTAGTAACATCTTGATTAGCTTCAATAATTGATTGGGCATTTTGTAGAACATTTCCAGTAGCAACAGTCAAATGTGGTATTTGTACATTTTGTCCAATGCCATCCATTGTCATGACGCTTGGTTGTATGAGTACTGGCGTTTGAATTGTATTCACCAACATAGTTGGTTGTCCAATAACCTGTTGCGCCACTCCAACTGCTGGTATCACTTGACTGACAGCACCAGTTACACTGGTTACCATTGGCGACACTGACAATGGCGGCATACCGCTGGTATTTGAAATGATTTTTGGTGGCGGTGGTGCCATTACCCCACTTATTCCTGTGCCAGTGCTTGCCATTATTAGTTGACCGCCACTCGAAACTAGAATGTGACCAGGTGGTAGAGCTGAGCCATTTGAGTGCTTCAACATTCCGCCTGATGTCAGTACATTGTGCACTTGAACGTTTGACTGTTGATGTTGATGCTGTTGTTGTTGCTGCTGTTGTTGGTGCTGTTGCTGTTGCTGATGGTGTTGCTGATGGTGTTGTGGATGATGTTGCGGAATCGCTTGTTGTTGATGCAGCGATGCACCAGAAGTTGTTTGAGGGACTTGTATACTACTCACAACACTTTGTACCATTTCTAATGGTGATTTCGATACAATCGTATTTTGTTGACTGTGTAACATTGGAGAAGAATTTGCCGAATGCATTATCGACGATGTTACAACAATATTTGCATTAGATTGCGTTGACGTTAATGGTAAATGTTGTGGTTTACTCGATACCGATAGAATATTGGGTATTGCGGCATTTGGAATACCAGACGGTGTATTTATTGACACTGTTGCTGTATTAGCTTTTCCCGCGAGTACAGAAGTAATTGTATTACAGCTATACGTATGGCCACTCGCCATTGTGGTTATTATCGTGGAATTGCCAGTGTAGGGTACCATTGGAATTCGCTGAATTGAATTTATCGTGTGTGGATGTGGCTGATAGCCTTCAGGCGTTGGCTGTCGTGTGATTGCTTTTTTATTATTCAACGAGTGTTGTGACATATTTTCATTTGATCCCATTATTGAAGTTTGTGGTGGCGATGAATTCGGTAAAATTGCACTCGGTGCAATTGATGTCATTGTTAGGCCAATGTTTGAAGTTTGATCATGATTAGTATTGTTATTACCATTATTATTATTATTGTTATTAATATTATTATTATTACCACTATTTATATTATGAATATTATTGTTATTACTACTACTACCATTATGATGATTATTATTCATAGAATTGTTAATAGTATTATTATTCATATTATTATTATTATGATTATTATTATTAATATTATTAATGTTCGATGATTGTGATGGTTGTTGGCCAACTGGCGTTGAAGATTGAGGTGGAATTTGTATAGATGAGTGTTGTGAATGTGGCGTTGGTGGCTGCGAATAACTATGTGGCGTTGATGGTTGCGATGAAATTAAACTTTGTGGTGTCGCCGGCTGTGAAATCGATGACGGGGGTGTTTCCGAGTTTGCTGGACTATTTGTATTACCAATTGGTGAGCCATGACTCGTACTAATTGTACCGCCTTGTATTGGCCATGACGAGTCCATTTGCTGCTGTTGTTGTTGTTGTTGTTGCTGCTGGTGTTGATACTGTTGAGTTGATGCAAAATGTCTATCGCCGAATGTTGACGATGTCACAGGATCGTCACGTTGATCCGGATGTATTACGTATTGTCGATGTATTTGTTGTTTGTATTGTTGATCGGACATGTACGATAATTGTGTGTCAGCGCTTGTTACACATCCTTGACACGAGCCATTATCAGAATCATTTGTATTGCTACCAATTGACGTTGGTGTCATACTGCTGTGTACAACGACTGGTGACGTAGCGTGATTCTTAACCGAATTACAAACGGATGTGCTTGTCGGACTTGTTGCTGAGGAAGGCTTCTGATGTGGAAGATTGTTATAATTATTGTTACCATTCAGATTATTTGGATGATTCGTATGTGATATTTTTCCACTATTTCCATTGATTATCATCATTTGCGAACTGCTGACACCCGTTTGGCGTGATATTGTACTGTTCAATAATGCAGTTTGTTGGGCAAGATAGCCACTCGGATCATCAAGAAAACTTGGACTATTATTATTATTTACAGTCGAGCCAATTTGATTGTTTGACTGTGATTTATCATTAAAATCATCACCGGGACTTGGACTTGATTGTTCAATATTTCTGATTTCACCAATATTATGCTGATGCCGCTTTTTTGTTAATGATTTACTCGGCTTAGCTTTTTTACGTGCCACCTCATCGGTCCATTGTGCCGTTGGTGGAATGTGATGATGCAATGGTGGTACACGATCAAGACTATTACATGTTATATTTTGTAATGATACTGGAGATGACTGTGGCGGATGTGATGGTGCTATAGTACGATTTTGTTGCCACATTTGCTGTGTCCTTTGGTTGAATTGATGATTATTTGTTTGGCCATTTGGGCCATTAGTACTTATTATTGATTGCACTTCAATAATATGACCACTGGTTGGACTTCTACCCGCTTGACTAACTAACATATATTGCTGCTGCTGCTGCTGCTGTTGTTGTTGTTGCTGCTGCTGCTGTTGTTGCTGTTGGATCTGCTGCTGCTGCTGCTGTTGTTGTTGTTGCTGCTGCTGCTGCTGTTGCTGTTGCTGCTGCTGCTGTTGTTGTTGCTGCTGTTGCTGTTGCTGCTGCTGCTGCAACTGTTGTTGCAACTGTTGTTGCTGTTGATGATGGTGAAGATTGGATTTTGTGTCCATAATTGTTGTCCCTTTATTATTTTGATCGCAGTTATTACGTGATTGGAATTGAATTGGATGTTGACTGTACATTCGTTGCATATTCTCATGACTGAGATTCTGACTGCCATTCAGTCCAATATGATGGCGCTGCATATTATGAGGATTGTGCATCATTAATTGTTGTTGTTGCTGTTGTTGTTGTTGTGATATTTGTTTAGCATTTAAATCGTCCTCGTTCATTGATGGCGTACGACTGTGTCGCATTTGAATATCAACCGAATTAATTCCGGACATGATCGCACTATTATTTGATTGTTGCGCAATATCATGTGAATGGTGATTCATATTTTGATTATTGAATTGCATTGGTTGACACTGCTGTGACATCTGCTGTTGATGTTGGAGCATATGAAATTGATCATGCGGTTGATGCTGCATCATATGTTGATTTGATTGCTGCTGATATTGCATCGGATGCTGATGCAATTGATGTATTTGTGATTGCATCGATTGATTTTGCGATGAATTTTGTGTTGACTGCATATGATGAATAAAATCATCGTTTGTATGATGCGAATTAAAATTTGTCACTTGCTGTGGATTTGTTTCTTGATTGTTGTGCTGATGCTGCTGCTGCCCATTGTGTTTTTGCATTTGTTGCATATGCATTTGCTGTTGCGGATTCAGATGCTGTGTTGGCTGCTGCTGTTGCGGCATCGTCTGATGAATGGATTGATCATTCAATTGATTGATATAATGCGACTGTTGCTGATGGGACAATTGGTTTGGAATTATATTTTGATGATGTGTCATATGCTGCTGCATCAATTGTTGCTGTTGCTGTTGTTGTTGTTGTTGCACTTGTTGCTGCTGTTGCTGATGCAACATTAATTGCTGCTGTTGTTGCGTCATATTATTAAAATTTGCACTCTGCTGATTCATTATCAGCGGATTACCCACCAACATACTCGTCATATTGTGTTGATTCAGTCTCTGTTGTGAATTACGTACGACGCACGCATTCGCATCGATATTTTGCGAGGGGGAATTGAGTAATGGATGGCCAATCTGTTGGTTATTTTGTTGTATTGGTAGGGCTGTCATTGGCCAAACCTGGAAAAGAAAAAGAGAAATTAATTCATCAATCAATATATTTCTTCACAAATCGGAGCGGAAATTGTATGGCTTCATTTAATTGACATGAAATAGAGTTTTTTTGTTCTCTGTTGTATTACCTGCGAGCCGTTAGCAGATGGCAATTCTTGAACTCCTGTGGCGCCTGCCACAGCGATCGCTCGTTCCCTTTGCGCAAGAAGTTGAGACACTGACACTCCTGAGTAAAGGTTTCCCACGCTTCCAAGTTTTCGCTTTTTCTTCTTATTCAGGCCATCTGTAATACATCGAATACGTTTTCAATTAATCATTCGATCGAATGCACAATAAATCGATGATGGCTATTTATATATATACATACATATATATACACACAAACAAACACACACATATATATAATTTTTCTCTGGTTCAGTCGATCATCAATAATCTTGTTTGAATAATGAATGCTTTTGTCTTGCGAACAATGTACAGAGAAAATATAAACAGGTAAATGCCAGAGTAATTGCAACGCCAAGCATCAAAACATAGTGATTATAAATCTTTTGACAGGGAACAAAAAACATATTTTTTCTCCTCTCTATCCTATTTTGTCTCCGTCAGCGTCGACGCGCTCAAACAATCCCTGGAGATTAATTAAACTTTCAGGCTGGCAATTTATGGAAGCCGCAATAATTAACATTGCCAATTATAATTATGGGACAAATGATGTTAGAAAAAAAAAAGAAGAATAATTTCATAAATAAAGACAACAGAAAACAAAAAGTTTTTAATGAAACTTTCCAGTTCAGTTTGAACCTAAAAACACAATGACTTAATATTATCAAAAATGAGTGAATCCATTAAACATCTCTCATAAATATACATTCGTGTGGATTTTGTGTAGATGAAGGTTTTTAGTAGCTATAGAAAAACTGCTTATGTAAAGGGGATTTTGGGAAGTGTAGATGGTGGAAAAGGTCGTCTTTTATCAGAGCGCTTACGGCGGATAATTATTCTCTGGTGTGAAGGGATGATAACCAAGGGAACTGGTGAGACCTAAGGCTATATGGCAATGAATCTTTCAAATATATATGTATATACGCGCGGTAACATTGCCCATTCTCAGCTTTCTCTTAACGCAATCCGTCGCGTCTCAAACACCCCTCCGCCACTGAAACACCAAGAACGAGAGTAGGGTTGGAAAGCTTTGCGTTAAATCTTCGGGCCAATTTGTGGATGACATTGAGGTGTCTTTATCTATATACTCCGCATTAAATAATTAAATACATCCATAATACATACTACAGATTAATATAAATGAAACAAATACAATTAAACAATTACTCCAGTTTAATTTAATATTAATTAATTATAGACGTATTATCTTTTTTCTTTTTCATCCCGACCCCGCACTTTATCATGCATAGTTTGTAGAAAATCAATTTGTATTATGTCATGATATTATTCTGCTGATGTAGTTATGAAAACTGAACAAAGTTAAGTGGGAAGAGCGCAAGCGTCAAAGCTCGTACATAACACACGAATTGAGCCTTGCGCAGGAATCACAAACTAAACATGAAATATATAGAGATGTTGAATGCTTGCGCGTGCGTAGGTGTTTGTAAATGTGTCTATGTGTATGTGCGTGTGTTTGTTGAAGCATTAATGTTCATCCAAACATAAGTCTATTTCTCCCCTCTCGCTCGCTCATCCTCTCACTCCCTCTGCGCCACTCTCTCTCTCTCTCTCGCCTCTATTTAGTGGCAATACTTGCCTCAGAGTATCATCACTTTGTGAGGTTGAATATACCTCTTGTATGCGGGTTACGAAATTAATTCCTATCATCATGTTTCGTGGCGCACGCGATTCATTTGATGCGAAAATTCAGATTGTCCTGCATCAACAATTTGTACAAAAATCCGTGATAAAAAAAATTAATATCAATAAAATTATAAACTGCACACATGTAATTCATTGTCCATACCATCATACATTTGTAAAATGTAAGATAATTTTTTTTTTCATTGTAATAAATTAATTGGGAGAAAAAAAAATTTTTTTTTCCAACAATGAATGTGATAATTAAATTAATTACTACGCGACAATACCGTTCGGACGCGTCTTATCCACTCCAAACAATTGCAGTGACTGAGTGAATGAATGTTGATGTGCGCAAGCGCGAGGTAAAAGCGCGCAGAAAACCGCGCGCAGGAATCAAAACCGGACATGCGGCATTATATGTACATACATATGTATACCACCACTATATGTAATCATATCTGTATATACATATGTATATATCCCGGTGTGCCGCAGAGCACACGACTCCACTTCATAAGGCTCAATGGCGCTCATATTCTCGTACAAAATTAACCTTTATCAGCGTGTCGTAGCCACACAACGTACTGCTGCTCTCTCGCCAACCGAGTTTACCCAATCTCTCTTTTCTCTGTCTCTCTCTCACTCCCACTCGCCCGGTTCACCTCATTCTCTCCAATATTCCCCTCAGCTACACTATCTAACCATTCTACCACCGTCATCCTCTCACCCGCTTTTACTTCCCACTATACACCTATTCACGAACTACCCCACACCACCCGACTATTTCAATCCACTATATATGACACGGGCGGATTCCTTCCTCTACTCCCGGGACTTATTGATCGCTCCGGTGCGATAAGAAGACACGAGCTGGCTGATTGGTCTCCTCTCCAACTGGCAAGATGTGCGCGCGAGGAAATGTCGGCGCGGGAACACCAAGAGGGAGTAAAAGAGAACGATAGGGGTGCGACGTTGGTATGGTGGTAGCGGTGGTGGCGGTATGGGTAGCGGTTTGAAGCGCTCCCGTTTAACGTTCAACGCGCGGCACTAGAATGTTATATAGAAAACCAAATGGTGGGTGTAGGGAGGCCAACTGGAAGCAGGAGCGAGAGGGTAAGAGAGTGCAACGGCTTTCGTCTAAAAGTGCCCCGTAAAATCCAACCACCAACCATTGACGTAGAAATTGAGTGCTCGTGGGACATGGGATGAGATAAGGGGAAAGGGGGATGATGTAGGGGGAAAAGGTGAGGATGGGGAGTAGGAAATAAACGGACAACCGACAAAGGGATCCGATAACGGACGTGGGAGAGCTTTTCATGAATCCGCATATAAAAGTAAGACGCTTGGAGATATGTTCCGGTTAGAGGAGGGAGAAAAAAAAAAGGAGGGGGAATATATTTCAATTGTCCTATTGAATAAATATATATATATATCGCATAGTCGGTAGAACGATAATAATTACTTTCATGGAAACTGTCGATATTATCTATAAGGGTGTTTTCTTTTTTCTTCTTTTATATATGATATTATCCAATTCGCAGAGGATTCGAGAAGAGGAATATAATAAAAAATTGATATTGAGATGAAGAAATGGAAAATTGAATGCAATGAAATATCCGTTAAATTTCATCTTTCCCGTAGAATGTTATGGTGTGCAAAAAATATTTTTCTTCTCTCTGTATATAGAACTCTTTCGCTCTTTCACAACCACTTTTGCGATGATATGGCAACCGAGTGTGCCATAAAAAAGCGCATAAACCGCTCGGTCCCCGCGCGCGCTCCTGTTATTTTATCCCGTGTTTCATGTTGAGAAAAACATGAGAATGCGCCAGGGTTTATATATTATATACACCATAGCATTTACTACTTTATACATATACATATAACCTAACGTATACATTTCATCGTGTCAATCCACGCTCGTATTTTTTCCTCTGCCTGTTCTTTTATTTTTCTCTTTTTTTTTTCCTCCGTATATATAGACATACATACTCTATCTAACCACCACTACACAAAACACTCTCTATCACACTCAGTTGGCAGTACAGTAGCGCGTACCAGCGGTTGGGTACGTTTTTATATCGCCGGAAAATTGGAATTGAAGCGGTGTGTGGTGGAGTGAGCATGGCCCCCGAGAGTATATAGTAGCGGCCGCACCCGGCAAAGTTGGAATGAGCCCATAAAACACCGTAAACACTGTCGCTGTTGTGCAGTAGGTACATTCGCCGGCAAATATACATGTGCAAGTACATATACATGTATATATACATATATATTTATATAACCGGATACAAAAGCAGAAGTTAAAAGTGGAGACCCGCGCGTTGCTTTTTCAACAAACTGTTTATATGTATAGCGGTCGATAAAAACGTTTGGTATATAGTTATATAGGTTGTGAACGCGCGCGCTTAGTGATGAAGGGGCGGGTATAAAGAATAAAAAAAAATATATATATATAGGAGCCAGGGGCCAAGTGGATTCAAAGAGGTGTGAGATCGCAAAGTAAAAGGTATAATTAAAAAGTTGTAACGGCCCAATAAATCTCAGTGAACTTTTAACAGTACCTATACCCATTGCGACTTCCCACTCGCACTCACAATACCCCTAGACTTCTATACCATATTCTCTCATTCACTCCCTCTATCGCCATTTATATCCATGAGCGATAAAGGAATTTGTGCTGAGAACATTTAGTGGCTCCTTGAACATAATAGTGAAGCTTTTGGTTAATCGACTTGTACAATCGCTGTACAAATGTATTCGAAGATGGAAGAAAAATAATACATTACTTTGTTGAAATATTAAATTTTGATGATAATAATTAATCGATGTATGAAATAAACAAATTATATAGTAATAGGTAATTATCTTTTCCATTTTATATATTTACTCTTTTTTTTTAGAGTCAGATATTGAACAAGTTATAATACGAAAACGCTAAAGGCGATTTGTGTGGTTCATAAGCAGCGTATAATTCGATATAGAATCTCGTGAGAGTTTTCAATTGAATTAACTGCACCGTTTAAGATAATTACTGGGGTATTTAGCAATATAACGCGGAATAACCTTTAGGTATGTGTATGTGTGTGTGTGTTGATCAAGAGATACGATATGGACGCGATGGAGCATTCGATGAGAGGAAAAGTGTGAATGAGGGAGAGAAAGGGGGAGATAGAGAGGGAGAATTAAAGCAATTTTCCATGATGGCGTAAGGTAGTTACAACATTGTTTGGATAACTACGTGGAATCGCGAGTGCGAAAGTAACTATATAGCGGCTTTGAAATTGTATTTTACACCAACCACGTTGTTCACAGAGCTACTTCGCACTTCTCGTTACGCAGTTTAATCGAATCACTGAATTTCCAACTGTGAATTGAAACTCTAAATTAGTTTAATAATCCCATACTTCGGGGTAAATTTTCTATTACTTGATTATGATTAATATATCGAGGATATTACACTACATCAACATTTTTGTGTATAAATATTTGAAGAATATATATCTTTTTTAATTACTACAAATTTAATATGACACATTGGATTGGACAATATTTTTCTCACAATTTTAGCAACAGACACACGCTTGAAAAATTATGAGTTGAAAAAATAATAAAAGTAACAAATTTTATTAAATGCTCAAGTTTACAGTGCCCAAATTTAAAACAGATGCGAAGTTGATTGAATGAAAAATTAAGTGAGGGTAAAAGCAATGAAAAAATGAGGGGAAATAGAAGAAAGGGTTGGAAAAAAAAAAAAAAGTTTGACCGATTCTCTTTATATATGAAAGACGAAGGAGAAAAAATGAAAAATAAAAAGAAAATGTTGAGTAATTTCCGACCGCTGAGAATTCCATTTTGGTACAATATAAAAGAATCGTGGCGCATTATTCGGGGGAGAAGTGAAAGAAAAAAAAAAAAAAAAAAAAAATAAGTAAAAGACGAGAAAAAGTCGAGAAAAAGAAAAATAAAGGAACGGGAGAGAAATTACGAATTGGATTTCCGTTGATCGAAGTATCCATTATCCTGACGGCGTCGGGTGGCTATTCAATCTGCAGTTATCAGGAGCGACGACGGCGAAGAAAGGTCGCAAGAGCGGAATCAGCTGGAACGAGTTTATATGATGGTAGGTATACGTAGATATATATGAAACAGGATCGGAAGTAGATGGAAGAAGAGACGGAATGAGAAAAAGAGTGAAGCAGACACGAAACTGAGAAAAAATACCAGTGGTATATGTTTGGGACTGCTTCTGGTGGGAAAACTCAGATGAGGGTGTCAACTCTATCCCCATACCCTTCAATATTTTTCTCACCTTTTTTTTTTCTTCATTTCATATTTTTTCTTCTTTCTCCCTTTTTTTCATTTCAGTTTCCTTCTTATCCTCCTATCACCCCTCACACTTTCGCCGTAATAACGTTATGACGCGTAGCGATGAAAGTTTAATACCGCTCGGCCGGAAATTTAATATCCTTCTCCTCGTCTTATTTTTCTTTGTTACCGCACAGTGGAAATTGCCAAATGATGAATAGGTTTTTCGGTATGGTGAACAGGCATATATATATATATATATATATATATATACATTATTCAATTAATATACACAGTGAGAACTAATAAAATCTATGAGAAACAAAGAATGAATAAATGCGTCATTCAATATTTTTGCTGAGTCGATAAAATTACTTTTCTTCATTCCATTTCTTTATCATGATTATATGGATCTTTTAATTTCCTATATATATATCCTTCACTTTCCCTTGAAAATGCCTGTCCAACCCCTTAAGTCTTGATGTAGCGAAAACCATACATCCATCCTGAAGGCGGACAAATTGGCAAACGTCGAAACAGTATAATCAGATTGGGTGCAATGTGTTAGTGTCGTCCCAGACAGAGTAGTTTATGTCAAGTTTTTGCACCAGTCCACTGCACGGCTTACGGCAATTCCAGTATAGACACATTTCTCAACATCAGTGTAAATATTATTCCAGGGTATCGATTATTTATGAAAGAAAAGAGTAAAAATGAATTGACAGTATATACAGTGAATTTTCTTGTATATAACTGCACAATATATTAATAAACTAGTGCGGTTTTAGATTCCGCTTTTTTTTATTATACAACTTTGATACGAATCATTATTATCGAATAATGTACAGTATCCATAATTTATTTTTGTATTTGTGTTGGTGAATAAACATTAAAACGTGATAGGGGAGAAGTACGTTTTTTTATTCCTCTTTATTCTGTGTTGATTATATTGAAACGAGAACGATTATATGTAGCGATTCGATTGAAAGCGATCAACTTCCATAAAATTTACCCTCATGAAATCACGAGGACGGTTGTTAAGGAAGTTTGAGAGGGGTTCTTTGCGTTAAAGCTGCTTTACTGAAAGGTGAAACTTTGGAGTGAGTGCGCGAGAGTGTTGACATCCTATTGGGCTTGTATATATATATAGGTTGCAGAGCTATATACACACGGGTACTCAAGATTGAAAGCGAACAGGAAGGCAACGGGCACCGAGGGCTTTTCCCTGCTTAAAATTTCCTCCAGATTACACGCGCAATGGCCGCAAGTCAAAGAGATGGGGAAACGTAAAAGTTCTCGCATCTACATTCTTTATTCAACGAAGTTCTGCATTAGAGAATTAAATATATATTTCTTCTCGCTAAGTTTAATAACATCAAACAGAAATGAATTAATCAGTAAAAATGATTACAATTATAATTTCTTATTGCGAGATTGAAGCGAAAATTTTATCATAAAATGTTTGAGAGTTCTTTTTATCTTTTGATGCTATCGCAAAAATTATCCGGTCACCACGCGGTCAAGAGAGACTACATGAAAGGGTGAAAAAAGCTTATATATATATATATTTATTTATAATAGCCGCACTACCGTAACGTCGGGGACGATCATCATCACCACTATACCACAAAAGCGACTCTCGACTCCAACTAATGTCGCTCTACTTGCTCATGTTTTTTTTTTTTCCATTGTTACTTTTTTCTTTTGCATCAACGTTTTTTCCCCGTAGTGATTACCGCACAACGTCGACGTTTCTTTTTTCCACCGCGCGACATCCGCCCTTGTACTATACCAAGTTCAACTTTTGGTCTGTCTCCAATAAAAGTTGGCACATGCTTCGACCTATGGTGGATAAATGTCCGGACGATTATACGAAAGCGACCCTTCTCTGTAAAAGCGCCAACTCTCTGTCCGGTATACATCGGCATAACTTTGATAATACTCTTCCTCCTTCTTCTGCTCTTTCTCTATCTGCGTATACTCATCCTTTGTGCTCTCACGCTCGAATGGAAGCAAAAGTTTGTCACTAAAGTACACGACAGGGGAGAAACGTGAGAGAGCAAACGAGAGAATGAAAAAAAAAAAAAAAAAAAGAGCGTAACATTGGAAAGTCGATGAACCGCACGAACATTTCCAATTACTATCCTTTCGTATAATCATTTAGACGTCCACCATATTCGTATTGTAACTTATGTTTAATTCAACAGAATAGTCAGAAGATAAGATTGCGAGAGAAATCAAGAGTGAAATGAAAAAGTTTTCATGAAATTTTCATCAAAAATAATGAAAAATATTTGCTATGATTCAAATTCATTTCTTAATACCAAAGATAGTTGGTGGCATTTTTTTTTTTTCTCTCACCTTTTTTCAACTTGTCGGATGATGTTGGCGAATCAGCGTTAGCATGAATAACTGGCGCACCTGGCGCAACTAATGTCGACGACGAGACAACTGGCGTGCAAGTGGCAACTGGACTAGCTGCCGCGACAGGCAACAAAAGTTTCCTCTTGTGATTACACAGTTTTGTCATCTCCCGTGTCTTGCCCTGATCCGGGCTCCAAGGTCGCGTTGCTACCTGCAAAAACAAATATCACCTTATGTTTATTCATTCATGTATGAATAAGTATTATACATAAGTAAACCAAAATGGAAATGAAAGTAATATATTTTATGTAAATTATATTTGTCAAATTGTAGCATCAAAAAAATTAACATACAAAAAAATCACCTGAAATTCTATTTTTTCTTTTTCGTATTATTATATTAATTATCATCACAATAACCACCTGATCCCACTAAATAATATCTGAATATAGTAATTATTGATTTAAAAATGTTTATTCATAAATATTTGGATAATACAATTTTTCCCTGGTAGATTATATACCTGGACACCTATAAATATTTATATACATACATAATAAATTATACACGGAAGAAGGATAGTGCAGGTAAGATGAAATTAAATCGAAAACGTCTTCCGGGGTCTCCACAATTTCATTCTAACTCACCAAGTCAACTCTCTTACTCATCAGTAAAAGATAGCAGATAATAATGATACCTGTATATACAGGTATAAAAGCGAACGAGCCGTCACTCGGCAATTTATGAAATGCGATAATTCATTGTGGTGTTGTATATATATCCATCAGAAACAAGTCAGAGACGAGTACCTATACAACCATACATATATATATATATATATAATATTCATTGTCCATATCTATTTGAGATGATGCACGAGGAACAAAAATGTGTATAGGTTAGGTACTACTATCATCGACGGTAATTGGCAGAGACTCGTGACCGGCAAACGAATCCCTTGTGACGCTCTCATCGTGATTCTCATGATCGATGCTTGGACATGAATATATATATATATATAAATACGGAGCGAATGGTTGAACGTTCTGTCTCGATGACCGTTGTACATAGTAAAATATAACAGCAACGTGCGCTCACAACTCAAACGACCGCGTACATTTTCCCATTTATATATGAAATAGTGTATCCACTCATCCTTTCACGGAGATAGTTCGCGCTCCTTTATATTATATATCTGTATCTATCTATCTACCTTCTCTCATGCTTCGTTCATCTATCTCTCCCGCAGGAATTGACATCAGCGAGTGGCAATTTACGACTGAATCGCGCGCCACCCGTTAACACAAAACAGTGAAGTGAAACGAGCACGCGCGAGCGCTCCGTATAACTATTCACACAAGTGGAAAAAGCGCTTGAATAGTCGGACAATATGTTGAGTATATACACAGCGCTATGGTTCAATGTAATGAATATTGCTCGAGGAATTTATAGGATATACGTTGATTATTATCAACTGTTAACCTTTCCAATTGTTTCCTATATTTTCATGCGAGTATTTAATATTATAAAAATAATTATCTGTTTTATTTATGGGTATACATTACTGTCAGAGTCATATTTAATCATTTATTTATTTATTTATTCTCATAAGTACCTCGAGACATATTTTGAATGCTTTATATATACTATCTTGTTGAACGATGTAAAGTCAAGCCCCATCGTGATCTACGTGTCGTTAATTTTAATTTATGTCAGCTTTATAGCTATACGCGTGCGTTTACGTCGATCTTTATTGTTCAGTATTACTTGTGAGTGAGGGGGTGTATTGGAGGGTGGAATGTGAACGTTGTAACGAGGCCCCACTTGGTCGTCTCAAAGACCGTGTGTGTGAGTTATTTTATCGTTAACGAAGATGAAGACACGTTGACAGTCCGGGCATCAGTGTAGACAATGAGCCATACAGTATATAGTGAAGAATCCTGGCGACTCTTCTTTTTCTTTTTCTTCTTTCTTCTTCGCCTTATTCTTTTACTTTTACTTTATACTCATTTTGTGACCCTCATCCTCTATACCATCTCTTTCATGTGGATACTGTAAATCTTAGCGACTCTCTCTCTACTCTCGCTCCAGACATCGTGATTTCTAATTAAGGCAACGTGCGAGCAAGCTGTGCATCGCACAGTGTGGATGGACATTGAAGACCGGCAGGATAAAAGAGGGTGATGGAAAAAAAAAATTTTTTTTGTATTCTTTACGAGATTGAAGTTGAAGGTTCATTTATTTTTACTACCACTTTTTTCATTTTCTTGTTTTTTTTTTGATGAATTAATCGAACGAAGCGAATTTATTTTTCATTAAGTTCCCTCTCTCTGTATCTCTTACTCTGCCTCACTCTTTTGTGTACTTTATCTACTCCAAGTCAAATTCCCATTGGGAACATTTGATCACCCCATTATTTATGTCGCGAGTATGAAATCGGAGGATGAAAAACATGAAGTTATAGACAATATATTGACAATATATTTCCATTCTCTCTCTCTCTCGCCGAATGTAAATTTATGGAATACTATATATAAGTATTGTATGCTATTGTGTGTTTGAAGAGGAAAGAATTGGAGGAAATGTTGTACGTGCCGCGATAATTCAGTCGCGCGTGGGTGCCCTCGTAATTTTATCTCGAGCAAGGTATGCAATGGGGGTAACAGGGCGCAAGTAAAGTGCGAGAGAAATGTACAAAGTGAAAAGGAGAGAAAATATACACACTGGTCATATACATTATATAAATATATATACATATAAAAGAAGAATTGGCCCCAACGAAGGAGAATAAGAAGGTATATAGTAGACAACTGTACGAACGATGGAAGTGGATACGTGCCACGATGTTTTACGATTCTCATTAATAATGGCGGTAATGTTTCGCTCAGTATGCGGCGTGTATTAGCGCACGTTGTGCACCAAGTTTTATCTCCCTTTCTCTTTCACTCTACCTCTATCACTATCAGTTTGTTACACACACACACACATATATATACACGCGTATACACAATACAACAAAAGACGATCGCATTAATTATATTCCCGGGTGTATGATAATTTATTACATTACCCCCATGGACCGCTTGGCCAATTATTTTGAAAATGGAAATAATGTTATTGTAAATATTGCAGCGGCAGAGACGATTGCTATTATTAAATTATGCGGGGTGATTTAAGGTTTATGAAATGTTAATCATGTAATACAAAATATGACGACGGGAAATCATATTTATTTCATTGTATATCGTTGCATTTTTTTTGTTTGTTTCATATAATACAATTATAATACACCTGCGTGAACTTGTCGCGTGGATTAGCGCGTGTAGCATACGTATACAGTCATTATTGAACACTAATTACAAACTCGAGCGTAAGCTATGCCTATAATACATACACATATGCAGATTAACACAAGTGAGCAGTGTGCGATTATATATACTTATGTAAAATAGACTATTCACATGCGAATACAATGAAATTCAATGACAACATTTCACAATTGAATCGTCGTGAGTTAGACATATGCATATATAGTTAGTTAGCTGTTGGATATATATATATATATATATATTTCCCCCTCAGCGTGAGCATGTTAATGAGTCAAGAATAATTTACATGGTGTGGCGTGGATGATAAGCTACGAGGACGCGAGATTGCAGCGGGAAAGGAAAAAAAAAAAAAAATTAATTACCGTATACTTGTTCGCTGGAATTTTTTTTCTCTCACTTCATAAAAATGAAATATGGAACACGCAGCGATTATATACATAAATATATATACATGTATTAATAATTATAATTGTATAATGAGTTCTTTTTTTTTCTTTAATTGTTATGACGAACGAATTTTCATGTAGACATTGAATGGAATAATCTGAATAAATTAATGAACTTAATTTTATTCCCCATATTATATTTTTAATGAATGAAAAAATGCAAAGGGATTTTTTTTCTCTCTCCTAATTATTATGTATGTATGTTTTATGTGTTACATATGAACATATACATAAATGTTCTCATTTCGTACGCAATAAAATGTCATCTGAATTAAAGATAAACATTTATCTTAATTTCATCATGACATTGAAGTCCATATAGAAAGTAATTATTTGGAAAAAAAAAAAATATAAATTGAATCATTCATATATATACATACATGTTATGCAAAATTATATCGAATAATGAATTTGAAATTTTAGTCGAGAGACGTTTCAAGCTGAGAATTATTATGAGAATAATTCTGCATTCACACGACCACTGAAAAAAAAGTGATAATAATAATAATAGTGAAAAAAAAAAAGTTATTACACCGCAATATTTTAACATTTTATATTTTGTCACTCATATACCTAACTCATTTCAAAGTTTAAAAATGTTCTTTACGTATACCCTCTATACGTGCACATATATGTATATAAAAATATGAATATATATATATATATATATATATATATATATATATAGGGTTTACACAATGACAAAAGCCAGAATAATAAATCCGCGTAAATTAAAATGGTTATACTCGTTAGGTCTGAAATGCGTCGTCGTATCTCGTGACAACGCGTCCCTTCGCGCGCCTTCGTGCATTACATGCACCACGAGAAATTCAACCACACGCCATAAATCCATGAGATGTATACATACATATATATATATATGCGTATAGCTTTCTCGCGGCTGTCTACTGCTGACCAAGAGTATCACTAAAGTAGTGCGTGTGTGTATATGGTAAGAAGGCAAGGCCTCGATTATATCCAACCAACACTTACACAGTGTATGTATATATACTTTGCAACGACTGACGGATAAATGATCCCAAATTATGAATTCAACGACGGCAATTCGTTTGGAAAATGACCAAGCCGTAGCATTAAATTGGCAATGACGTGGTGCGTATACATATAACGCCCTCTAGGCAGTATAATACACATTCGGAGAAGGTGAACGTCACCTTCAGGCGACACTCAATCGCTTCTTGAGTAATAAGTTATAAATATTATCTTATAGCTATGTATATAAATATATATTACATAGCGTTTATAAATTTTTAACAGCACTCGATCTCTGATTTATTAACAAAATAATCAACTTAATTATTAATATATTTAAATTGCATCAATTTCATGAAATTTCATAACAGCAAAATTTATTTGAAAAAAATCAATATATATATATTTTTTTTTAGGTACAGAAGAATATATATATACATGTATATATATTCATTTATTTATTTATTTATGTATACATATGTTGACGAAGAAAAAAAAAAATATGTTTGGGAGTGACGAAGGTTGATCATCAATTTGTATTCTGCAGAAAAAAAAATTTACCAGGGTTATAACACACACACACACACACACACACACAAATACACATGAGTTATTGATGGACAATATAATTAATTTCCATTGGTGAATTTGTATAAAATCAATGTGGCCAGTAAAAACTTTATTCACATTTTATTGAATATCCCGGTATTCCCTATACGTTAATGGCATATGTGTGATATTTTATATGAGAATGAGAGTGAAAGGCAGAAAAGAGGATTAATCAATTTCAAAGGTCCATGGTACATGTATTTTTTTATACAATATATATATATATATATCAGTTCCACCCTTTGAAGGCTGTATACACCGTTGATTGGCAAGAAATAACGTCACCCGGATGTCCGAAAAAAAAACAAACAAACAAAAAAACAAACACACAAAAAACAAAACAGCCGACCCTTTCGTTTCATTCGTATGAGATATGATGTTGAAGCTGCCGTATATAGATACCCATAGAGTGGCCGCGGCAGCGAGTATGAAACTGATGATGGGAAGCGATGAAATCCTTGAATGATCCACGTCCAACTTCGGACGTTGTCTTGCTGCGTCCGGTTTTTTACCAATTCAAAAGAGAACAGTGTATATACACAATATATATATATATGTGTATTATTTTTACGTGCGCGCGCAGTGTTTCGCGACAGGCGGTACTCGGCGGCGCGCGTACATTTGTCATCGTTCTCCCGCTTGCGAAAATATTTTACATAACATTTGTCGTCGTTATATTGTCAACGTATCATTCAATCGAATGGATATATATGTAAATTTTTGGCGTATTTATTATTCTATTCCCAAAAAAAAAACTCTGAATGTATAATATATAATAAGAGGAAAAATAAAAATAATAAAATTTTATTTAATGTATTCAAATATTCATTCGAATAATAATTTTTGTCCATGGTAAAAATGTGACAGTAATACATATAGCTGTGCATTATTACTACTATTATTGTTGTGACTTTATTTTTAAATTTTATTTTCATGTGATAACTTCTTATTTCTTTTTCCTTATCTTTCACAATCGCTTTTGTGAATTAAAAAAAAAAATGGCGCCGAAAAATAATGCAAACAGCATTTGCAGTTTGAAACTCTTATTTTGTATCATGAATAAATTTTATTTCCATTGCATTTTGTACACACACATATATATATATATATGGTGGAGAAACTCGTTGCCACAGACACCAGACTGCAACAATAAAAACAAACCAACGAAGAAAAAAAAAAGAAAGAAAGCAGAAACAAGTGAAGGGAGAGTAAGAGAGTGAAAAAAGGAAGAAAAAAAAAAAAGACGTGTCCGTCCGGATTGCGCCAGCAAGCGTATTCCCATCTCTATACCCTCCTTCACCTCCACACCACCATCTCTTCCTCCACCATCTCGCGCTACCTCGGTTAACTATTTCGCCGTCCACGTTTTGCGAGCCACCGGATGAGAATCCAATTAATTTAACCCCTGTTTTAATTTTACGCGCAATGGCTTGGTCAAATCCTCCCTTTCACTATACCTTTTATATATATATACCAAAACCTCACAATCATTTCTCTCTTTCTCTCTCTCTTTACTTTCTTCATTAATGTTTAACCCTTTTCACTCTTTGTATTATGTAGAGAACCCAACTCGCCCCTGAAATACATCAACCGCAAAATATATCAAGCATACATATTGAAACACGACTATTCCATTCACAATATACATATTAAACAATGCCCTCAATTTTGAACATATTCATTCATCCATCAAACTTTCCGTGTGCCTTCACAATTCATCCCATTCAATTCTATCATGTTGAATTAATGAGTAGTATTAATTACATCGTAACGTGAAATGCACAAAGTAATTTGTAAATTCGAATTGACTATGTTAATGTAAAATTGATATAATGATACAAAAAACTAGCATATACCAAAACCAATTTCTCTAATGTAAATCATAATTTGACTGACACAGACTCAACAAATATAAATTACATATTCTGTGAGTAAAAAAAAATTGAAGTACATTATTAGAGTGTCCAATTTTTTTACTGGAAAATATAATAAATTCTCACATCACTTAAAAATTCATACAAAATTTTTTCAGTATAATGAACAATATTGTCAATTACAAACGTTTATATTAATCAATCAAGAGTTATGTTTGCCTCTTATAACTTATCCCATTCAATTCCACTTTATCGAGTTAATGAGTAGCATTAATTACATTATAAAGGCAATATAAAGTACCCATGTATATATATCTATATCGATACACATATAAAATAGTGTGCCATATAGATGGATTGTAATCAAGATAAAATATCTCGGAGGCAGTTGCCATAAGCGTCATAGCAATTAGTAGCGTGCAACGTCGCGACGCGTCGACATTTACTGTACATCTAGAATGGAGTTATCGTCCTATGACTTTGCCTCATATGTACATATATATAAACGTTTGTATAGGAAGATGCCAACGGGCGTTGTATTTGCATCGGATGCATAGATACCGCGCGCGCGCCGGACGCTGCAGGCGTAAATTGTACGTGCCGCAAAATGCTTTTATTGCAACTGGAGAATGCAATGAAAGCGAAGTATATGGTAGCAAGCAGCGCACTACACACATATGTATGAAAGTTTATTGGTATGTATATAAAAGATGAACGGGTATGTACAGGTATATAAGCTGCGAGAATATCTGCTGACCATGTGCTCGCGCGCGCTTTCAAATGCGCGGGGACGAAAGGACGAACGACGCGAGAAGTAAGATAGGTACAAGCAGAAAATATATGTATATATATAGTGTTCTTGATGCCGCGCGCGTGATGTTGTGTATAGGAGCATCGAGCGCGCATTCGCAAGCGCATTATAACTCTGGCACACACAAGTCTCATTCTCCTCGTCTTGAATCCAAAGTCTCTTTTCTGATGTTGGTATACACTGTGTGTGCGACGTATACACCTTCTTCTTGTTCTTCATTTTATTTTTTGTTTCTTCACGTCTTTTCTCTCTTTGCCTCTCATTCTCTTTCACGAATGTACCGAACCATACCACGCAATATCGTGCGCCTTCTGCTCAGGAATCTCGCTCGTCTGCTGCAGCGGTGCTCAATCGTTTCATGTATTTCACTTTGTTTTTTTTTTTTGTTCTTCTTTTTCTTCAATCATTTTTTCTTTTATTTTCATTTCCATTTCATTTTGTTATAGCTGAAAATAATGACAGGCTGTCATTTTAGGTAGTCATAATGAAGACATCTTCGCCATTAATCTTGTGTAGTCCAGTACCTTCTTGTAATATACCCTCTCAAATATTTAGAAACATATAAAATAAATAATCTAGTCTCGTAGCCATTATTGCTTTCATTCATTCATTCATACCTTTTTTCATTTAATTGCCCCTCCATATAACTGTCAGTGTTGGAATTATTTATTTTATTAATTGTTATAGTTGTTTATTTGTCCATTTACTAAATGTGCACGACACGTTGGAGCACTACATATATGTGCGCCATAAATATCCACATCGGGAGCGCGAGTTGGTCATGAGAGTGTGTGAGGAAGAGATTGAGAGAAGAGGAGTGTGTGAAACAGTGAGAAGAAATAAGACATACGAAACGACGTCGTGTGGTTGTATGTATAATATATATGTGTGTGCGATCGCTCTCGCTCACGGCGGCGTGCCACACGCATCGTTGAATTCGAGTTATGCACGAACGTGCTAATAACAAGCCGATTCTGTTCCATTTGTGAATTCCGTCATTCCATATATCGTGTCTCTTTTATATAAATATATGTATACACAAATATATATGTATGTATACAATAAAACGAGGACGGGCTAGGTCGCATTCACAATCGTCGTCGTCGTCGTCGTCTTCGTTGTCGTTCACTCGCGCGGCGCGCTGGCAAACTGTTTGAATTTATAGAAGCCAAGGCAAACGCAAACATTCCGATATATATCGTCCAATCGTGTATGCCCAAGTATCTCTGTCATTCATGTACATTCTTCACAGTGTGCACACGCGACTCAAAATAACAAGAGATGAGAGAAAACAAAACTTGAGGAATGACGAAAAATGAAAAGTTCAAATAATTGAAAAAATAAAAATAAAAGAAATTTTTTATGTAATGTCAATTGAGAGTTGGAGCACGTAACAGAGCGGAAGCTTGAGTTTTGTATGTGATAACTGGATATCCGGACAGAGGATATCAAATAGGTGGTAAAGTAGAACTAGGATAAAAAGATATAATGAACAATTATCAACCACACGCGGAAGACTACTGAGTATATAATGAAATACTTTTATGGGAGAACAATGCTAAAATATTATTACTACTTAACGAATGCAATTTTTACAATATATCAATAAATTCGTTCACTAATTGAATAGTGGAACTATTGTCTTGATATAATATTTGAATGAAAATAAAAAAAGTTATTCAATACACTTTTAATAATTTCTCAGGTAATATTTATTTTCTGGTAATATTTATTGAGCTCGAGCTGTTCGTTATTATTCCATGTGTATATATATAGGAGAAAGTTGTGCAAAATGAATTGTGTATACGTAGGTATTTATATCGAATTTTGCGAATTGAAAGGGTTTGAATAATATATACAAGATAAAATGTGAATGGAAGAGAAATCGTTTCAATTACATGAATCAATTTGGCATACTATAAAATATTAAATGTGAACCGTTCGACTGTGTATATAGAGGAAATAAATAGATAAATAAATAAAGAAATAAATAAATAAATAACATAGTAGTATACTCGACAAATGTCACGCTCAATTTTCATTTCTATCTTTCATATATTTTATATATCGCTAGACATTACTGTTGTCATGCTACATTTAGGAAGATACAGATTAAAACGACATTTAAATGTCAAACACATGAATTAATCGAGTTTGAACGAGCAATAATTATTGTGACACATAAGTTCATGTATGTAATACATAGTTTATATTCGTCTGATGACGCTGAATATTATTGATAGCATAAAGAAATATATACTCATACACATACATATATCAAATGTGTATGGCAAATATTATTAATGCATATTATGGTAAATGAGGCTAAATAAATGTGATAACAAACGTGCGATTATTACCTCTCATTGCACCACTTTAAACCTTCGTGTATACAAATTATTTCACAGTGAATATTATACACGTTTTGTACATCTATTCAATAGCGTACTTCAACTTTTTATAACTGAAATGGCGTGTGTGTCTGTACGTCCCTTGACGTTAATGTATTTAAAAAAAAGAAAAAAAAAACGGAAGGATGAAAGAGAAAGAAAAAAAATTGTTTCGCCTTGCGCACAGACACTCAGTGGCTTGTTGTATGTCGCGACGTTTCTATTAACACCTAATAACCCTCCCGCCCTCGCCACATCTCGACTCGATTGAAACTCACGTGTGGGTGAGCAGGTTCTTATAATGCACACGAGAAAATACATAAAGTCTTTATTACATACATATTGAAGATATAAAATATGACAAATGTTAAAGTGTCATTTATCAGCGCGTAAATATATACTTGATGTGTCGTATACGGATCAAACAAAGAAAAAATAAATAAATAAAATGAATAAATTGACGATAAATATTTATGACTGCTGAGAAAAAAAAAATTTAATTTATTTCTTTTTCTTGCTGTTTATTTATTTGTGGTGAATGCTATTAAGTATATATTCAACAAACATGCTCAGAGGTATAGAGGAAATAAAATGGAAGAGTGATCATCCTCAGACATCGTTTCACCAATCTCGGTACTTGAGAATGCGTTAACAAAATAAATAAAATTTTTTTTTTATATATATATATATTTGTATGTGTATTCTTCGGTCTGTGAATGCGCAATGCATAGGATGACCTTGAGTCACGCACGGACGCGCGGTGTTTCTTGGATGGATGAGAGAAACGACGAACCACGAGTGAGGAAGAGCACAGAAAAAAAAAAAGGAAGAAAAAATAATGAGAGGAGACACAACAAAAAAATGAAAGAACAAAAAAAAAAATGAAATTGGAGAGAAAAAGATGAATTGTAAAAAGTGATGAATAAGAAACGACATTCCCGTGAGTGTGTGTATATACCCGGGTACACAATATATATTACTCGGGAAATTTTATTCGTAAGGCACTTTTGTGCAAACACACGCGCTCACACGCAGATCTTTTATGACACTTCATACCGCGTTGCGCTGAATAAATGTACATAATACAAGCAAAAATGGAACAAAAAACAATTTTGAATTCACGAAAGAAATATTTATAGAGTGTTTTATGTTATCCCGGTAAATTTATTGCTTGGAAAAAAAAAAGAAAAAGTACGAGTGGAGAAAAGAGAAGAAAAAAACGGATTCTATTACGTTTACTTGTCAAATGACGGAGAAATAATTTTCAATTCAGTTCAATTTGAATCGTTGTAGAATTTACCAAGTGGAAAAACGTTGCAATGAAGAAAGGAAAAACGAACTGTAATCACGCTCAACAATCTTCGAGAATGGGAAAGATCGAAAAGCTATCATCAGTATGTTTTATATATATATATATATATTGTTGAAAAGTAAAGGAAGGGAGTAAAGAGTAAGAGAATTCTCAACCCAACTGAGATAGAGAATACGGGCTTTTACTTCTCATGAGTTTGCACCGATGAATCATGTTCCCTCGTGAAATGAATATATAGTTATACAAGTTTACAGATTGTAATGAGCTCTTGCTCGAGTAGCTCAATCTGCGTAAGTGCCTTCAGTCCTAATTCGGCCCGCGGGGTGAAAATGCCGTGAGGTCTAATTGAACGTGGGTCTCTCTCTCGACTTTGCTGTAAGGAAACACGATTATATCCTTACGTTTATATATACTCATCGTCATATATACATTTATATCCATCTTTCAAATTATATCATAATAATATTTTATATTATTATTTTTTATCCTCCATCTCTTCCTCTTCATCTCCTTCTTATTTTATACCTATATTCTATCAATTTTCATAATTTCTCCAATCACATTAGCTCTCCGCTAAGAAATGAAAATAAAAAAAAATGACATCGTAAAGAAAATAACAGAAAAAGATGAAATTTGTAATTGCAAATTTAATTTAAATTATTAGTAAAATGACAGGCAATGAAAATTACTCCATTTTCTAACTGAAAATTTGTGTAAAAAAACCATCGTCTATATATAAATACATATATATATATATATAGCTTGGCAACCTGCTATAGGACTATAAACATCGTACAATCCGATAAGATCCAGCTTACGTATACACGCAGTGTCTTGAAAGAAGTGAAAAAAAAAAAGAATAGAGGAAAAGAATAAAAAGATTGAGAAGAGAGCTTAGTTGAGCACGTCCCCACATAAATTTGCCATTCTTTGGTGATTTACAGTTGCCATACGTAACGAAAGTCGAGGGCACAACTTGACTTGTATATATAAACACCGTGTGATGTGATATGTATGTATATCCAATGTATTGTGTCCAAGTAAAGGTGAATTGTCGATTCTCGCGTGCACGAAATGAAATAACATTGGCCGATTCTCGCACATCGTTGCGCCGTTTCTCATCAGGAAATTACTCGTCGTATTTTCTATGTATTGCACTTTGATCAATTCGATCTCTTTCTCTTTCTCTACTATCTTGCTCTCTATATAACCGAAGAGAGATTGTTTGAGCATACCAACCATTATAAGACGCTTCAAAGACGCTGACGAGTGGTTTCAAGACACGGTTTCGCCGCTTGTACACGTTCGGTATATATCCACGTTGAATGCGCGAGCGCGTGCACGTGCACACGGGACACGAACAGGCTGCGAGATGCAACGGGCTATACAGCACAGTGGAATGCAGTCGTAGTGGCGCTCAACTCGATCCCTTTTAATTCACACGTGTATAAAGAGAGTGAGATAGAGTGAAACAGGAGGGTGAGCAATAACGAGAGTGAGATGAAGGAAAAGTTTTTCTTTCAATGTTTACTGCGCTTCGCAATTCACAGGTTTTTCTTTTCACTCCTCGCCGCGATTATCGAATATCAATTGACACAATTGATAGTCATTGATGCGTGCCAATAGCATTTAATCAGCAGTGTGTTTGATATAAAAATGATATATGTAGATATGTGTAGAAATTAATAATTGATAACGTATATGATGTCATGTGATATGAATTGATAGTTTGATTGAGTTCAGTGAACTCCCTGCTTTAATATATGTAAATTTGAATTTTTCTTTTTTTTTTTTTTCGAATTCAAATTAAAATGTGGGAATGAAAAAAAAAAAAAAAGAAGCGATCATGGGTGAATTATATTATTTGCATTGACGTGGCGCTTGGTTGTCGCGAATTCGATGTTTGATGAAAAAAGCGAGAGAGTAGACATGTGTTTCACGTACGTGTTTATAACATGTATGAGCATCACACGCGCGTGCGAGCTTTGCCACACAGATAAAGACAGAGAGAGAGAGAGAGAGAGAGAGAGAGAGGGACAACAGCATCGCAAAGTTACATCCGTGTCAGCAACCCCTGGGTGGTTGCTTTCATGTATGTTTGTATATCGTAATTTTGTTTTTTTTTTTGCCCATGTTCGCAAACTTTTGTTTCTTTCTTCAATAAAAATCACAATTGTATAAGCGATAAAATAAATTTATGAATAAAAATATCTATCAACTTCCCACAATTCTCCTGTGGCATTGTGAGTAATACTTTCTTTTTTATTTTCCACTGTTAAAATATCAATATTAAATTAATGTCGCAAGAGAAGATGTCTTTTTTAATTATCGTCCCGTGAGAAATAACGGTAAAAAAAATCTGTCAAGAGAGAATCGAATAATGGAGTAAATATATATATATATATAAATATATTTATATGTACGTATATATACCGAAAAAAAGTCTCAGGGGCATTGTCATTGTCGTCGTTCTCGTTCTCGTCGTCGTCGTCGTGAAAAATTTATTTCATCCCAACCGGAAAAGTCGCGTTTTCACCATTCTCAACACACGATATAGAATTTATTATTTACTTTTTTTTTTATTATCATTATTTATTTGCCTTTTTTTTTTCTTTCATGCAACTTCAACAAAGAAAAAATATCCAATAAATATTGTTCTTTCATATATAGTCACTATATACATTATATAGAACTATATAGAAAGAAAAATAAATTAAAGCAAAATATAAAAAGTGTCGAGTAAAAAAATGAGGATAATTTTTCTCTGTCAAGAAGAATGCAAATGATCGTGGTGAATTGACGTCGTCGTCGTCGTCGTCGTGACGTTGCTACAGTGCGACAAGAGTTGGCAATGGGGGTGGATAGTTGTGACGACGACGGTGAAGTAGCAGTAACAGTAGTAGTAGTACGAACAGTAGTAGTAGTAGTAGTGGTAGTAGTAGTAGGAGCGCTTCTGGTGAAGCGATGCTAGAATGTCGTCGAGCAAGATTAATTTAGCACGTCGACGGTGCTCGCTGACACGAGACTAATACATTAAACCTAAGCGTAAATCGGATGACAATGTAGAAGCACAGTTGCCAATCGTGTAGCATAGTATATACATACTGATTATGGATATATTCCTCACACTATGGAAAGCTTAACAATCTAAACATATATATCCAAACTCTGTATACCGATAACTATACGCTAATCGTGTGCCTATGCACACGACCTATACGTTTAACAAGTCCAATCCGTATACCTACATCGATTTAATTAAGACGAGGAATGCAAATAGCTTGTGCTGATGCACTACCAAGAGAGTACGATCGATTCGTAAACGTGGACCCTAGGGTTTCACCTCCAATCTAGCAGACAGGATTAATTGCATGAATCCACATTATGCCACTTTGCAAAGCATGTCACAAATAATTTTGTACGTGCGGTATATGTATATTAAATTAAATCATTAAATATTTAAATTAAATACTCGACAGTGCAATTTATTCATTTATATTATAATCCATCCGATATTCTCGTGTACATAAATTCTTTTATATAAAAAATATTATTATATGTACAAACATAAAAGTTTATAATTAATCAATGTCTCTTGATATTTGAGTTGGAGAAGGGTTGGCAAATGTAAATGATTAAAATTGTTAACTGTACACATCTCGTCGAGTTTTTGAACACGCGCGCACGCGTTTGTGCACGCTCGTTTGTTGCTCGATCGTTTGGAACTTGTGTATGTGAGTGAATATGTGTGTTCGGACGCGCCGGGCGCACTAAAGCACAAAGAGTGAGGTTAATTGCGGGGCCATCGGAGTAAGCGAGCTCCTGTCGTATATCACCGCGCACGATATATCCCACCTCTATATCTCGGCATATGCCCAACGCTTATACATACAAATATATATGTACTGACTTTACGCTTCTACAAATTTTTTTTTCTCCTTTTTTTTTTTTGTTTCCCCTCTATTTTCACTCTCTACATGTATGATCGTACTTAAGCGGCAAATCTAGGTACGCCAATCTACGAGGATATGCATCTTGCTTTGAATGTATATACATGATTGTATATAAGCTATTTGCGAACTCGTGATCGCACAAATTGCACTTGAGAAAACCAACGCAATTTCTATCTGGTGATTCTTTTTTTTTTTTTATCACTTCTTCATTTATACGATACACTGGCAACTAAACATACCCACATATAATGCCACCATTTCCAATTGACTCGCAGTGTTAATCGATTTATTAAATGTATTTACCGATGAACAAGAAGAAAAAAAAATGAAATTGAAATGAGAAACAGATAAATAAACGATTAACTTTGAATTGTAATTTTATTTCTATTTCTTGTTCGACAAATGTAGAAAATTGTACAGACGTGACTATTACTCAGACGTCTCTTTATTTTCCTTTCTATTTCTCGTTCCTTTCTCATCGTCTCGATTTTTTTGTCGTTTTATATAAATATATATAAAGGGAAACTCTATTGTAGCACAGTGAATGACGTGAAAAATTTAAAGAGATGAGAACTTGTGTCAAGAACAGAGTACAGCGGTATCATCCCACTGCCTTTCAAATCAAACACCACGTTTTTCCCCGGTGGTTCGATTCTACTATACATTATATATATATATATATTCGATTGGCAAAGCGAGAAGCAAACGTCGTGTCGTTGCGCGTGATAAAAGAGGCAAAAGGGGACGAGCCATGTGAGCTGAATAATGGATGCTCGTACGTGCGTTAAGTCTCATCAAAAAAAAAAAAAAAAGAAAAATATCATAAAAATCATGAAAGAAAAAAGGGTTGAGGATACAGGAGTAAAGATAGTTTGAATAATATGAAAAAAGAACAATAACAAATCGATTGAAACAATTCTACAAAAGTCAAACTACTGGTGAACGCCGGAAAAAATTGTCAGTTTCAAATTTAAATTGAGATTGATATTAATTCTTGTACCATATTCGTTTCTATTTGTACATGAATAGATATACATTTTATTTATGCAATAATAGAATTGTATCTTTTACAACTCGAATTATATTTAACCGCGTATATATATACATAAATTGATATTTTGATATCAATAAATAATTACAGAGTTGAATCTTGATTAAAAAAAAAAATTGACGAGCCAAACAAAAATGCAATGAATTGAACGGCAGCAAATGCAATATTTCAAAATTTATTGCAATCGAAGAGAGTATAGAGCAGAGTACAGAATACATATATATATGGATTTGAGTTGGGTGGGTGAGTGCAGTACTTCTCGCTCATTAATCTCCGGCGTCGACGACGAAATCGAAACGCCACAGCTGCGGACAAATCAATCGGACCGTAATTAAGCGGTAAAAGGAAAGAGCGGGATGGTAGTGGTGGATGTATATAGGAGTATATAGAGGTATATCGTCAATGGGGGTATTGAATTTGGAGTTGTGCCCAAAAAGCATAGTACTTGATCGATATAGGTAATATATATATATATATATATATAAAACACAATTCGGGATTGAACGATAGTCGATTTGAACGAGGCATGCTCATATATCCGGAGAGTTGTCTCGTATAACGTGAAATGCCACGATATTACCGCCCCATACCGGCTGATTCGCATCTCTCATTCCCTTTCTATCTCTCTATATATATATACTGCTATTTCTCCTATCAATCGAATCCACAGTGGATGAAATTGATTCCGCATCGACATGATTTGATTATTTTCTCGTCAAGTATTTTTCCCTCTCAGCCATTTTTTTTTTAATTCACTTTTATTGAACTGGCGCTTTCATACTTGTATATCCATTCAATGTACTCATCAATACTGATGAAAACAGAGAAAAAATATTAATCACACTGACGAGTAATAAATATTTTTCTCTCATTAAATTAATAATTGCTTTGGATGAGACAAAAAAAAAAATAATACATATCGAAATAAATGAATAAATAATATGAATGAATGGATTGGATAAAAAGCAATATTTATAAGCGTACTGCAGTTCTCAATGCAACTCTCAATGATGAGATGCAGAAACGTGCTCGAGCTCAGGAACGTGAGATCATGGCAATGTGAAGACTTTTGTCTGTATTATATATAATATATATATATATATATGTGTATATGCGAAGGAAGAGAGAAGTGGTATATAATAGAAGGAAGGTGAGGTAAGTAGAGAAACATACGGAGGCGGAGAATTGGAAGTGAGATAGGAATGAGAGGGTGGCGCATATATGTATAGTCACTAGCCATCTCTAATACCGTATTCAGTTGGGTTCCGGAGCGTGAATCGTTCTAATATGCATTGAGAACGGGCTCTGAAATCTGAATGGAATATCTATCTTGATGCAATAACCATCCGGCGCTTCCAATATGGCTCTTCGTGTGCAAAGTCGTATGTGTGCATCCGTAATGGCTTTGCCGCTTCCGTCCGATTATCGAATATATAGGAAGCAGAGAGGAGTTGGTGGTGGTGTTGGTGGTGGTTGCTGTCGTTGCTGCTGTTGGTGTTCGATGAAATAGGAAGTGCCAAGCGCAAAAAATTTCCTCTGTCTCTCATTCACTCTTCCTCTCACTTTCTGTATGTCTGGTGGTATACATGTATAGTGGACTTCTACGGATTTATTGGAAAACAGATTGGATGGTGGAAGTGAAAGAGAAAAAAAAAAAAAAGCCATTGACCAGGGGAGAAAAAAATATATCTATGTATACTGTAAACCCGAATTATTTAGTATAACTTGAAATGAAGTTACGTACCAATTTATTTTGAATATCTTATTGTGTTCTTGCTTACTTAAATTTTTCTCCTACTCCTCGAATAAGTGATATTGACATGATGAAAATACATTGGACTTACCTGAAACAACGAAAAAAATAATTAATTACGATGAAATACATTGATTATATAATTGAATAATTAACGTTCTGAAGCATAGCTACATTTCAGGTTGTCAACTTTTTCAATTTACTTTCCTATTTCAAACACGCAAACATTATTTTCTCCAGTCATTGTATTTTTATTTACTCTATTTATTCATCTATTCGTATTTTCACCCCAAATATCACGGGAATATTTACCGAATTCAATTTATTACTTTTTTTCCCGAACTAAATTCATGAGATTACATTGAAATATATATTTCCAATAAGCTCTCTGTATATTTTATTGATTACTTCATAGGATACCATAAGTTTCTATCAGAGGAATAAAAAAATATATAAGAATGCAATGATGTTTCAAAGTGTGTCCCCTGTAATTAATGAGGAGCGTGATAATTCTTAGGGTATAATAATCTCTGAACGACTCGTGAAGTACCAATTGACATGGAATCTATAGTCTATATAAGAGAGTTGGGTTATAAGGGGGCATACAAAGGTCGAGTATATCTCGCCGAAGTAATCTCAACAACGGTGCCCACTCACCCTACTACACTCACTTACGCACACTCTGTCTTGCACACATACAATATATATTGCCTCTTCGCTTCTATGGATATGTGTATACAGATATATTATAGGCAGCACACTTATCCATATAGCCCTCTCGCTACTTCTCTCGCCACTTCGCTCTTACTCTCTTTCTCCTTTTCCCTCACTGGCAATTAATCTTCACGTAATTGCGCGAGTTAATTAATGACGTTAGGAGCACAAGCGAAGAGATCCCTAGCGTGTAACACTTAACTCATTATCTTTCCAGGGTGGCGGGCGCGGCACACGCGAAAGACAAGAGAAATTATTCAATATCGTTTTACCCATCAGCGCACTTATCGGTTTTTTTGATTTTTCAAATGGATAAAACAAATAGATTTCATTCTCAATTTAGGTTAATTAATTAATTTGTAATAGAATAGTTTTGTAATTAATTATATGATTATTCGGAAATATAAATGAAGAAGAAAGCAATTGAATTAATTACAGTATGATAGTGGTAATGGGAATTAATATTCGAATATATGCCAATATATAATAATCAAAATACAAAACTAATTTATCATTGATCGAATATACACGATGTGTATCTCGTGAGTTTAATTAAATACGACTCAACCACTGTCGCGCGGTTAATCGTCCCTCTCGCTTCCTCTCTTCTCTTCTATATCCATATATCCACACTCATGTACTTCATTCTCCTGGCAAATACATTCGCACATTGCCATGTTAAACCACACATATTGCTCATCCATGTGGATAGTAAAGGATAAATACACATTTGTAAATGTGCGGCAACCATTGACATGCGGATAGCCTGCGTGCGCGAGTATATGTACACGTTCATTCCAATAAAGTCCGATGGCAATCGACGATGGGTTGAGAATCGAATCGAGTTCGCAAAGGGAACACTGTAGACGTCAATAGACACATACATGCATACACATGGAGTTTAGTTGCGATGTTGAAATTGCTCTATAGATATTCTCTGTCACCCTTTTTCCCTTTCTAACTCGCGTTAGTAAACATATAGGTATATAATGTATACGTATATATTGGACTCTATCGTTCGAACACCGCAGAGCATCGCACCCTCGTACCGTAATACACACACATGCATGCACACAACTATGAAACTGTTAGTTACCAAGTGTGTTCGATAATTAGATTGCCGCTCCGCTATGTCTCCCCGGGTGTTTCTGTGCTAATTCCTTTATTCCACGATTGTCACTATATACAAAGAGCCAACGATATTGGATACCAATATGCTTGATCAACTAAATTGAAATGCACGCGTTTTCAATACTGCAGTGTCAGTGAAAATGAAAATAAAAAAAATAATAATGGGAAAAAAACAATTTCAATACACCAATTTATTCATTTACTCTCGTTTTCTCTTATGTATTATTTTTTTTTTTTGCGTCCAATGTAATTGTCAATAACTAAATGGATATTGTGCTATTTTATTTTCACTCAATTGGAGCACTATTGCATTATATTTATATGGAAAGGAAGAATAAACGATGAGAATGGCACAGGAATATATTTGAATGTATAGAAAATGTATTTTATCCATTTCGTATTTGTGCATATATTTCACCAACCGTTATTCTCATCGTTTTCTTTTCGTATACATATTTATGTATCTGTATATGTAATAAAAACGATAAGAGCTGCGACTGTTCGACTGTGGAATGAAAAGAAGTCACTGAGAGTGCACGAAGAGCAGTAAAGGGACGATGAGATCCGAGAGGGATGAAGAGGAAGGGAATAGTAAACGGAAGTTCACTTTTCTGATCTCAGTATATTCAAGTTTGAGGTAAATATCAGTTGAGGATATTTCCCCGTCGCACAATAGACCAGTCGAATACGCAAAGAACGCACCATATTGAAATATTTCCGCAACTGTGTACAAATACATTTTGGTATACCAACACATGTATCTGTAAATGTATGTGCAGATATATGAGGACGCTGTTTTGTTGGTTTGTATGGTCTGTCAGCATTTTCTAGTGGTTACAATATTTTTTTTTTTTTTTTCCCTTCACCCAGCGCGAAAAAATATTGCGATACTCGTGTCTCAACGCTCATGTATTCACAAAATATCTCTCATATTTATAGAAATACATATATACAATGAATGTATATGGATATGCAGAGAGCAAAGGAGAAAAGTGTATAGATATATTTCATTGTCACTTTATTTTGTTGATTCAATGTAGGCGAGAGAGGGTGGAGATTTATTACTGTACACGCAAATAAATGAACTGGTATGTATATACGTATACAATTTCTAGTGGATTCAACGGATGAATTTAATTAAAATCATATAATGAATGACAATATAATTGTATTATTTGTTCTGTACTTGTTGGAAGATATATTAAATTTCACTGCTATTGTTTATGGAGGAATATACATATAAATATTTATTTTAATTGAAATGGTTTATTATTTCGTGTTGAATAAACCAAAATTGTCTTGATTCAAATTATTTTCTTTTACTGAAATATGGAAAAGCAAGATATAAAAGAGAGACACAGTGGGTGTGTATCGACAATAAAGCGAGTTGGTTATTCGTTGTCGTCGTCGTGTAATTATACATACAGTCATTCTCTCCATTTCCAGCTCTCTTCTACTTGCTGTATACAGTGGTGGTATGGTCAGAGCATAAACCCACAGCCGTATCCGTACAAGTGCAGACGTGCATAACGAAGGCGTTTGACCTCGACTCTGGTGTGCCACGGGAATTTATCCGGCGTGCGGGTTATTTACACAAGCATATAGTCATATATATATATATCATATAGCCCCAAAAACATGAAGAGCGTGTGCACGAGAGTGGTGAGAGCGGGTGGTTTTGCCTCTGTTATCCCTCAACATACATGTACATTCTCTCTCAATGCAACTCCGTTCATTTTCCCCGACGAAAACAAAAATAAAAATATGAATAGAATAATCATAAAAGTCGGAGTGAAAAATCAGAGCATGCACACACACACACAAACACACATACATATTTCATACTACAAAAAGCATATGTTCATAATCCGTATTGACAAAATGTGAAAAATCAACGGAAAGTTTATTCAAAAGGGATTTTTAATTAACACACTGTCTATATGCTGGTGGAATAAAAGTTAAACCGGATGAAAAAATATTTTTTATAATACCGTTGTTTAAAAATATTATGCATTCATTTTATGTATAGATCTATGTATTTTAATATATATATATATATATCTAATCTGAAGAATTTTTGTATATTGATCGACGTGGATGACAACGACTTTGTCGACGACAACACAATACCTTCGTCTCGACGTCTACATCACCATTCCCCCCTTCATATCCCACCCATCCACCCATCTCTTCCACTATTTTCTCTTCGTACAAAATCCGTTTTCCATTTTCCTGTCTCTCACCATTTCGTCTCTTCGTTGTGATATACATTCGTGTGTCTACTTCTCTTTACTGCACATTTCACTTCTATGTATATTCACACATTCTCTAATAACATCCACCAACGCAGCCATATAGTCTCCTTTTATACGTATATATATATATATATATATCCTTTCTGTAAGTGTGATGTATATGTATATATACAAGTAAAAGCCGCAGTGCCGTGAAATCATTTGTCCGCGCGTTTGTCTGACGCGTCACAAAACGCCCCCGCAAATTGAATGGGTCGTGGAAAATAGTGACATAAATGAATGAGGTCCTGGCAATTTATTGCACACTGAAGATTAAATGTCTGACTATATATATATATATATATATATATTTATGTGTTTCAATTTATATAATCAACAAATGACAATTATATTGCAAACACGAAATAAATAGTTGAACAAAATTTTCTATTTTCTCATAATTAGAAGAAAAAATATGTATTTTAATAAACGAGATAAAATTAATTACACGCTCGACTGTGCGAGAGGATCTTTTGGTTCAGTGTGCAGAAATTGTCTCTACTTGTCGAGAGCAAGAGGAAAAAAAAAGAAAGTTGAACAGAAGAAAATTTATACAAAGAGCAAACGAAAGAAGTAAAATAAGAGAATTGGTAATTTAAAACAAAAAAAGAAGAAACAGAGAGGAGGAAAAGACGCAGAGAGATAATACAATGAGGAAAGAAATGTACGCACGCAGTGGGGTGAAAATGACGAGAAATAAAAAAGATTGTCTGTCCAAAGGACGAATGGTAGGTTGAAATTCACTGGGGAAAAAAAAAATGGAAAGGGAGTGGGAGAGAATGAGAGCTTTTTGCTTGGTATTATAACGAAACTTGGAAATAAAAGAAAGGGCTTAATATCGTGTAACGTAATTTAAAAATGTAATTGCTCTTGTCATGGGCTCTACACTGGTGGAAGTTAAAAGAGAAAAAGAGAGAGAGAGAGAGAGCGCGTGAGCAAGCGTATATAACAATGGCATGGTCCAAGGCCGGGGTGCTACTGTGTGGAGCGGTAATAAGTTTTCATGTAAAGCGAACGAGGATTATCCAACCGTGAATGTGCAGGGAATTATATTTCACGGCGGAAGCAGACTGTTACTGTTTCACCATCTCTCTTTTACCATTTCCTTTTTTATATATGTGTATATATTATATCTATAATATATATATATATAAATATAAAACCCATACGTAATATATATATAATTGTATTCTCTTTCTATTCATTCTCTATATTTTTCACTCTGACCCATCGTAAATTATCTCGAGGCATTTGCACGGCATGCTCTACATAAAAGAGTAAAATGTAAAATCAGGGTTTGGGAATTTAACGTTCTTGACTTTTCTCTCAATTCAGCTGAATCGTTGGTAGTAATTCGAAACGCGAGGAAATTTTGCACAACGTTTAAACGTGAACGTGAATATATATGTATACGTTATGTATGAGATGATTTATGCAGAAACGATGAGAGAGGTAAAATTGGGGATGGTGAATAGAGAACGAGAGGAAAGGAAGCGCAAAAGCTTTTCTATATACTCTTCATACATATCTATATTTATCTGGTGAACGAATTATATATGCATATATTGGCACTTTGAATTTCGCGAGAGTAAGTATACGGGATTGATAGAGAGAAAGAGAAAGTTTTCCGTTATATTTCATGGCTGTTAAACTTATGGGTGAGCGAAATGTGGAACTGGAAAATACACAGAGCTAGTTGAATTCCTCGCAAATTGGTACTCAATTAAATTCGTATACATACGAGATTATTTTGTGCACTGTGATATGGGGACAATTAGCATCAAAAGCCTTTGATGCATATCAAACTTAGTCTCTATACATTTTTTTCAACGTTCTCTCGTTCGAATTGCATATAAATTCTCTTTGATGCATTGTTACGAATATATTCTGTCGCTCACATTGTATACACTTTATTGTGGAAAATGTACTTTGAAACGTGTATACGTATTCACAAACTGCCTCGAATATTGTATCGTCGTAATGCACCGGATTCTCCGGGTTGTAAGGGTCATATTGTTCCAGACAACGTACTAGATTGAAGACGACGGAGCTTGTAAGCATACGCGCGAAAGGGGAGAATTGAGGATAGCACAAAGGATAAACGAAGAAACATATAGAGGTCTCTGTGCTGCAGGGTTTTGGGATCAACTGTATATAACGAGAGAGACACAGTAGTAGTGAGTGTATAGAGAAAGCGAAGCGTAATGGGAAAGAGCGGTTAGTGAAGAAACAGAAACGGAGAAGGGGTTTGAGATATACGCCACCAACTTGGATGGTATGAAATGACGATGGTGCTCTTGGTAAAAGAGAAATGAGGACAATCCGTTGAGTGAGTGAAGAGGGAATAATACAAGTGTATACAGAGTAGAAGAGAGAATGAGGGGGTGTGATAGGCAGACAGCCAAAACAACCCTGTATACAATGAGTTGGAACACGTGAAGTTCGAAACGGTGAAGTAAAGAGGATCAGATGATACACGCAAGACAATTGCGAAGTTGTAGTTGAAAATAAAATACGGTAAATTATAAACAAAAGAATTGTCACTGAAAAGTGATGCGATACACATAAAATACGAATCCAAATGCGTTTTTCAACACACTTTCTGTGTGTGTGTGTGAATGTGTTTGCGTGTGAATCGTGTGGATAAACTCAACACATTTCCATGAGTTCAACCCCATTTCCATTATCAGTGACCACTGAAACTCTCTTATACCAAGTGTTAACTCTTTCCGTCGGAAAGAAAGACATTGACGCCAAAGAGATAATGTACATGAGGGGTGAAAAGTAAAAAAAAAAGATGGAGAAGAAGACGACGAAGAAAAATGAGAAGTAGTATAGAAGACAGAAGTAGCAGACAGCAATATGGGAAGTAAAATGAAAAAGGGTTTAAGAGTAAAAATGTGAGGGGATGAGAAAGACGAAGTGTATATACGAGAGTTTCTGAATGCGAGAAACAGACGTGGACAAATAGAGAAAAGCTAGAAAATGGTGTTGGATTGTGTTTGGATGGTATGGGAACACAGAAAGAAAGAATGGAACAGAGAGTGAGTGAGAATAAAGAAAAAGAAGGGAGAACGAATGGAGAATGGTATCGCGGGTTTTGCTAACAGAGGGTGAGTAGGTGTGTGTGGGGTGGCGTGGGGTTGGTAGAGAGGTCGACGGCTCCAGCGAGCCAGGTCGATATCAGCCTCGAGCAAACCAGACATCTACCGACCATTCGCAAAACATTCACCTCAAGTGTCCCCAGCAGTGCTCTGGCTTGCCCGTTTCAAACTCTTTTTCCACTCACTCACTCACGATCCTATCTTCTCTATCTTTTATAAATGTATATATGTACCTTCACTTTTTATTCGTGTCTCATTTTCTCTCTACTACTTGGTCTGATTCGTTTTCTCTTACGCTATACCGCCGCTTCATCCCCCTTTTCTTGCGTCCAGCTCTTTCATTCTGTCTTTCAACCTTGATACGCTGCAATGCACCCGTCCGCCACGGTATAACCAGAACCTCGTCGAGATCCCCCAGGGACTGGAGCTTACGCCAATCCCGACTTCACCTCTATCACACTGTCTCTCTGTCGGTCCCTCTCTTTTCTCTATATTTTCGTTCGCTTCTACTGCTACCTAACACGAGCTTGAATCTTCTCGTCTCCAGGATTCACATCATCCCCCCGCGTTCTCAACTCTCTGGGCTTACTGGATAAAATCGCATTAACGACTTTCAACTGGCATTGCATTTTGACATCCAAGAATGTATTCTCCTTTTTTTTTCCCTCTCCGTTTTTTTTTTTTCTTCTACTGGCGCTCTTTCAACTTTTATTCTTCCTATTTTCCTTTATTTGTTCAGAGGGTTGATGTAAAAGCAAGAAAAAAAAAAAGGTATGCTTCCACACTGATATTTAAACGAAGAATGGAAATTCGATTGGAGGGTGATTGTGTATAGAGGAGCGAATAGAGAGGGATTGTTTGAAATTAAGCAGTGCGAAGTTGTACATGAAGAGTATGGGGTGATTGTCGAGTTTCAGGATGGATTTGTGTGATGCAAGTTGACACAACTCAAGAATCACTTTATTGTTTTTTTAAGGGCGTTTGTATATTTTGAATGAATAAAATTCGCGTG
Source organism: Zele albiditarsus (assembly GCA_958496275.1). Taxonomy (NCBI): domain Eukaryota; kingdom Metazoa; phylum Arthropoda; class Insecta; order Hymenoptera; family Braconidae; genus Zele; species Zele albiditarsus. The sequence continues at coordinate 14,124,256 of OY292410.1, forward strand.
AATCACTCGAATTATAAGTGCAATTGAAGTAAATTAACTGTACGAAATTTATATATGATAATATAAAGCTGTGTATGTGAATATAATGGGAAAAATTCAATGACAACATGATGATAATATATTAAAAATGTCAACATCTTCTTTTATTTTTATTTTCAATATTGTGACGGATAAAGGAATGGTTGGAGATCCAGGAGAAGACTTTGCCCTTGAGGACGTCTGACAGATAGAAGTGAAAGTGTAAAGCAAGATGAGAATGAACATTTAATTGTGCGCGCATGATGGTGTGCATGATGCATCACGTGTAGGATTATTTCGATCGAGTGCATACACGAGGTCATATACGCGCGCAGTGAGTGCATAACGACTCTTGTGATCGCGCGAGTATGGCCAGTGTGTATAGAGTGCGCAAATGTATATGAACGCGAGCACTGCCAGTCCTTATTCAGCTTGAACGCGCGGTCGCATTAAGGTTTATAAACTTTGAGCGTACCCGATGCCATAATTCAAGTTAATGAGCGCGATAAATTTATACGTCCCGCAACCCGACTGGTAGAGAATAAGAAAAGAAAATGAGAGAGTAAGAGGAGGAGAGAATTGTGAGAGGTTTTGTTTATGCCTTGAGGGCAAGAGTGTAAACCACGTGCGAGTATATAAGTACACTAGTATAAAAGACAAAGAGCAAAAACAGACGATACAATTTTTTATTAACGGAAATTGAATTTGTGCAAACGCTCCAGAGAGCTTTACGCGATTCGAGACAAATCGAATTATCCGGTGGAATTATCGGAAGTGGTGAATTCAAGGGAATACAAGCCCTCACCCATTCCCCCTCATTCTCTCTCCATCTGTGTGTGCTTGACTTTCAGTTATACCTACCACCCCGCACAACGAAATGGCGGAGTGTTATGTGCCACTAGAATATTAAATAGATTTCGTCGCGCTACTGCGCATTCACCGAACAATCCTCTCGACTTAATCCCCGGGACCCCTTATTATCGAGGAATCTGCTTGCGATAAATTTATGGAATGCTGCAATTAAAAATATCATTTATTTCTGTTTCATTTGTATTTTTTTCTCCCCCAACAAATTAGATAGAATGAAAAAAAAAAAAAATGACAAATAGAATTGTTGGATCGTGATGAGAATTTTAATATACATCTTTTTTCCCTCCTAATTGAAATTAAGCTAAAGACTTTTTTTTTTTTTCTTGCTGGTGTTTTTCACTTGAGTAATCACTTGAGGGTTAAAATGAAATTATAAAGTGAGACAACAAAGATGACAAACTTGTAAATAATCGTCGCGTTCATTTTATTCAACATCAAAACTTTTCTCTTTATTCGTTTGGGATCACTGAGTTTTTTTTTTTTTTCTTTTTATTTTCATCATTTCTTCTGTGCTTTTGCTCCCTCGCTTGTTCTATTCCATTCTATTCGTTGGTGTATATAAACCGACCGCCGCACGCAATTACAAAGGGTCGTCGTTCCCCATGCCACCCTCAAACGTCAAATACTCCACTCGATCGCCATCGTCGTTGTCGTCGTCTTCATCGTCGTCGTTTTACCCCGCAGGCACTTTTCCTTCTGTCATGCACTTGCTCTGATCCGATTGCTTTTCTCTCAGTGGTGCCAAAACTTTTCGATGCTTTTCGCTTTTTCTCTCAATCTCGCTCTCTCTCTCCCATCCGTTTTCTCCCACGTTCGTCGTCGATCGTCTTTCGTTCAAGAGAGAAGTTGATTTCTTCCGGACGCGTCGTCGCCTCTATACTGCAAGATTACGTCTCTTCTTCCCAAGAGTTCGTCGCGAGAGTCATTTTGCTGTCGATTGATATCACGCCATCCACCATCCACCATCTTCTCTCTCTCTCTTTCTCTCATTCCCTCTTTTTCAAGTGAAAATTCACCGTCTGTGACAAACGTCGTTCACTCACGCGCAACGTTTCTCTCCATCTGACAACTGGAATAAAACTTTTCCGACATCTATCGCACTTTTGGTTGATATAAGAACAAGAAGAACGAAAATACGAAAATAAAATTTATTTATGATCATTCCCCCTTTCTCTTTGAAACAAATTTATTATTGATATGATATGTAAGATATAATTTTCATGTCGTTCACGTCTTCAACATCCATTATGAATAAGCACGTACTTTATAAAAGAGCATTGCGAATATATATGTCACGTTGAACAATAAATTCATAACTTCAAAATTAATGATAATAATTTGTAGTGCGTACACTATTTCTTTTTTATATGTTTAACAATGTTATACACACACAACTGTCGTTAATATATATATATATATTGAAATACACGATATCTTAATCATCGATCGAGGTGATAATTATTTTCGAAATACATAATAAAATGTGCACCTGACACAGAACGGTTGTGTGCCACCACCGCAATACGTCTTTCATGCAGATGTTAAAGTCTTAATTCACACACAAGGTACATATAGAGAGATCAAATGGCCGGATAGTTACGGTGGATGATCGATGCCGCATTTGGGTTGAGTCTTTCCTCGTGGTAAGCCGCAAACAAATGAAAATAAAAAAATATACGCCCACGGCGTGGGACATCGCAATACACTGGTGAATGAATGATAGCACTGTGCGAAGATTAGCATAATAAACCTGTAACCGGGCGCGTATATTTCAGGTGGGAAACGAGATTCTTGATCGCAACATTGAAAATACTCACACACAAATACATGCAAGTGAATTTATCCTCTTGGAACGATTTCAATTGCATCTCTTTCACCGGTGTTTGTACCCCATTCGAATTTCACCCCACCTTCCTCATTTAAAATTTTATTCTCAGTTAGTCAGTCGTATTTTATTTTACTAAATGCACTACACCAGTCTCATTCAACATTGCCTCGTTCATTTCAATGCCGTTCTCCCGCACTGTGAAGACTTTCCTGGTCTGTTGAGCGCTTCATTTTCATTGTCTGTAACATGCGGTAAATACGAAGGGAAAATCGAGAAACGAAGAAGGTGGCAGAGGCGCAGTGGTGGCAATAGTGGTGGTGATGGTGGTGGTTGCAAGCTTTGCATTGCAGATTCCGAAGATTTAATCGGCGAAATGGTAAAGAGAGAGAGAGAGAGGAGGAGAAATAGGGTGGTAAGCATCGAGGCGCAGCGAAACACAACGTGAACGCTACTCGTTTTACGAGCCGAGACGCTTGTAAACCCACCGCACCAGCTATGTACATATAAATATATATGTATGTACATATAGGTAAGTTGTGTGGAATTTGTCCGCGAAAAACGTGACCGCTTGTATATTTACGGAGTATATAATGTTGAAAATAAAAATAATACAATGACTTTTTAGTTTCCCTACTAAACAAAACTTTATACCTACAGTATATTACTTCTAAATCTCTTAAGACACGTGAAGTCGTTCGAGACTTTCAAACCCATTAAAATTAATTTAACTATACTTCTTCCATTACCACAGGTTTATTAATCATCAACGTTTATTATCATATAATGATAAGTGTATGGTTATGAATAAATGATACTTTATTTACACTGACCTTGGGATCGAAGTTGAATACTCGTTCAGGCCTAAGTGGACACTCTAATCCACACTTGCAAGTGCCCGCAGTTGTCAAATACTCTTTTAATTGATCGAGCGAACCCAGCGCTGTACTGCTTGGACTGAAATCAAACAAAACCAAAAACATTCCAATATTATTATACATGTAGATAGATAATTGTGAGACAAGAAGGGTGAATTAATATAACAAACGTTGGCAGGAGGACAGACACAATATTACGCTTGAGACGTCTGCACAAATAAGTCAAAGAGGGTTTATTCAAGAGTTTATTAACCAAAGATATTGCGGTGTTGTATATTGTATAGTGAGAAAGGGTAAAACGCGAGATTGGGAAATTATTTGTGGAATGGTGAAACGTGAGCGGGTGTGCTCGAGCTTTTTGGTGCGGTGGGTAAAACTTGTGCGACGCGAGGTCGACGGTGCTTTATACGAAAGGGGAATTGTAAGAGACGCGGCTGGGTTGAGAAGTTTTGTTGCTTGTATATTGATTACCCGTGAGAGATGCCGTCACCGAGACGATGAGAAGGATGATAGAGAGAGGGTGAGAGAGGATGAAGCTTGATGAAGAGAAGGTACAGAGATACTTTGTTTCGAGGTACTTTGCGCAGTTGGCTCCTAAACTAATAACCTCAGGCGCCTCATCCTTCGGTATTATATTCCCCAGTCCTACAGTTATTATATGTATACACCTATATATATATTAGCTTCCGCTGGTACACTACAGCGTATACTCTTCTCTCTCGTTTGGAGACCAGGGCAATCCCTTGAAGCCAACCACTCAGCGACATGGTCGGGCTGGACTAACTAGAGTGAAGCGAGAGAACAGCGTTAATTATCGGACGTAACGATAAAACGTTACCGTTGCTCTGTATATCTATTTATTCATCTCTCTGTTTCCCATTCACTATATAGCCATAACCAATTAACTTAGTCCATCTCGCGACTCCCCGTCATTATGTTTGCCACTATATTTCTTCAATGTCGAATAAACTCGGCAGAAAATCCACGACCAAGTATATCTATTCTATATTGGCATTTCCAATTATTGGAGAACTGGATCCATCATTCTGCACTATTTGGTAAATTAGTGCAAATATTTGAAATGGAAAAAATAATTCGAACGAAACAAATATAACTGTAATTTAGAGTAATGTTCCACTAGATTTAATATTGTATTGTGACTTGAAATAAATCAACAATTGCTTTAATTCCCAAATTTTTATACCCTTTTTTTCAAAACACATTCCAAATCATACTTAATTCATTTAATTATTCCTCGTCTGGCTGTTGACAGCTCATTATTCAGTCAACAATAAAAATAACATTGAATCAGAGGGGAAAAAAAAAACAAAATCCCTGTGGTAACCAACGCTAATTTCAATTCCTCGTGAGAATATTTTCGCAACATAAATAATAATAAAAAGAAATAAATGAGGGTGAGCGCGAGATGTCAGCTCGTCATTTCATTTCCGCCACACTGGGTAACTGCTACTATTGCTACTATTACAACTACTACTACATTACGCGTATTTTCCTGAATCCGCATCATACAGCTGTGATTCCATAAATAACAGTGTGCGCACGGTCGTTCTACTTGCGCGAGTAATATAGAGAATGGCATAGCACCAGTACATAATGTAATAGTATATACAAGAGAAGGAGGTAAAGTAGGAAGAGGGAAAGAGTGGGTAAGCGAGTTTCGGCATATATACGACTGACGATGAATTATATTTAGGAAGGGCGTTCCTAAGCTGCTTGTCGACCCCCGGTAAAGTACCCGTGTAGCTAACACAAATGATGTTGGACGTCGGTTATAACCCTTTTTTGGTCTCCCATTCCTCTTCACTTTCCCTCTACTACTCATCCGTAAGCAACTTCTCAAACGCTCAGGAAAAGCTTCCAAAATCTCTTCCTATTTCTCTGCAAGCGTATAGAACCTCACCCCGTTTCTCATTTTTCACATCCAATTTTTGCCTGCTAACATACGTTCATCTCTCATCTTTATCTCATCTCCGCCTCTCTTTCTCTTCTCTTTCCCTATCGTCTCTTTACTTCCGTGAAATTATGTAATCATCCTTGTCACAAAACTGGTTCGGGTCGTTTGCCCCGTCTGGGAGCTATTCTTCTTCGCTTCTCTTTGGTTATGTGTATATGCTTGAAGACTTTGCAAGCGTGAGTGTGTTTATGTGTGCAGTGTTTATATATGTTTATAATGTATATGTGCCACCGCCTCCAAGATTTTCACCCACGGTCTGTATGGCCTTCATTAATTCAAACTGGGCCTGGTACAATACACTCACTATGCTCACAATTAAATTATGAACCTCAAAGGCACCACAGATTCTTGGTGACTTTTAATCAACCCCAAAGTGTCCAATCTCGAGAGGTGAATTTCATTCAGTTTATTATTCTCCATCTTTGCTTTCCCTACATACTTTTCGTTCACTTATAACTATATATTTTTCTAATTATCTTGGATCTCACATACAAAATGTTCCTAGTGAAAAATCGTATACATTTATTCTTATAATTTATAAGATAAATAATAATTCTAATGACACTAGAGGGGTTATTAGAATCTCATTGCATACCATCGTTTAGTACAAATAAAAAATATTAAATGTTAAAGTCAATTATCTCACGCGACAGATTACAACATTTTTATCTCTAACATTATCGTGTCCATCGTGCGCAATATGTATACAAACATCATAAATATTACATATATATACAACCAATTCATATCAGGGAGGAAACTTAGTATTTATTTTCTTGCCCTACACACACACACGACCACCCAATAATATTACACGATCAGATGTCTATACTAGAGATAGTAAATCTGTCAGCGCTCAAGATAATTCTAGGGTAATATCGATGGGTGAGGATTAGAAAGTATCGACCTAATATATATATAGATATAAATACATTAAAATATATGTATATGTAGAGGTGTGTAAAGAGAAACGTGGTACGATGTACAGAGTGTTTGATGCTGATTTATCGAATTAGATTAAACGTTCGTGCTAACAGTGTGCCCGTTAAAACGCGACGTAAATGCTCTCTACATATTTATAAGTATAATATATATGCATATGAATGTATATGTATATATTATGCAGAGCTTTTACTCAAGTCTTAAGTGGGTTCCCACAGGCCCACCGACGTACGATTGACGATACGTTCCTGAGGCTGAGAATGCCGACGTCGCACTAAGACTATACTTATCTGTTGTTCATAGTCATTCGCGTGTGCGCCTTTATATACAATGTATATCATTTTGTATGTACATATATATGTTCATTTCAATTACACGTAATGAAGTCGTTTCATTTTTATTCAGTTTAAATTATACGTATACACATGGCAAAGAGACAATTCTTCGAAACTGTGTCAAAATACAGAATATAAAAAGAATGATGTGATGAATTATTAATTTTCTTCAAACTATAAACATAATAAAAAATAATATATGAATATTTGAGTATGTAATATGAATTTATAAGTGAAGAAATCTTTGCATTAAAATTATTATCAATATGCTCGCGTATTAGTGGCAGTCCAATATCGATATTGCAATAAAAAGTGATATGGCAATGTGAAAGAAATAAAAGAATATATCGAGCGATTTTTTCGAAGCATATTTATATAGCTAATCATGGATATAGTTCATTGTTACAATGGTCTATAGTTAAAATTACTGAATTGATAAATTAAAATTTCGTGTCAAAACTTCGCTGTGAACATTATTATTTTATTCAATAGTCGAACGTATAATCGAGTAAATGCACACAATTGAAACTGTTAGTCGTTGAATAACGATGCATGCACATATATATTCGAGTATTTTGCGTCATCACACATTTACGATCATTTATATGGACGAGAGGGGGACAAAATCAAGTCGTTAAATTATCCGAATTGGCGCGCAACACACACACACGCATACACAGTGCAACCTGAAGGTTGGTATCACGTAATAATATACGCGTGTATTGAAAATGGCAATTGAAATTGTCCAACGACGGCATATAACTCGGAAAATGGTTGGTTATGCATTTCAGATCAATATGACTACGTCCGTGATAATTACTAATCAAAGATAAATTTATGACAGCAATAATTTACGCTGTTACATGGAAATGACGGGTTATATTGAAGCGCAACTATTGCGTATATTTATGTATATGTGAACATTTTGTATGGGAATATATACGAAATAACGCGCATATACAAAACGAGATAAATGCCGATCGAGCGTAAAATCATGCGACGAGTCGCGACATGTTTAAACGTAACACACTGAAATACCGTGAAGCTATAAATTTAACGATGAATCGTGTGTTGGCAATATCGATGCGATGGCGTGGCATCGACATTTATATCTCTTCATTTATTTATATATAAAACCATTTGAATGTCCACACAACCACGCGCTCGTCGTCATGCAATTGCTTTGACAAATTAAATTTCACTAATCCACTTCATTAACTTTAATGATATACTGAAACATGACATTAAAGTCTATATAAATGAAGGTAAAATAGAGTGTGTACATTAAATATATTTTGTTTGACACACACACACACAGACACACAACATGAATCGCGATTAAATCCACCGATATATGAACATATCGAAACCGGACGTATCGATCAATTATATAAACAAATAAAATGCAGTTAAGTAATGTTAATTCTTGATTTCAATTCCTCTTTATACAACTATTCTCGACGTATCAATTAGCGTATAGTGCAATTTATTGGAAAGCAATTTCTCATCATTCTTTAATTTCAATAATTACTGATTTGATCTTTGAAACTAGCGTGTATGTGCATTATATCGCTACATAAATGTACATGTGTATTGAATCAGTATGTATTATGTCCATGCGCACACATGAGATAGCTAAATGCAAAATTACAGAGAGAGGAAGAGAGAGAACGTGTAGAACGTATAGAGTACAAGCTTTGCCTATTCATTTTCATGGATATGGATAACATTATCGCTTTAACGTTCATGCTATTACCACTCCGATAAGCCCGTGAGACTTTTCCGCTGAACTGAGGTGGTAGTGATGCAACGGCGGCGGAACCATATTATATATATATACATTTTGCTCTCAGACGTCTTCATTTTGCTTGATGCGCTTGGCACTATTCTGGGTTGTTCAAACTTCTTCCTTTTGTGTATATAGATATGCATAAACACTATACCTATATCGCATTTATGATAAGAGTAGAGCTATACACAAACGTCAGTTAAATAAAAGCGTGAAGCTGCACAAAATGTATTTATATATATTTTAGTATGAAATAATAAGATGTAGCCATAAATACATTTTTATTTTATTTGGCAACGATGTAGGTGTGTATTTATATTTGTAAATGTTTCAACAGGGGAATTATACATTTTGATATAAGTTAGATAGTTGGCCGGTCGCAGGCACACACGTTGAACATAAATATATAAGGCATCACACGACAAGAAAAAAAAAAAAAAGAATAAATTATGTACAAAAACCGGTTCTCACGCGCCAAAAGTCTCTCACGAAACCTCGCAGATAATTGTTTCGTCCACGGATGGACGAAGCCAGTACACGTTGATCATTCTCCATGTGCTAAATTATTTATAATTAAATACTCGCTTCAATTTCATTTATTTATATTTATTTGCTTGACTGCCAACGTATTTTATCATACCCGGAATAATAATAAATGGAATCAATAAAATATCATGTTAATATTCAAGTTTAACTGATGTTTTGATCAGAAACAACTTGAATTAAAATCAAATATCAATTCTATTATCAATATAAATAACATATCAAGACGTGAATCAATTTATTCAAGTCAATTTAATCAACTCCTTCATTCAAGTGTTAATTAGAAATTGTACAGTACATAATGTATTTCACGTTGTTCGTATTCTTTTTTCTTTCTCTTTCACCATCTCTTCATGTGTTTACAAAGAAGAAAGAAAAAATATATATATATAATTGTACAATAAGGATAATATGAGACAGATACGGTGGCTATTGTTTGAAAATAAGAGGAAGAGAGTGAGAGCGCGATTATGATAGGCATGGCTGGAGGCGGCGCACAAGGATAACATGCGTTTCATCAATAATCAAAGCGAAACGCTCACGCGAACCAATCGGCGAGACCACAAATTACTATCCAACACGATTTGGGGAGGACTGAATATATACATAACGTTTGCAAGCACGAAATGACCTGATACACAAGCGCGAATGGACATACAATGATGATGATGCGCTTGGATGTTCTCCCGTCGTTCTCGGGCTATCCACCCCTAGCAACCTCCATTTCCTGATGGCCGTGTTACGTTGAATGATATTGTATATGTACATATGTATTTATATAGATTGATATATATATATATATATATATATATATATATATATAGAAAATACAACAGAACCGACAGACGATTCGACGACTCGGTGAATTGCAATGAACGCGAGTGCGAACTGTATAACAAAAGAGCGACAACATATATGCTGCGCCACCATGCCACCACACAAATACATCGCAACTGAGGGAAGCCCATTTCATCTCGCACAATGCGGACACACATCGTTATTCAAAGTAACACCCCGACACGTCAAAATATGCCCGTTGGGTATAGGTAGTACTGAACAGTAAATATCGATATTTTTTGCCGTTTATATATATCTCCGCTGTCAAATTTTCATCCATTTTTTTTGTGTTAATTCATTTTTCGATCTATTGTTCAACCCCAATAAAAACGAAATGAAACATTTTTTTATTTACCCGTTTTCATATGCATAAAAAAATATTTTTTCATTAACTTCCAATTTTTTTTTGCCACATAAAAGAGTAAAAAAAAAAAAAAAACAGTAATCAATCATTCATAAATGAATTTTGTCATGAAGAATTGACGGTTGAATACGATACATCGTGTGTAATGATTATTTTAGAGGAATAGTTCAGTTTTGTCAATGGGATTTATTATTCTGAAACAAAAAAAAAAAAAAAAAACCTTTTGTTTTCAGTATTAATGTGAAATAAATGTCAAAATTCGGATAAATATTGCTTTTTATTCCGTCACTTCATACTCATACGTGATTGAATCATACGCAAAATTCGCATTGAAGTCAAACTGATGGAAGGTATTATTTGGCGTCACTGCCCGAAGCGATTATGTATATGTATACGCGTACAGATATACATAGAGATGTACATATATGGCGCGCGTTCATTGGAGTTAGGTGAGCGAGAGCGTATAGTCCTTTTGTCTTCGATAATAATGGGATACACGCAGTCTGACCGAGTATATATGGACACGCGGAACGAACACAGAATTGTGAATTTGGATCCCGCATGAGAGGAAATAAGAGGAAAATAGAGGGAGATATTGTGATGTGTGAGTCGGAACCATTAATGGCGAATTAAACCGAGAACAGTTAATTCAATGTTAGAGCGATCACAATTCTCTGATGATGATGAGCCTCGCGCCATATACATTACCGAATCGTGTATGGGTTTTTGTTACATGAGAACAAAAGACGTGATTACGTATAATTATCATCAGTTTCATCCCCCTACAAGAGAATAACAGAGAGAGAGAGAACGTAGACAAGAATGAGGGTGGATAATTTACAGAATAATGTATATGGTAAATTCGCCTCGAGCTTTTACTTTGCTTCGCTGATAACATTGATTTAGCATCAAGCCAAACGTTGAATTAGGTCAAGCCTACAGCTCTTACTTATCCAAACATGCACTCTTTACTATTACTTACGTCTCTATATAACTGAAAATCAATATCACAAGAGAGTAGTTGAAATAAATCAAAATTCAATATTATACTGTTTGCAGAATATCGCAGTAACATTTTTTATAGAGAGAAAAAATATTGAATTCCATTTAAAGTGGAATTATTCATAGAATAAATAATAGTATGGATATCTAGTTAGATAAATTTATTTCCTCATAAACAATACAGCAGAGAAAAAAGAAAATAAAATACAAATCAATGTTGGTGTTATCAGTCTTAGATTAGACACAGTCAGTTTGTAAATAATCTATACCAACAATGTAGATATAAATATAAATAGAGCATGGCTATAAGCTGTAATAAGTAGTATAAAGACTGTCTATGCACGTTGTATATTATATACTGTTAAATTAATGAAGCAATATAAACCAGTAGCTGGACACTGCCACCGGTCGGTAATGTCGGAACATTCAGAGTGAGATGGACAGACGTGTGCACACACAGCACTGTTGTATATACACGATGGAAAAACCTGTTTTTGCGCTTTGAACCTCTTATCGCTCTATGCTCATTTCTATATCGCATGTGCCGCACATTACATACGTATATATATATATATATATATATATATAAAAATACTCATAGTCTGTATAGTCAAACGCAAAACGAATTCACGATTAAACCACGGAGTTTATCCGATTAAAACCCACGCGCTCGTTAACCATTTACCGTCAAGTTTTCAGTAACGCTTTTGAATAAATTGGATCTATTTCACTTCTAACTTTGTATATAATAAACCAAGTGCATGTTATATTGCACATTTAATTTAATTATATACCGACAAGCACGCTGACAATGACGATGGAAACGATCCACCAAAATGTTCCAGTAAACTTATTTTATACATACACATTTCAGACTTTAATTATTCAGATTGTTCAATTTGTGTAGGATTGCACTTGTGAAAACGAGAGCGCGTTGATGAACGGATAGTGCAGCTGCTACGAGTAGGGTCTAAGTAATGCAAATAACAGAAGCAAGCGTGGAAAAAGCGGAGAAAACGAATGAGAGTAGAAGAGAAAGAGAAAAAGGGAAGCGGAAAAAAAAAAATATTCTTCAACGACGATGGTGGCAGTGGTATTCGGCATCACAGCCCCGCGCGCACATCATGCAAGGATCCCCATGAATATGGATCGAGACACGCTCAAGATCTCTTCTGTCCGTGATGAGGAGTCGCAGTAAATGTGTCTATGTAATCCCGAGAGTTGGTGCCAAAGTTGCTCCACTCTGTGGCCGCAATGTTTATTCAGGAATGTAGACATGCATACACTAATATGTCTATATAGTGGAGGGTTAGAGAGGGTGCGATAGTTCCACAGTTTGCATGATATCATTCTGTAGAACATCATTCAAATTTGACTTTAAACAGGTTAGTTCGAGTGCGTATATTAAAGTACTGTTTCAATTGAACAACATGTTGACAGGCAGATATGTTCAACTATACTATCTCAATGTAAAAAGAAAAAAATAAATAATAACCGTGACCATCAGGCTGATGTACGATATAAACGAAGATGTGCTTTGGCTGGATTTATTGGTGTGATAATAAGTTTTATTATTCATATAGAGTATAATTTAACATTGTGTGTTAACGATCGACCAACTGGCCCAGTGAGGGTGGAAATGAGCTGATGGAGGGAATGATAGCAGATTGAGAGAGCAAATGGCTTGCGTTTATATTGCAGAGTAAAAGAGAGAAGGAATATATATATATATAAGGAAGGAAGTCGACAGAGAACCCGCGCGCGCGCGCGGCTGTGGAAACAATGCATCGAGCGTGTCCACCAGCTCGAGTCCAAACGTTGTATATTCATGAATTGTTCTCACTCTTTCACCTTCACCTTTCTCTTACTTCCTCTTAGTTTGTTCCACTCACTCCACATTTACCTATGGCTTTGACTGTGTGGTTGTGCCTTTACTCTACACCAACTTACCCACTAACATCGCGCCGCAATCTCTCTACATATTTACGAGCAACTGTTCTCCCCAGGATCCTTCGCGCAGCTTTATAACATCCCCGCGTTGCTATTAGCATTGTACAAAGTTATATGCTTTTCTCCACGCAGTCAAGCAGAGAGGGTAGAGAGAGGATTGTCGCGGTGCGACTCGTTGGCCAAACATCTCTCTACAATTCTACCCCCGTGTGAACTCCCTCTAGACAATTTGCATTATATATATATGGCCATGAATTTTCACTGGGAATTTTCTCAGAAAACCGCCATGAGGATTTTCATCTCATGTATGTAAGTATATAAGTATGTATTTACATATACGTACAGTGGGTAACTCTCATTTAATTTGAGGAAAAATTTCCAAGGCAATTTTGATTATGACTGTGCAAACAACTTGGATATTATGCGGGTGAATTTAATTTATTCTGGAACAGTTTTATCACATATAATTGTATTCCAGAAGATGTATATATATATGTATCATCTCGAGATCTTCCTTTTCTTTCCTCATATTCAATATTATTTTTATGTTACCTAATTGTATATAAAAGTATATCTTGGAAAGATAAACACACAAATAATTTCAGTACATTCAGATAAAACAGTTGAAAATGAAACATAAACAATATGGACATTTAATTATATACTTGAGAAGAGATCGCCCGGGTTATATATAACCTAAACGTCTCGGGTGGTTTTGCTTCAACAAAGTTATATGTACAAAGTGAAGCGCGCACAAAGTTTGACAGTTTCACGCTGTGCAATATTATTTGAGGAGATATATAGTTGCAAAAGTGACGAGAATGAAAGAGAACGAGATGGAGAATGAGAAAGAGAGATTGGAGGAATATAGAAAGTGAACACAGGGGAATATATAATACATATTTATGGGAGCGACCTCTCCAAGAGTAAAAGACAAATGGAACAGATTGGTTTCCGTCAAGGCAGCGGTGAATATATATATATACATAAATATGTAAGTATATATATATATATATATGTATATTCGCGGCGCGCACGTTGACCGAGGTGGCAGCTGCATCAGCGGCAGGGTCGTGCTTCGCTCTCCTCCTATCCAATGTTTGTCACAGGAGGCAGGAAACGCTTGTGCCCGTTAATAACCCAATTAAAATGGACAGGAAGCCCGGCTACCTCTTGCTCTCTATCTCTATTCATCTCTCCCTCACTTTTGTCTCTCTTTTGCACTCCTTTACTCTATTACTGTGTCTGTCTCTCGTTTATACTCTGGTAACGAACACCACCAGCAAAGCTGATACATCAGCTTGACTCAAACGCTCACACGCCGACAGTACCTCGTAAAAGTTAATTTGACTCTGCTATGTTAAGCCATATACATGCTCAACATAAACTCCTGTCACATAACATCGATCATAAACAAAAATTAAGTTATAATTTATAATGTTATGATTGTATAATTCGTTATTACCATTACTATTTAGAACTCCAAGCAATTATGTGAATTATTTTTGTAACATATCTTTTTGATTCAACATCATCAGCGATGATACAGATAAATATCTAACGTAATTTATTTGTTAATAAATAATAAATATATATATATATATTGGGCTAATGGTGTTTGCACACAAATTACATCATTTCCGGACTAGCAGGTTTTATGTATATGTATATAGACATAAGGAAGATAATAATCAGCATGTGTGAGTTTGTATGTGTTTGAACTATGCGAAAACGCCGGGTGTTGATTATCGAACTGTAGTTTTCACCGTGTTTCAATAGTGTAACGACAATGCAGTATAGGGGTATTTGAATAATCGTAAATGAATAATACCACTTGTATCTATATATATATATATATTATATAAATATATAGAAATAAATAATGCATAATATAAAGGCGTTGCCAATGTGAACAGTGTATAAACATTGTTGACGGTCAAAAAGAATCGCGGCAACACGAGAGTCGATTACTCACTCACCATTGGCAGAAAAAAGATCGCGTGTGATATGATTTTTTATTATTATGACTCATGTATATATAGTCTGTCTGTACGCATGCAGCCACGAGCCAACATAAGCACGAGAAGGATTGTGTCCACGTGTACACACAATTATCAGGATATATGTATTATATAGATAGTAATAATGTAAACTTTGTGCAAGTAGATATTTTTTGTTTTTTTTTTTTTTCGTGAATGGGCCCCACGACAGTTTCATGCAGTGCATATGTGTTTTATATGGCTGATTTATCGCGTGTAGTCGCGGCTAATGGATTGATCTATAACCGATAAATACCTCTCATGTTATTTTAACTGCGACAAACAAAACTCTCCCTGACTGATGGTGAATATTATGAGAGAAAGGAAAAAGAAAAAGATAGTTGTATCGTTTTAAATTCGACAAGACTAATTATTTATAATTTCAAAATAATTCTGGCATAGTTATCATTTCAGTAATGAATTCATTGACCCCTTATACCATATTGATAATCTATCGTATCCTGTTTAGAAATATATAATTGATATCCAGAAAAAAAAAAAATGATGCAAGCAAAACGATAATAAGTTAAAAACATATTAGTTGCGTGAAATTAAATTATATTCCTTTTTACATGGAATGCAAAAATCGTGTGAGATTAATATAAATATGTATATGTATAAAAAAAAAAAATAAAAATTATAACATGATAAATTATATATTGGGATTGTTTTTCGAGAGTTGTGAATCGTGACTTGATATACATCTGACAATACAAAATGAGTCGTGAGAAAGGAGAAAGCGATGGAGTTGTATAAGTGATCGGTTTTCAAAGCAACATATATATATATTCATATATAATGTCGAGAGTTTGGTTTGTCGAAGGCTCGAGGCGTGTCCGCGCGTGAAGGCCAGGGGGTCTCTTGTTAGTTGTTGGACATTTGACAGGACAAAGCCAAATGTTTTGTGCTCTTGTACATGTCTATACGTCTCTTTGGGGCTCTTTAAAAGCCGCTTACAAATATTCTTCAAGGTAAAATATATATGTCTTCGAATCAGTATTACAATCTCCAATCGATATTAAATACCTATTGGATGTTGAAAATAATAATTTTCAAGTCCAGACACAGGAAAAAGCAACAGATATGCAATGAGAAATTTTTGTTATTTTTATTATTGTTTGAAAAAATTGAGGATGAATGAAGAGGACGTCCGTAGAGACTTCATTAGTGTGGAGAATTGTTGCTGCATGCCAATTTATCAAAGTACAGTCATTATTATTCAACATAGGTATAATTTCATATATATATATATTTGTTCTTCTTGTTTGATATTTGCCATGTTTTCATCATGTATTTATGATGTATCGAGTCAATGGGGCTTTTAATATTTAATTTATGACGAGAAACATAGATGGAAAAGTTTTAATTGCGGATGTTGTATACTGGGTTCTTTGTTGGAAAAACTCAGTGTTTGTGTATTTGATGAATGTATAAAACTCGAGTATATAAGTATGTGCTCGTGTATGTATACACACATATTTTCCCCCAACATGACATGAGACAAGGCCATCCTCAATATCATCATAAAACTTTTAACAAGAGATTTCATCGCGATTTCTCTTCTTTTTCGCCCTTCAATTAAATTTTGCCAACAAGGCGAAAATTTTTGTGGGCAAACAAAGAGGTTTGTTGAAGCAATTCTGTCACACAAATGACAATAAATAATGAATAAAAGGAGGAAAAAAGAATCGGGAAAATATGTATGCTTTAAATGTACGAGATGATTAAATGGAAACAATTTTTGTCACACATAGACTGGCGCCGGGATATGTCATAAATATCAAGAACTAAAAAAAAAAAGGTTTTGCCATGACATCATTTCCGATTTTCATTGTCATTGAAGAATACATGTGGGATAAATGTGTGTATATATTATGATGGAGTTTCGGTTATATATATATTGATTGATCAGCGAGAGGTGAAATGAAAATGTTAAACATGTCCCAGTAAAAGATTCGGGCGTAGACACACTCATAATAATCCTGTGTGGCGGGCAAATTCAACGAGCTCGATCTTTAAAACATGAGCGAGTCGCGCGCTCGTGTCTCGTCGCGACAAGTCTTATTGCCGCAACAGTGTCTGTGTGTATGTGTTTATATACATAGAGTTTGAACAAGAGAACGCGCGAGCCGAGAGCTCGTTCAAGCGCGCAATTCACACCGCACACGAGTCGCGGGTGTCCTCGCTCACTCGTTCAGACAATGAGGGGTCGGCGTCGAAGGTCGAGCAAAAAGGACGAGAAATACGACGACGACTGTCCCAGACGGACACTCCTTGAAAAACCCTCGACCTTCCGCCGTGTGAGTTATTTTTATATTTTTTTTTTTATCAAATGTTTTTTATTTTTTCTTTTGTTACGCGTGAAGAACTCGTGTGACAATGAGGTGCGACTTGAGCTCGAGTAAAGGAAGGCACTTCTCATTTAATTTCAACAATTTGTTGTTGCCAACTACTTTCCCTCTTTTTTCTTTCGCATAAAAATATTATATCTGTATATTCTTTCTGTGACTTTTCATGAGGGGCAAAATGTTACGCTCACCGCGTTAACCGGAAGATAATAAAGCACTATATTGTACATAATGTGAAGTAACATGAGATAATATTAAGAGAAAAAAAAATTTAATTAATTACAAGAAAAAAGAAATAATTAATTCTGAATAGAGGGACGAGACAGAAAGACATTATTCCTCAACATATAACATGAACAAACACACTCGTGACCTCAAAGAAAAAGCAGCAGAGTAAAAAAATATATATATATATATATATAAAGAGTATATGCCATCAGTGAGAAAAATATGAAGAATAGAAAAAAATAAATAAAATTGTGTTGAGAGTTAATTTATTAGCACTTCAGTCAACGTAAGGTGGCTGATGTCGGCGCCTACCCACGTTCCTCTTTGGTCGTTGGACAACCTAAACGCATTAGTCACTCGCTCATAATTTGTTCATTCCTATATTTAGGCGTCTTGACGCGCGACTATGTAATATAGGTGTGTGCATATATACATGTGACACATCAAATGGAACTTGGACATGGGTGAGTGAACATTAAAGTGAAATATACTTGACAACAATTGATTGCAACAACTCACCCTTCGTACCTTAAAAATGTCCATCCAAAAGCGTAAACAAAAAGAGGTGAAACAAAAGTGAAGAACAACTGTAAAAATTAAATTCTATTTTTCTCAATAAAAGTGATTTTAATCAGGGGATTTAAGTTTGAAGATTTATTTTACCCTTAACTTACTGACATCATGTGCAATAAATTCCTCAGGGAGCCTTCACGGGGCGCATATAAGACGCGCGGTGTCTCGAAGGATTCCCGGAAAGGATAAGGCTCTACTCCTCTATACTCTGTGTGTGTACAAGCTCTTCTCTCTTTGCAAGATCGACAGAGTCGAGTGGGAATAAGAGAAAACCAACATAACACTGCAAGACAGAGAGAACAAAATGGAGTGAGAAAGACACGACTGTGATCATTGCAGCCGCACCGGCGGCTCTCTCTCTCGCACGTCGATCTTGAACGATAAATCTCGTCGTGTCGAGGATACTCTTGCCGCCTCCACGAGATCAGACCGCACGTTCGTTCCTCGTATTCAAGACGGTAAACTTCGTCGTGATCAAGCAAGTACCCACCCACACGCGCCAATGTGTTTTTCTTTCTGTTTTTTTTTTTCTTTCTTCTTCATATTACTACTACACTAGTACAACTACTACATTCATCTTTGTTATTATTTTTTTTTTTCATCTCTCACTCATTCTCTATTTCTTTCTTTCTGGCTCTGTCTATGTCTCTGCTACTTCTCTTGACTTCCACCCTGACCTTGATCGGTGCGTGACGTGCGTACCAGAGACACAGCACCAATCGACATTGGTTTGGCATCTTTATAGGCCCCCCCGCTCTGTCTCTCGCCATACCGCCAACGATCAGATGAGAAAACATTCTGCTGATTCATCGTAGCCAATCCTCATTGTTCTGTTTTCAATCGAAAATATATTTTTTTTTTTATTCCATTTCTTGCTTTCATTTATTCATGTTTTTTCTCTTTCATCTTTTTTTCTCTCTTTCATTGGCTTGAACGCACATTACCACTATATAATGGCTCAATCTTTTATTTTGTGTTTCTTATCTTGAGAACTCGTTGGAGAAAAATAAAAATAAGCTGCTGCATCAGTGTCAGTTTGAAAACTGTCAAAATAAAATCACTATGTTCATATATTTTATTTCAATATTTATCGTGGCATATTTATACGAATTATTATCTATGAAATCATTGATTAAATAATTGTGATATACACACATATTCGTTGCAAATATATTTAATGAATTCAATTAATCCGATCATGGTATGAACATTTTGGAATATAATTGAAATATTGCTTTTATATCGAATGTACAAACGAAATTTATTAATGTATTTATGGGATTTCAATTATGGTGAATTGTTTTATTTACGTGAGTTCATGCCAGTGCTACTACGTATAATATATATATAGCACAGGTTACAGCTACTAACAACTGCCCCCCGGGCAAAAGGGAGAATGCGCGCGCAAAAAAGGGGTTGGTATGTGGTTGTATACCATCGACGCTTGATATCATGATACCGACAGCCAACAAAATTGTCTGCTAAATGAGTAAATAACGTTATTATATATATATAAGAACATCATCACTGACTGTTTTTTTTCCACCTTCTTTTCTCTCACACTTTCATTCTCGCCGTTTAACTATTCATCCCTCTCGTGCGCTTTTATTCAAACATTTATCATGTATATCAATCTGCATTAGTGCCCAAACAAAATAAAGTTGCCCAAGGTAATTTTAACATCACATATAATCACTCAACGTTTTGTATATATACTTGAATATGTATTGTTGTCAAGCGCACGATGTTTTGTATACTTGCGGCGCGTGATTGAATATGTCACGCGAACATTCATATGAATATGAGATTTATCAAACATTTGAATAATGATCATTGAAATATTTTTGAATGTAAACACATGTCGTTATTTTAATTAACATCATGTTGGAGAAGAAACATTGATTAAATCACAGATTAATATTTGGTGTTGTAAAAAATCCGATGAGTTCGAGTGATATTTACTGCCACTTTTAGCTCTGTTGCAATGTTTATTTTCTGTAGCAACTATATTAAAAATTACTCAATTTAGATATTAAAAATTTGTGTGAAATATCTCCATGCAGTATTCAAAGGGCATGATGGTACGATGATGAGGACATATGAAGACATTTGATGAATAGAATTTTTTTCGATATTCAGAGTTTCGAATAACAAGCAGTAAATGATGGACAGCTGACGTGCTAACACACAACTAACATCAAGTCAAGCGAGACAGGTTATGCATACATACCAGGAAAATGGATACATAATTACACCAACAACAACTGCCGGCAATAGACTTTGGGACAAGCGATCAGAAGGGAGAACGCGGGAATGAGAGAGAGAGAGAGAGAGAGAGAGAGAATGAGAGTGAGAGAGGTAGAGCCAATTATATATACCGCCGCGTAATATCAAACCCATCGGCATGCAACAGCGATCCGGTGGCTATATGACGATAATTAAAATGTTTGAGATCTCATGCGTGTGTACATGAGCTTATCACGTTGTCCTCATTTACGTCAACATGTGAAACAAAGTTAATAAATATATATATAATGGCCTTTTTATACACATGTGAATGCAGAGTAAATACTTCAAGTGACACTTTTTTTTTTCATTTTTTTCCTCTAGTTTTCCTGCATGTATATTTTTTTTTCAATCTCGTTAAAAGGCTAAATGAAATTATATATTATTATAAGTATTTTAATGTTCCACATGATGCAATTTACATACTTGTCAAATAGGCTCGTGAATTAGTCAATAGTTTATTCAATAGATATAGTAGACCAGAAATTCTGAAAGTTATCACAGAATATTTTTTTCAGATTGTTGTTTTTTTTGTCACATACATATAATTATTAACCATATATATTTATATCAATTTATTTATATACCTATACGTGTATAAACTCGAGAACATTTAGAAAAGTAACTCTGCCATAAGGATAAAGGCAGAGAATAACACCCGAGGACAACAACGTAATTATTCTCGCGCCTTGTATTATATATACCCCTTGGAGTTTACTTGTTCGCTTGCGCGATTCTCTGCTTCGAGGTATAAGCTCGTTTTCTCTCTCACTCACTCTCTCTTCCTCACTTGCTCTCTGGCACTAGGGAATAATGACGACCTGACGCCGCTATTAATAACGCGGCCTCTGCACGCTTGACTCTCGGCCCGTTGTTTGCCGCTGGTATAACGAGATATAGCGTGCCTCGTCGACCGTAATAATTCATCCTATGGAATAAAAACATATCCTATATAGGTATGTACGCGGCCACCGACGTGCTGCTACATGAGAAACGTCAGCGTAAAATTTTCTCTCCCTTGCCCTCTCGCGCCCTTATCCTCTTTCCCAATGTGCGCGCGCGTTTCTTGATCCTCTTTCATATAAGCCTTGATCGTGAAACGGCGTGATTTTACGACATGAGTTTATACTCCATCAGATATATAAGCAGTGAATATATTTTGTTGAATTAACATGGTACCTAAATATAATCTAGTTTGAGCTAGATATATATAGTATTTAATGAAAATGTCTTTGTGACTTGAATATAAATGAACAACCAGATAAACGAATGATTCGAATCCAATCTCATAAAGTTGAATCGAAGTAACTCCATCTTCTATGAAGATGAATAAAAAATGTAGACGATACAAATGATGAATCTCAGACCTGTTTGAGGTCAGGATATAATTTCATATTAATTATGATGATCTTTTAGAATCAAAATTATCTGATTTGATTAATAACATTATTTTGTCTGATGAATCGATTAATTTTAAAACGTGTTGAAAAAAAAAAAATTCCATTGATAATTAATTTATTGCTGAATGATTAAGGAATTACTTTATTGATTTATGATTTATTATACAGCCTTCGTATTTGAAATAGCTTTCAAAATGTCAATGTCAACGGCCCACGTGGGCCCTAAGCTACGTAAGGGAACGTGGGCAGAAACTAATAGGAAAATATATATAACGGCCATGGTCATAGTTCTTGCACACGGATAATATATATCTGTATTATAGTTATGGATATATACCTATAACACCGTGTTGTAGTCATCCATTATCATTCGTCACGTTTACGTTGTTTATTTGCCCTTTATTTCCATATTTCTTTTTTGCGTGTTGTATATTATTATTTTTTTCTTCATCACTTGTGTATACATGTGTATGCACGTGACACAGAACCCCAACAAGTTTGGTTGCCACCGGAATCAACCGAGCGTATCAATGATATCAACAACTCCGTCACGAAATAACTTCCGCTTTCGCTTTTTATTAGTCACACACACACACACAAACACACAACAAACATTTTGCCTTGAAGTTTTATATTAATCTCGCAAGAGTTTTATTTTATCTTGAGTGTTAAATCTCAAGTGCTACTTATTTTAACGTTGGACAGGATCATTAATTGTATATGTACGTGTTTACACTGACGATTATTTTTATTTCTTTTTCATCACATTTATAATATTAAACTAGAACCATTTATTCATATTTATTTTCCTGTGTAGTTAAAAATTTAATTAGGATTGAAATAACGAATTAATTTTTAATATAGAAATATTGAATTGCACTTCTGGGGGACACACGAGACGAATGTTCTCTTCTTTTGCCACGTATAATTCGGTGAAGGGGATCAGGAGTTAGCAAAGGCAAAGAAGAGAAAAAAGGGAGATGTTGTATCAAAGATGCACCCCAGCATAATTACACGACATTCCAAGAGCTCTATGGCGAGATCGCTGTTGGTGTGCACCTGCAGCATGTATAAATACCAGGTGCAAGACAACAGTTCTTCTTGGACCCACTACTCTGTTAGATGTTCATGTAAAGATGAAACTATACGATGGTTGTATTTTGTTTGTTAATGAGACATGATATAAACCACGTCATCACCATACCAGACAAATTTCTTGATAATATTACGCATTAACTGGAATAAATTGAACTAAACCTTTGGAAATTTTAATGATTCAATATTATATGAAGATTTTATTTTATCTTGCGTCGATACTTGTCAAGGTGTAATAATTTAACATTGTGGTTTATTTCTTTATTTTTTGAAGATTGCGAGAGAGCGATTATTTAACCGCAACGATGACCAAGCACAACTCAAGAGAGAGCCTCGATATCACCACTAACAGGGTGGTCCATGTTACTCTCTCTCTCTCTCTCTCTCTCTTCGTCTTTCTTTCTCTTAGCCTTTTCGTCATGGTGCACCTCATTCAACTAAAGAGATAACTCTTGAGCCAGTCACGCTTTTGCATCAGCTGTCTTGAATTGGCGATTACTCTTGAACGCCCTCGAATGCTTTGGCACTGATCAACCGCAACTGAAACCATTACTTAGTCTTGAAACACGACAATGATCCCCCTGTTGTATTTTACGATTTATTATTGACATACGGAGATGAGAAAATTCATTCGTGCTGTATAAAATATGCTGAATACTGAATGATGATGAAGAAGAAAAAAAAATATAATGAATGATATGAATAATTAAACAGATGGTGTAAATGTGATAGTAGTAGATGGCGAGAGAAAAAAAATTGTTCTCATTATTTTTTCTTATTTGCCAACATTCTCCTGTCACATTCAAGTGGAGAGTGTGGTGGAATAGACATCATGATACACTTGAGTGCTCTATAATGATCTTCATCGGTGCATAACCAATTAGTAAGCATATAAGTATCTTCGTCACTCTGTCATCGCTTTAGTGTGAAAATAATAATGTTATTACTACTGTTTAATTTTATAATCACATTAATGTCATGTCGACAAACACGAGCGTGAAATTTTTAAATAGTTCTTCATAATTTTTTTGTTTGTTTTATTTGCTGACTGGTAATAGTAAAAGTGTTTTATGTATGGCTAATAATCCTGAGAATGAAAATAAAAAATTTGAGAACAGAGTAGGTCTATAGAAGTTGTATAAATACACAGGTACTAAAGAGTTCTCCACTGTTTGATAAAAAAAATCTATAGTATCGGAAAGTTTTCGTAACACTATGTCACACTGTCATGACACCTAGAGGCTAATATGAAATTATATACCATTAACATACAACACTTTTGTGATTGGATGTATTGTATACCGTAAATGTAGGTTATTCTCGATGTCGCAATGGAATAATTTAATTCGTATAATACGATTATGAGAAAAGAAAAAATGATAGAAATAAAAATAAAATAAAAATAATAACAAATAACTGAATACAAAGAATAAAGTGGAGGAATAAGAAAAAGAAATTTAGTACTTTCAAAAGGCGTATAAGCAGTTAATTGAAAATAATCGTTGAACCGGTTTCTCTTCTGAATCGGAACACGAGGCACTCGGCATAAATCTCCGCTTATTCACCCGACCACAAAGAGAAGCCGCTGCGGATAAAATGATACTACACATATATGCGCATATACACGCACTGTATGTATACATGTACACCAACAATATTCTTCTTTCAGCTACTCCCGAAGGGGATTGCCTACCGCACGCGTGGGTGTGACGATATTTTCATCTCTCTATTTCACTATCTCGCTTATTTTTATTTATTTATTTTCATCCTTCCACCTTTTATTTCCATACGGTCTCTTCTCCTTCGACAATGCTATGCGCACGCGGCAGTATCATATCATCCAATACATCGCGATGAACACTAACAAATCGATTATAATCCAGTTGATATTTGGATCGAATTTCAAACACATACATTCGCTTATCCTTTGGGTAATATTAAAATCATTGACGGTGTTTCGAGTTGTAATCAATATAAAACTAGCAGATAGTAATTCCTCTATATCAAAGGTGAAAGAGTGAGTTTTACATAAACTAGCTTATTGAAACTCTTTTCAATATTATTAGAAAGTCCCAACAAATACGTTGACCAAAAATTAACGTGATAAAAAAATACTAATACTCGTTGTGCCACGAACGTTCGTAACTTCAAGTACATTAAACATCAAATGAATATTCATTTGAAAGAGAAAAAAAAAGGAGATAATGAAAATGGAAAAGTAATTTCATAACAAAAGAAAGTATGAAGAAAAATATATCAATGATAATAATGATAATGCTTGTCCTGTCAGATTTTTCGATCTTCCTCGGTCGTCATATGAATTCAATCATGCAAATTTGCACTGATGGAATCTGTAATGAGATCTTCCAACGGCGGAATCGAATTTCATCACTGCCATTTTTCACCGAGGACAACCTTTTAAAAATTTCGTATCGTTTCTCTCAACTCTTTCGTCGTCTGTACATTTATTTTTACCATCATTTTATTATTTCTATTTTTATATGAAATGTTTTTTTTAATTTCCACATCACGCTTCACACACGACGCGTGATGCAAAACAAACGCGTTTGTCTGTCACATCAAAGAGATTACAGCTGATAAGTTGGTGTAATTAACCCGTTGGATATCTCGTCGCGCGTTAACGCGCGTGCCACAGTGTTATGACTTGTCGTGTGTATGAGAGTATATGAAAAGAGAGTGAGAGCTGATTTGTCTGTCTGTTTATATACTTGTGAAGAATTACTACGTGTTTGTAAGTATAGTGAGTGCAAATGTGTCTGTATAAACGCCAAGCGTGCGCTATATAGCGATATATATTATGACGTCAGAGGGAGATTCACGTGGCGCTGTGAACGCACCGGCTGACCAACGTCGCGCGTCCTACTCTCTCGTGTGCGCGCACCAGACCATTCGACTCTGATCGTATCAGACAACCCCATTACCATATTATCGGGTGCTGTACAAGCTTATCGTCGCACTCGCGTCAACGAAAACTATTTCCCTCTTGCGACTAACTCACACACATATACATAAACATATATGCTCAACAAGCTTCTGTAAAAAAAATTATTTTTTACTTTCATTAAACTTTATTCAAATGAATTAGGTAGGAAATATATATACATGAATACATTTTTATCTGTTTAACATGAAGTGTCTAAAATTTCTATTCGACATGTTTGAACAATTTTCTCGAAGTAATCTTGGAAGGGAAAATTTATTCAGTAAGAATAAGATGAAAATTCTCACGTTTTACGCTTTATATGTATATATGTATATTCATATATTATGTATAGAGAGAAAGAAAGAGTGAAGTAGACAGGAAGAAAGATTTATTCTTCACTCGAACTAGCTCATTTAATTCACGAGAAAATTTCTCACAATCCCGTGTTCATTATTCTGAAATTGAAATGGGAAAACTTTATTATTTTGTTATTTCATTTTTTATATATTTCTCCAGTATTATTTTTCATTTATTTTATTTTATTTATTTTATTCTTTTTCCTCTATAGTATTTGTATTCGCACAATGATTGCGCAATTGACCTACAAATGTTCGTCGCCATGTCTATGTCACACAACTAATGGAACATATATAATATATTATAATTGAATCCTGACTCACGACGACGTCTCGACAAATCGAATTGAATATCACTATTTCTATAGTTGGTATATAGCTTGGTGCTATTTGTGTATATGCGCGCCAAACATATTGCTCTTCAACTAAATTAATAAAGTGTATGTATAGATGGATGTTGGAGACATGGATATTAATAGATGATATATCAAACTGGTGCTGTTAATGGAATTGGAAAATAAAATCCATCAACATAATACTTGTGGTTGAAGTGAGTGTGAAATATTACTCATCATTTATAGAGAAACATTCTTTTTCTTCCCGTCCCTTTTTTTTTACATGTTATATTTTTTTTTTTCCTTTACTACACCCGCGCTCGTAGTGGTATAACCTCATTTGGACGTAATGTCTTATAGCTTCGACAGACGGCAAAGACAAAAAATTGCCACGCCACGCCAACTTGATATGTTTAAGACAAGGCGTAAATATCTTTCTCATGATGGCATATAGCAAAAGAAAAAAAAAAAGCAATAATAAAGAAAAAAGAATGAGAAAAGTCCATATTGCTTTCAAATGTCTGTATATACAATGTCGGGAAGGGGGTTTTTTTTTTCTTCTCGCAAGATGTCAAGAGAACGAGGAAAAGAGAAAGATAAATAAATAGAGTAAGACACTTTTAGTCAAGCAATAAAGATCGACTCTCAAAACGATTTAATTTTATTATCTCAAAGGCATCGCAAACTTGGGTTATATTCCCCTCTCGATAATTTCTCCCTCAAGTTTTCAAACATGAAATAACCTGAATCGTGAATCCAAGGCCACCTGAGTTTCTCGCCTTGCCCCCCCCCCCCGTGTCCTCACTCGAACTCCACCTCTCCCTTCACGATTAACGATTACTCTCTCCCCCTTTTCCTCTGTATATCTCCCTCTGGTTGGTTATTCGCTGTTTATTTTTCTCTCAACTCTTACACGAGGTGAAAAATTCAGACACGAAGGTCATCAGACTTGAAGGTTAATCCCCATCTGGTAAATATTGTATACATTTTCTTGCACACTTCATTTCTTTTTAACGTCACTATATATTTATCGAGTAATAATAAATTGAAATAAAAATTGACGAATAAAGAGAAACTAAAGGCGAAAATAATTTTCAAGCCGAATAAAGTTTTTATTCATATTTATGTATGAAAAGTATGTATGAAATAAACTTCACTCGCAACATTGTATAAACAAAAAGGGAGGAAAAAGAAAGAAAAAAAAATTGTGTGCGTGTGTAAACGTGTGAGTACTTATGGGGGATCGTTCGCGGTTTGAATTACGATACCCCGTTGGTCCATCATCGTAAGTTAAACGCACAATTTGTATCTTCACCGATACGATATCTCTCGGTGGACGCGATGTGGGATAAGCTTGAACACATCCTGTTGGTTTGTGCGCGCGAGCGGGAGGCAAAAGAGAGGTAAGGATGAAGATCGCGCGCGATGATGGTACACACATACATATATATATATATATATATAGGAGAGAGAAAGAAATAGCTACATACATATACGGAGGAATATGGATGTGAAAAAGAAAAGAGCCAAGAGCTATATAACGAAACGCGAGAGATACGATCGAGCTAAGAGATATACGGCTCACGATTGGCATGCACCAAGCGTTACCACTTACAGATGAGCCATTTCTCCTTGTTCACTCTCTTGGTGCTTTATCCTTTTTTCCCTACCAATTTATTTATTCATTTTTTCTTATCTCTTTTATTTTCCTTCACTCTTGTGTATTCCTTTCATGTATATATAAGATCATGCTCAATTTCCTTCCCCTCATGTGCTGATCACGCGAAAAAGATCCAATCGCTTATGGCAGTTAGGTAGTTACCTATATAAATGTATATACAAAACCAACCCTCCATATTCACGATTGACGAGATTGAATCATTTTATCGTGATGAAATGGAGAGAAAAGAAAAAAAATAAATAAATAGTGGAATATTTGAAATGAGCAGTTTGAGATAGTTCTATTATCATACGACAGGTTGAAAAAATATAATTCTACTTTTCGTAGAATGTTTTTCAAACTAATAATTATTTTTTTGAATAATCTGGAAGTAGGTCATCAACGATTTCCGGTATAAAAGTTCAAAATTGCGATTTCAAACAGTGGTGAATAAAAAAGTAACGCGCGACTCACAATCTTTATTGTTTCTTTAATTTATGTGTTTCAGATTAATGATAAAAACTGTCGGAGATATTTCTAAAGCAAATTAATAAGCGAGTATTAAAAAATAAAGGAAAAATATGAATTCGTGTAAGATTCACAATTTGCATAATATTTTTACATAGAGCGTTTGGTCGTAACGGTCGTATCTATTGCCGGCTAAATGCTAGACGGTTAATTCCAGTCATATTATTATACATAATTTATGAAATATTCTCGTTAACTCATATAATCGGCCCCTACTCATAAATGTACAGAATAGAATCCTGTGTGATAGAACCACCGCACATTATATGAATATAAACCACGTAATATATTTTTTTTTTTCTAGTCAGCAGCCCACTGATTCGTGTCTCACGACAACATTTTAGAGATCAAGTGTATAATAAAAATAAAATGAATCAATATTTCACGTCTTAGCAGCTGGCTAAGTGGTATCAGCACCTGGATGAATTGAATTAAATATACTGATATATGAGAGTACAACAATTGGTAGAACGACAAGTTGACACAATGTCACGTGTCAGTGGTAGAGAGAATTATCTGTATCCCCACGGGGTCGATTTGGTTGTTTCTCTTGGTGGTATAGTAGGCAGATTTCTGTTGTTAGGATAAAACGAATAGTAACCGGTCGTTGAACAACGAAAGTGATGTCGTGGTGCACGAAATGAAGGGCGGCCAAAAAGGCGTGCAGCAGCCTGTATCGTGTAATAATAACGCGACCCCGACTCGTAATTACTATTAAGAGTGTGGCCGCGTGTCCAATCGCCCCTAGCTCTCACATCTAGGTGTATATACATACATTTATATACGCATATATGGTCAATATACACATACGCTTTTTTTTTTTTTCCCCTATTATATTATTATACCCTCAATCGCTCACGAAATCAATTGAGTGAGTTGTCCTTCATATATTTAATACAATACTTTTTTTTTTCCTCGTCGTCTCGGCAACTCAAGTTGAAAAATATTTATTATCCCATCACTTTGATGTTTTATATAGGGATTACTAGACATACACAAATACACACTCACACCATGGGTTAACCAATGATGGATGAACTAAATCTCGAGGGTAAACATAACTATATTGTTTTTTTTTTGCGTGTATGTTTTGTGATGATGGCTTCGTTGCCTTCTTTCCCTTTTTTTTTTTATAGTGAGGGGTGGTGTGGATGTCGGTGTGTGCTATCAAAACCGAGACGATAGAATACAGGCGAAAAAAAAAAAAAGAGAAAACCACGGACTTCCGCAAAGTAAAACCGATAGAGCGAAAAAGTGATTGTATAGGATGCGAGAAAGTAAGAGTGAGCTCCCCGCTCACGGGGCGAGAAAGAGGATGTGGTGAGCCGCAGGAAATAGCCACTAACCCTCATAACCAATAATAACTTATTAATATGACATTTGACGTTTTATTTAGTCGTCAATTTTCCTAGGCAATAGGTATGAAATGGAGAAAAAAACATAATAATAATGGGAGAAGTAAAAAAAGTGATATATGTACTATTTGAGATAGCCTCTGACATTTGCCGTTTGCTTTATAGCAGTAAATGTCATCAAGGAGAAAGGCAAATAAAATTGCCGCGTCGTCGCAATCATATATAATGGACGATAAAATCATTTTCGCTAATTAAAATGAGAGGAAAAAAGATAAAATAGGAGAGAAAAAAAATGGAAGAATTGTGAAGAAAAGGCGAATAAATAAAGTTGATGATAAAGAGGTAAAACTTGGCGGAGCGACCACCGCCGCGTGTCGGCGCGACAGCAACTGCAAATGACGCGCAATTAGCAAGATGACGCAAGTAGAATGGTTCCGAGTGCAATCTCGCAGAGTGGCTGCTTCAGGTACATATACATATATGTATATATAAATGTAGTTGAACATGTCTGTACGAGTCAATGTAGAATATACATTGCAGTATATATGTGTTTACGTATAGCTAACACTAACGACTCTATTGATGCTTTATTATTTCGCTTCAGGCATTATATACATATACAACTTGTATACATTTATATATATTCGATATTAATATGGTAACATTGTGTGTAGTATAATCACACGGTATCAGATGGAGTGACATCAAGTCACACAAGAACAATGCCAATTATCTCATGAATAGCAAATGTACAAAGTCATTATCGACCATTTATAAATGAGCAAATTAATGTCACTCTAAGGTCATGAATGATTGACAATGTACAATTATGTTTATTTCAACATTTTTAATATACATGTTTATGAGAATGGTGGACATTGATATGTATCTATATATGTATAAAGTTTAAAAGACACACGTCCAAGACATGACTAACGCAAGGGAAATAATAATGAGCAATGACTTGGGTGAAAATTATTTCACCTGTCAGCCACCAAGAAATATTATTATAGAACACATATAACATGAATAAACTTGATAAAAAGAAGAGAATCTATCTTGTAGAGAAAGTGACTCTCGTCTAGTTGTCTTGAAACGGAATAAGTGAGAAGAAACGTGCAAAGTGCTGTAATAGTGCGCCGTATTTTCACTGTACCTATACCCCTGTGTGTTACCCAAGTACCTAGACGCCAAGGTAATGGGCCATTTATTTTCACTCGTTGAGACCCTCATCTCTCTCACTCTCACTTGTTCTGCCGAGACTAATGTGTCTTAGTTGTATGTCTATTTTTTTATTTTTTTTATTTTTTCTTTTACGTGTACCATGAAGATGTGTTTCTTACTGAAGAATAACGAGTCACACTTGGAAAACTTTTGTCGAGGATATACACAATGTTTTATCATCACTGTACAAATATATATATATATATATATATATATCAGGTATATAGATATATTTATTTTTTACCACTGACGAATGATTAAAAATTGAAAAAAAAAAAAAAAGGAGCTTTAGATATCACACATTCAATTCCCCTGTGGACTGTTTTTACTCTGGAGGACTGGAGGATTTTTCTTTCAACATTCTGAACACTGTCATCTCCTCTGTTATACGTATCTATATATATATATATATGGAGGTACAAAGAGACGTTTCAACCCTCTACTGTTATCTCGACAAGGGTAAAAGGGTAAAAAGTCATGTGGGGTGAAACGAGGAGATGAAAGAAGGGAAAAAAGAAGGAGCCTCAAGTGTATACAAAACGAGAGCCACATATGGACTCTATCTATGTATATGTATATATTTTTTTATATGTATGTATAGAACACATTCTCCACTTTGGTATCGTCATTTCCCGCCAACTCACTGAGAGTTGAGCGGACGCTTACAGCATTCGTTCGGGGAAACGTTTGCGCTCTTACGAACTTGAGCCACATCTCCCACAGGAGGGTGAATGACTCCAACTGCACACTCTATATACCAACCTACTCCGCAAATTTTTTCTTTTTTTTTTCTCCTTCCGCGTTCTTTCCTTTTCTTTCTGACAACGTCAAACGATCCCTGAGATTTCCCTTTGGTACTCATGTATTCACATTGTTGACGTATACCAAATAAACTCTTCACTCACTTTTCGCAAATGTCAGACGTGGGGTTTCAACCCTCTCAATCGAATGAATGTATATTTGTTATACATGTGTACCAATGTTGATATAAGTATTTTATAATGTAAATAAAGAGATATTAAAATGTACATATTTATGACTGCGTATGAGAATTTATTGTGCACCTTTCTATGTACTCAATTCTTCCAATTTTTATGTTTACGTAAGCACGTTGACATAAAAATTTTTGCTATTTGCATATTTCATCAGAGTTATATCAATATTATTTTATTTCTCTTGAAAGTTCTATTTGTGTTGTAACAATTGAATTCAATATTCATAAGTTTCATTTCAATCATCTATATCTCTGTATTTATTGATTCTAAATAGTAGAAAAAAAATTTCTTTGACGATGGTGAGGTGAAGGAAACCGTTATTCACGCTACGTTGACGAAGACGGACAATCATGAGGAAGTACGAAGAAACATGGCTCGAAATCTGAACTGAATAAAAAAAAAAATCTATCGTCTATACCCATAAATACGTATACATTTGAGAATATATTTGAACAGTCCGTATTGCGAAATCGCACGATAAATATTCAGAGGACAATTCATCTTCTCCCTATGGGTATATACTGTATATATATATATATATATTGGCGGGCATCGCTGTGGTATATGGAGTCTATATTCGCTCCAACCGAATCTTGGCTTTGATCGTAAAAATTGGTCGAAACTCCGGCAAGCACAGCGATAAAAGAAAAGCTAGAAGGACTCGAGGGAGCAAATCTCATACTCGGTCGTCTTGTGTGTGCACCATGGACCATAGCAAAGAAGAGCCACATTTTTTTTTTTATCTCTTTTTGTCTCTGCTTCTTTTCTTCTTCCTTCAATTTTTATTTTTTTTTTTTCTCTTATTCTCTTCCTTTCACGATTCTTGTTAAGCGAAAAAAAAACTCTGAGAGTTGGCTGCACATTTTCTCGGACGATTGTATATATAGAAATCGGTATAGAAGGTGGGCGATGGTGAACGGTGGATTGGTATAGGTGAAAAAGAGACCTCGTCCCGTCGATTTTACGTTAAGCAAAGCCGCGCGGTTGTTGAGCTGGAAGCTGGCCAAATGCACTTAGCGTTCTATCAGTTGCCCCTTTATAAGTCTACACATTCAACCACCACCAGTATCAACAACAGCAGCGGCAGCAGCATAGCAGCAATACCAACACTACCATCACCACTATTGCCACCACTACAATGAAGCTCGCGCGCTTAGATAACCCTGTATTTACTGCCGGAGATACCGGAGATCCTGTTTCCCCAATCTCATAGCGCGTAAACACAAAAACAAACGAGTGTTCCCCTTATAAAAGCTTTTCCTCGGCATTGCACGGACAATCGCCGCTTCCAAAAGCACCGCATGAGCTTGCGCTGTACGATCTATTTTTCTCTTCTTGTTCTCTACTTTTATTATTTCTCTCATCGGGCAAGGAAAAAAAAAATATATATATACAGAGTGAGAGAGAGAGAGAGAGGAATGGTGACTCTCACGCTCACAAAATCGTTCCATTATTCTCTCGGTGTTCATGCCAAGACCGCTGGGAATCGTTTCTCGACACGAATGAATGCAAGACTCTTTTAGAATGACAATAAATAAATAAATAAATGAAATAGAGATACAAACGTTATGCGCGTGCGGTTAAAAAAAAATTCAATAAATAACGTGAATGAAAATGAATTGTTGCTGTGTATATTCCACATAATTTATTTTTAAATATTTTTGATACGTGACAAACTATTTAATTTTATTCTCTCCTTTTTTTTTTTATTTTATTTAGTTTCTGATTTCTTTCACTTCTCATTTGTTTTTATTATTATTCTTTGTCGACGCTTTAATTAGCCACGATTAAAGTCACAATCCCTTATAAAAATGTCATTAAACGACGGCAAACTTTAAGTGACCCAACGCGCGACATTTTTATCTCGATTTTCACGAGGACCAATTTGAACGGAACTACCTACTCGGGTACCCTGGGTATATACCCCCCGTCCACCCAGCTCAACAAAACCCTACTCTCAGCTCACTTCTCTTTCCGCTTCTTCCTGCGTTTTCCTTTTTTTTTTTCTTCTGCTCATTCACTCTCCATCGCGCTCTCTCTGCTGACAATTTATTTAACGGCGCCCCGTTGGAAGAAGCCAGAGCGAAAGAACGGGACTTTGTTATGGGTATTACCCGGAGCCCCTGAGACGACTCTCCTGTGTAAAAACCTCTACTCTTTCTCTCGTTCGCTTCACGGTGGGAGAGTGAAAAAAAAAAATATATATATATATATAGAAGGGGAGAAAAAGGGCGAAAAGCGCGCACGGGCAAATGGAACGCGACACTTATAATCTTCCTAGCGTCTCTCAGGCTACTTCGACCCGTCTGACGACGACGCGCCATACCTACTTGCGCCTTTACCCTGCCACTCGTTGTCGTCGTCGTCGTCATCTTGAAGAGTGGAATGAAGAGAAAAAAAAAAAGAGAATAATGAAAAAAAAAAGGAGGGAGAAAATTGTCCCTATTTTTTCGCTACCCTCTCACGTCGCTTTTTCTTCACGTCAAAAATGTGGCGCAGCCCCCTTATTATTTTTATTCTCATTTCCACGTCACGAGTTTGTTATCATTAGTTTCTTTTCATATCGCCTCTACGTGAATATAATCTCATTTTTATTTCATTCTATTATATTTAATGTATAGTGTATATTATATGGAGGGATAAAACGAATTTTTTTCTCCCTCTTTTCGTTTTTGTTTTGTATGTTTTGTATACGATCACGTGCGTTTAGTAAAATAGTCACGTGCACCTGTGGCAATTGCGTGCACAAGAGATAAAATCATCCTGGAGAGTTTACGACAATTACATTTAGATATATACTTCATTTTACCTGAAATAAACGGGAATAATTGTGGAATTGTTGTTGTTGTTGTTCTTGTTGTTGTCGTTGTTGTTTTATTGTAACTTCTCCTAATCGGGTAATGCATACCTGCGAACAAAACAAATGAGAAGAAATTATTCAATTGTCAGTTATACAAATGAAAGAAGATAAATAGAATTCATATTTGTTTCTTTCATTCATTTTTTATTCGGTTTTCATTCTTTCATGTTTCATTATTTGCACAGTCTTTCTCTGTATTTTGTCAGAGGGTGAGCATACGGCGGGAGGGGGGTGTGCGGATAAGGGAGAAATAACTGAGGGGAAAATGAGAAAAAAAAAGAAAAAAAAAGGGGGGGCGCGCGTATAAAGGCACAATAGCCTCGAGCGTGAAAAATGAAAATTAAAGCGAGAAGTGGAAATAAGGACGAAAGCCACGATTCTGGCTCCAACAACTCGACTCTCACTCACTCTCTTCCATTCTCAATTCCACTGCCACGATTCTCCTGTCTCTCTCTCTCTCTCTCTCTCTCTGTTACCACCCATTCCCATGTTCGTCATCCTATTTCCCGCCCGCCCTCTATACCCACCTTGGTAAAGTGGAAAATCTCTTTTGTAAGCCGTTGCATGTTTCCGCTTCTCTTCCTCGCTCATTTTAATATTCGAGCAGACTCTACGAACCACCAACGAAGAGAGAGAAAAAAAAAAAAGAAAAAGAAAAACACTAAAAGCACCGCTAAAAGGAACTTTGTGCAGCCCTTGTATTTACATATATATATACACATAAACCCGACGCGATATCGCACCTAAATGCACTACTCCATAACATTACATATACACTAGTCAACTTTGTTATTCAACAATTCATATTCTAAAGTGTGGAAAAAAAAAAAAAAAAAAAATATTCCAATTATATAAATTATTCACGTTTACAGTAAAAGCTACAAAGTTATATGCAACAAATATAAATGCATATACACTTTGTAATAAAGAAACATTGCTGAAGCAACTTTTTATACAAAGAACCAAAGGAAAGTGAAAAAAAATTAAATTGAATAAAAAAAATTAAACACGTTTAATTGCATGTTTACACAAGAAGTGTATATTAAATTGCGGAAGTATTCAACGCGATTCATGTGTGTGTGTGTGTGTGTGTAAAATATTATGAGGAATGCGGAAATCTCAGCACGAAGTAGAAGAGAGGATAAAGTGAAAAAAAGAAAGGAGAAATATGTTGGGAGAATAAGAATGGAATGGTGAGTATGATGAAGCGAGAGTGGAAGTTAAGGAGGAAGCGAAGCAGACGTGACTTTGCGATGTCTCGGAAGCTGCCGCAGATCCGCCTCGGGGGAGAAACTCCAGAATCCAAAATACAAGTTGCTAATTGCTGAATGGAGAGATGCATATATATATATATACACCCAAAATTTACCTTGGCTTATCCTTCTCCCTTAACCGTTGCCAACTTCCGCTAAACTTCAGCACTCTCTCGTCCGCACCGCTGTCGCTTTTGCCTTTACACCCCTGAATATTCAAAGATCTTTCTCGCAGAATGGTGTAGGATAAGAGAAAGACAGGAGAGATAAAGACAGAGGAGAAGATGAGGGCACGATGATAAATACCTTGGGTTGTTAGAGTGGAGTCCCGCACCCTCGAAAGGCAATGTGTTTTTTTTTTGTTCCTTGCAATAGTAGTAGAGTATATACATACAGATAAATGCACGACAGAATGAAAACAGTGTAATACGTTAATTCAATAAACGTCTTGGTGAATAGAATTATTAATTTGTTTGTTATTATAAAAGCAAGGAGGGTGAAAATTTAACAGAAGGTTCATATCATTTTTTTTTTTTTAATTCGCAATTGCATTGTCAAGTATAATAGAAATATAATTAAGATATATATATATATTACCAACTTGTGCTTCTCTCAACATATACATATATTCAACCCATCCACTCCTACTGTATACATGTTCTTTTTTTTATTCCATTTTTTTGTTTTTATATCGTATATATACATAGTGCTTGAAATAAAACCTAACGGCAGGTGATTCACTGGCTCTTCGACTTCCGGCTGACCATTTGGTCATCCAATTCAGCGCGATAAACTCGTCGAGGCGAATTGTATTCTGTGTGTTGTATATGTGTATGTATATAGGGTAGAGCAATTCATACACGAATAAATGTGGCGCAACTGGCACAATTTAATTTCGCTCCTCTACTTTGGTCGAGTTGTTCGCACTATAGCTCTCTATTGTGTAATATTATATAGTCTTTGAATAAGACCTCATAAACACAACTGACACACATTTAATCGCTTGACACGTAAATATAAATTTCGTCCTTGGGGAAAAAAAAAAAAAAAAAAAAACCATAACAACAAATAAAAAGTTCATTGCAAACTTTTTTATTTATATTCTTTCGTCCCCCGCTCGATAAATCTTGGAAAATTAATA
Source organism: Zele albiditarsus (assembly GCA_958496275.1). Taxonomy (NCBI): domain Eukaryota; kingdom Metazoa; phylum Arthropoda; class Insecta; order Hymenoptera; family Braconidae; genus Zele; species Zele albiditarsus. The sequence goes on from OY292410.1 coordinate 14,162,204, forward strand.
TTTGTTTTTGTTTTTTCGTTTTTACATCAAATTATCTACACGGTAATATTCATATAAATGATTGGACAGCAAACTCAAGTGGACAAGCATCAAAATCGGATTAAAATTATTAAGCAGACATATTAATCGTGAGCTTAAAAGCCTCGTATGACGCACACGTGTAATCCATGCTTATTAAAATATATACAGTGAACATACATATATACATGTACGAATATACTAAAGGCGAAAATCTAAACAACATGCATATCGCAAATATTACGCATTCGATCGCCAACAGTTGTAGAAGTTAATCGCGCCATGTCACGTTGTCGTTATGAACGATAATAAATCACTTGGGAGAATCTCTTCAACGCCCGCGTGCACAAATGAGCGGCTTTATCATTATATGAATATATATATATATATATATAATACTGACAGTTCGACGAACGAAAGCAGAATAGAAACTATTGCGATACACGATGTATGTATATATGTGGCTATTGCGATGAGAAGCTGTGAGCGCAACGGACTTGACAACGGGTAGGCGTTTATACGATCGCGACTGAACGAACACGCATCTCGTTAAGTATGAACAAGCGCGAATCGAGCAACGACAAAACCAAAGAGAGATTATATCTTTGAGTATGGTATAGGTTGACGTGATTATCGTATGCATACATATATATGTTCAGCCGTCAAATAATTCAGGATCCATCAAATTAATTCATTCAATTTTTTGCTACTCAACACCACACTCGAAAATAAATAAATAAATATTATTGAATAGTTGTATTTACATGTGGTTCCGCCGACCAATGGAAATTAATATAAAATTTACTTTATGAGTCAATATAAGATGGACATTGAATAAAATTAAAATTATTCTCAACACTCACGTGGTATTTTTGAACTTTTATATCCACTGTTGATTCGAAATATGGCGTTGTGCCCGGAATTTATTTATCGGTCGGCAAAGGATAAGAGAAAGAAAGAAAGAGAACGAAAGAGCGTGAGTGAATGAGAGCCCTGAGAAATCGAACGCGCTCTTGGCTAATTAATACAAACGAGCGACTTTGGGTATAGTCTGATAGCCATCTCTGAAGGCATTACCATGTATTTTTTTTATTCATTTTTATAAATTTTTTTTTTTGTTTCTTTCCCCACGGCCGCGGCGAGAGAACTCAGCGCCAAGTTGTCGTCCCCTGCGGCACGTTCGGGCATTTGCCAGCGAGTTCGTATACACATCCAAAGATATTCTCCCTGTACTCTATTTTTCTCTCTCCTTTTCTCGCTTCCATTCACTCGTTCCTTTTCATCTCCTCCACAAACGTTGCAACCTCAATGGCAATACAGTGCGCGACCTCTTTTCCTCGTTACTCGTTTATTCCAAGCACGACGCAGTAACGTGCCGCTTGCAGATTAATCGAAATTCTTTCAAGCCACAAAAGGCATTGGGACTGATGTTAAATCCATAATTTTTTATACTCTCTCTTTTCTTTTTTCTTTTTTTTCTTTCCGCCCGCCTGCGTCTTCTTCTATATATACCATCATCATGAATGTTTGCAAAGCAGAGAAAACGAGATGAAAAAAAAAGGAAAAAAAAAAAAAAGAAATATGATGGAATAAAGAGAAAAAAATATTCGACGAATTGAAAATGAAATGCGAGAATAGTCGGAAACACGTGATGATGTATACAGATATTTATGAAGAGGTAGTTTAAATAAATTCAACCGAAGTTCAGAGGCATGCAGTTGAAATGGAGAAAGAAAGAGATATGATAATGGCAATAATAAATGAATGGATAAAAATAAAATTTTGCGAATGATTTGATGTAGTTTGAAATGTAACTCTGGTCGTGAGATATGTTTGATTGAGATGAAGATATACCGACGTGAGTGTTCAACGTGAATGCACGCAAGATGTTTATGTGCTCCGATCACGTGCGTGAATTTCGAGAGTGAAAGAGATGGGGGGGGGGGGGGGGGGGGGGGGAGGGGGGGTCGAGAGAGAAAGCAAGAAAAGTAGATAAAGATCGGTATATAGTCAGAAAGAGAATATGGTAAAACGGAGTGAGCATGAGCGCGACGGGAGACAAGCAAAGCGTCTGTTAAACAAGAGCCAAACACGCAACGCTGTGAATATTCAATTAATTAACGCGGTATAAATACAGCGATTAGCATATACGGTTATACGACTTATACATATATAAACATATATATATATATATATATATATATAAAGTCAAAGTAGTCGCGTCGACACTTATATACACATATTGTTAATGTAAAAGTATAACAGCGCGCACACATTGCCTTTATTTAATTTCAAAAGCATTATAATCCTACAATTAGTTTTATATATTGAAAATAAGTAGGTATAGGTTAACGATAAATGTAAGGAGAAACAATTTCAGGGAATGAATATTTTTTTATTTTTATTTTTCTTTTTTTTTTTTTCACCAAGTACCTCGTTAAAATTTTATCGCCATCGTCCAATCATGAGAGCTACTGCCCCAACTTATTGCCCCTTCTATATATGTATATGTATATATAAAAATATATATGGTGTTGTGCCCGTTGCAATATAATAAGGCATTTAAATCGTGCGATACACACAATAGTATAACTTGAATCAATTGAACACTGATATTGAAACAAAATTAATTGTCTATAACGATTGAAATATATAAATGAATTCATTGGGGAAAATATTTCGATCATGCAATTATATTTAATATTAATATTCGAATCCATTTTTTCTGTCACGAAACAATTTATGTACGCAAATTAGTGAGTAATGCATTAATAAAAAAGGAATAATTGTATTTTGTTCTCATGGTGGTGAAATGGGTACAATTTTCCAAAAATAATTTGATGGCCAGCGGCTGACAGTCGAGCCATCACTTTAAATAAAAAAGAAAGAGGTGAAGTAAGAGAGGAAGAAAGGGGCGTGTACAATCAGTAGAACGATCTCGATGGAAGAACGATATATCTCGAGTAATGTATATCGATTGCATCGATCAACGATCGTCGTCACCCTGATCTCATATGAGTTTATGTGTATTAATACATATGCAAAAAAATTACCCACATCGTTGTTATGTGCATGCATATATATATATATACGGATACGATGTAATACCACTCTATCATTTGACGATATAATGACGACGAACTCATGGGACATGAAAGCACGCAAACGATGTGGATAAATTGAAAAACAAGATATCGAGCCATTATCTTCACGATGATGTTTTTATTATCGAATAAATAAAAAATCAAATTGTATGATGGTAAATTGTATAGAGATACGATGAATAAAATATTCAATGATAACTACAGCAAACGCTCTATTAACTTTACAAACCGTACATTTTTTTTCTTCCTTAAATAGTTGTTAGATTTTATCCATGAAAATTATTGATAATCTACTTTCGAAACTTTTTCTTTTTTTATTTCAAATGAATCTCAAGTTAGGGTAGATTGAGTTGAAAATTGAAATTTTCTCTTCCATCTATCGTTACGTGATAGAACTAACTTAAACGAGCATCATAACAGAAAGCCATTTTACTTTAGGGATGAATAGGAGGGTATAATAGTTGAGAGAGGTTGTCTAAACGAATTAGGGGAAACAGACAGACAGGATTAGACAACGGCGGAAGGCGCGCAAGTAGTTATGGCCCCCATGAGGTTGTATATGTGTGTGTGTGTGTGTGTTGTATGTGTATATGTATTTGTTGGCGAGAGAAGTCGTGAGAGAGAATTGGTTTGGCACACAGACGACATACGATTGTATCGTACACGTCCAATAGTACTCATGACGACGGCAACGACAACGACGATGAGAGAGACGAGTAATATGTAGAATGGGAAGCGAGTGGACAGAGGGTGGACGAATCCAATTATACCCTCTACAATGGGATTAACGTCTCTCCGTTTCTCCTTCAGTCTGTGTCAGTATATGTAAGGCTCCTCATCGTTCCATTTCCCAAATGGTAACGTCAGTACATATACACATGTATACATACAAGTTATCTCTCTCTCTTTGGCGTGTCCCGCCTCCTCATGTTCAAGAAAGTGTCTCTCAACGAGGCGCACTGTCTTATCAGTTATACTCTGATGTTCCATCGGGATCCATTACCCAGTTCATGATATGCAGTCACGATTAGCCCAATTGCACCTCTTCAGCAAAAACAACCATATACATTACAACGAAAAAATAAATAATCATTACTTTTACTTTTCATCATATTTTTTTTAATGAAAAAGTAGTTAGTAATATTTATCGTCAATTGTGGAATATAATGTTGGAGAATTTATTCGATTTCAAATAATTCCGTTTATGTATATTAAAATTTCATTTTACAGATTATTTGATATAGTTGTAAGACCATTTATTGTTTCTATAATATTTAATATTGTAAATGTATATGGTTATGTTGTCGAATGAAGATAATTATGGCAGACGGCGCTCGGGTTGTGCGCGACCCATTAAATGCGGAAGAATCGCGAAGACAACGAGAGACAGCGATCGGTTCGCAAGGTTATTTATACTTGAATGCCATTATGTAAATTGCCGTGCAACGACCGCGAAATTGGCGAAAATGTCGATGCGTCACGAGGCAGTGAATCATTGCCGTTAGGATTTATGCTCTGGAGGAGCGAGAGTGAACGTGGATAGTTCTTGTATTATATGGAACTTCAAACTGGCTATATCGTTGGGATATATTTGCTGTTGGGTATATATATATTTCTTGGACAAAAGCCAACATCTGAGAAAAATAATGAAAGAAAGATATAGAATATTCACGAATTATGTTTATACATATAAAAGAAAAATATAAGAGATATTTATTTACAACGTGATGATATATATGTTTTCACCCTTTCACACTTGTTCATTTCTTTTTCTCTGCAGTATATGTAATGTGATGATGACCAATCACGCAAATAAAAGTTTGTATGAAACGCGCGGCAAAATTCAATACCTGTTATTAAATATATAAGACTTATTTTTTGTAGTTGAAAAATATTTCAACCGTCACGGTTTTTTACGATGAAACACGCGGGGCATCGTCATCGCGCGCGCAGATATCCACCTTTCGTTGGATATCTGCGCGCGAGCTCACATTTCAACTCTCTCTCCATTCTTTTGCTTACGCACCAAATGGCGATCATCGATCTGAACGTACTCGGTAATTGCCGGTAATCACACCCGTCGCCGTTAGGCGATGGGCGAGTCTCGGCCATCGCCAGAAAGTGGAAGAGAGTGTTGCACGAGAGGGATTGAAAGAAAAAAGAATAAAATGAGAGGAAGAGAGTGAGAAAGAGTGAAAGAAAAAAAAAACTAAATAAATAAATAAGATAGAATGCACGCGCGCCTGATGGCAGATGCAATTTTTTTTTCACATCGATCCCATTACATTTTCTGGCCGTTGGCCTGCACAAACCGCGGAATGGAACGCTCGCCTCCGGCCCGATTGTATATAAAAACTCTACTCTTCAAAGTTGCTACGCGACCGCGGCAACTTATTTCTTATATTCAACTTCAACATCATCAGGATGCATCAAAATTTATATATAAAGATCTTGTGCCCTGATATTTGGACAAATTTATTCCAACGATTCGTCTTCGTTGAGCTTTGTGTCATACATTTATATGGATACATTTGAGAATTGGGTGGAAGAGAGAAAAAAAAAAAAAAGGAAAAATGACGAACCGAAACAGAATTAAAAATAAAGTACCTTGTTAAAATTTTATAGAATTTATTTAATTGGATCACAGTACGTGAAGTTGAAATACGAAAACAAAAAAAAAAAAAAAAGTAACGAAAACATTGCAGTAGAGTGAAACGATGAAATAGTGGAGAGTTTTACTTTGTTTCGTTGCACTTTTGTTTCTATTTAGAACCGTGCCGAGCACAAATAAAGACAAACTTTCAAGTGTAAGTCGTTTAATGAGGCGTGAGATGGAACGTTGAAGGAGGTGAAAGACCGCAATATTTCAAATAATATACCTGCATTTCACATCTAGTCGTAGTGAAAGGAATTAACTGGGAAAAAAAAAATTAAAATTGAAATACATAATTGCGCACACTTGAAAAACAAAATTAATAATCCCCGTGACATTCGCCGTACAATAAAGTCAACACCAATTAGATAAAATTCATCACTAATGAATTAATTTAGCCTTAAACAATTTCTCCCATCGTTCACTATAACTTTTCATCACCATGCCACTGGTGCAATGTTTATGAGTTTTACGGGCAAACTAATTAACGCAATTATATCGTGACAAAGTTTAAATGTAAGGCAGATGTTGCACCATAATAAACCCCATAAACTTTCATACAACAATACATGTACCCACATGATTATCTCTTAATTGTGAACAACAATATTTATACACATTACTCAACTCGCCCATTTAACGCTCAACGATTGCTTGCATAATTATGGACAGTAGCGATTAATATTTAATGATCGTATCGCCATGTAACATATACGATATAAATAGCCACCAACTCATCAGTCATTAATTACAATGATAGTCATTGAAAACCACTATAAAATTAAAAACAAGAAGAAAAAGTATGTTGCGACATGGTGTATAATCGAACAAGTGCCTTGCTCTCCAATCCACGCTGCATATATGTTTACAATATGTATATATACCATATACATACGTTGTATATATACTTGCAGACTACCAATATCTACCATAGAGTCTAATTACTCGACGGGCAATTAGTCGGACCAATTAAACGCTCTCTAGAGACAACTCAGGGTTGAGTTTCGCACAACGGCGAAACGTTGGCGAGTACTTGGCTCACGATCTGCTGCGCAATTATATCACTGGAGTGGATGCGAAGGGATGAACTTTACCCAGACCAAGAGAGAATGATGATGCCCAAGCACTGTAGGGAATTACAGAGAATTCGCGCGTCGTAATGTAATTCTACGATCGTCTTTATACAGTTGTAGCAGACAGATAGAGTGAGCTAAGAGACTCTGCCGGGCCTGCGCTTTTTGATGGCTGACGACCTACGCCTGCGGCACTGCCACTTTCTGCGTCTTGGCTACATTACTCGTCTCCACTTCTTGATGCATCCATCACGTAATTGCCCTATTTAGCACTGCTTTATCCTATTTGCCTTTCACTTCTATAACACATTTACTTTACCCTTCTTGCATTTTGTTTTCTTTCTCTCTCTCTCTCTCTCTCTCATATTTTGTTCTATTAATAGAAAGATTTGTGGTGTAAATATAATTATTTAATTTATTTGCTTGACTTTTTGTTTGTTTGTTCTGATTCACAGGATGTCGGGGAGAAAGTCACGTTGACCCTCATCGTCGTGCAATCTCTATGGGAGCGACCATAAGCGACGAGCAAAAATCGTGACAAGCATATGGGCGTGAGTGAAGATAAAAAACCTGTTTACCAATAAGGTTCCTACCGCGCGCGGGCGCGCGTACAAACACACACACATGGGCCAGCACTTCTCTTGTGTGTTCGCGATGAGACTCCCCGTTGCTTTATTGGGCTACCAGTTATTATGATAATACTCATGCGCATTCGAAAAAAAAAAGGGACGTCGAAGAATCGAAAAGATGAAAAATAAAAGAAAGAAAGAAAGCGGAAATAAAAAAAAAAAAAAGAATTATATATATTACATAGCGTGAAACGGAGAGCGAGAGACTCGCAACCTGAATCCAATTGTGATACGATAAATGATGTGGGGTGTAACCATACATATATATATACATATATGTATATACAGGAGAGGGCTACGTGGAATAAGATGGGATTGTCGACGGTCAATTGTGTGCCATGAAAGGGTTATACTTGGAAAACGTGACACTTAACCAATACCGGTTCTTTCACAAGCTGTTGAAGTGAAGGAAAAAAAAAAAAAAATATGAATTCAATATAGAATCTCAAACCACATATAATTTATTTACATGACCACATTAAATAATCACAATTATATTGAGGATAAATATAGAATATCGACTGGTAAGTAGACTTTTCAATGGGAAAAAAAAATTGTTCAAGTGTATAAATTGAAGGGGAAATGCGAAACTATGTGGGAAAAATCTAACGCCAAAGGGTTCAAAGTGATTTCGCTGAATTGAAAAAATTTTGAAATAGCCTCCAAGAATTATCAGACTATTATCTCATTCATCAAATGGAATATTTATATAAAATAATATATATAAAAGGGGGGCCAATCACCCCTTTGAGTTATACAATCTCGTCAGAACATTGAGTCCATGGATAGAGTATATTAATTATTAATGACACGTGAATGTCGCTCTTGTCCAAAACCCATGTCTGGGATTTTGTAGCGTCAAAAGGGATGACAGAGAGTGTGAGTTCAGAGAGAAATTTGCCGTTCCCCTCGATACCTCGCTGTCTCGCCACCTAATATATCCATATATACAGCCACGTGATTATTCGCATGGCAAAAATGGAATCAGGTAGACCGCCTGTGGATTATATAGCTATATACTCATATACCTGCTATATAAAATACATATATGTTCCCCTTCATGGTTTTACAATTCGTGCGTGCGCGAATATATATGTTTAAAACATCATATATGTATGTATGCGAAGAGGACCCCTTTCAATGTATATTCTCGTCGTCCATACGCGTTCACTCTCGCTGCAAAAGTTGTCGCCGTTGGGGACCATTTCTCTGACACGTTCCGAAAATATCTCTTTATGACGCATCTACAGCAATATCTTCACATGCCCATCGATCGTCTCCCTCATTCTCATCCCTTTCGGAAAAAAGGAAAAAAAAAAAAAAGAGTAAAATCTCCTGCTTATTATGCAGCAATCGCAGACAAGCACGTTTTTCCTGTTGGCAATTTGCGTATACGCTTAGTCACCAGAATATAGTCACATGGATATGTGGATATCAGACTGAAAAAGCGACGACCCTGCGCTATATGTTTACACACACACACACACACACACACACACACACACACCCATTGTCATTCTGAGAATGAAAAAAATGAGAGTACAGATCGCGGATTATGTATGTGAATTTATTTGAATTTAATTTGAATATTTTCCAACATAATTTATGTATATGATACAATGAGAAAAAAATATTATTTAATTTATTGCCATCATTGATGCGATCAATAAAATTACCTTCACGTTATTATTCTACTTGTGGAACAACTTTTTCAATGATCTAACTAGACCACGGTGAAGCAAAAAAAAAAAAAAAGGAAAAAAAAAAATAGATAAAAGATGATGGATATATAAGCTTTTAAATTGTTTCAGAACTAAAAGTTTCATCAAGCAAGTGCACATTATTGACACTACGCTTGTCATACAAAATAAGTTAGAGGCGGTGTTATAAAGCCATAGGGGAAAAAAAAAAAAGTGTAATGTAATTGCACTTGACGAGCGAGTCGAGGTATGTAAACATATATAATATACTTATAGCGACATCAGTGACCCAAATACATCCGATCTAAAATGCTACGCGCGATGGAAACCAGAGCTGAGTGTCGGGTGTTTCCCCAGTGCGCCACGCGGTGAAACACGACACCTTATGCGCACGTCGCCGGCGTCCCTTTAATTCGAATTATTCTCGTGAGTTTATTATTTCATTTTAACTTTATTATTTTTTTATTCATTATTTGTTTTTGTTTTTTTTTTATTATTTATTATTTTTTCTATACATCAATAGGGAGTTGGATAATGTAAAAAACAATGACATATAACACCCGGCGCTAGTATTCACATACATAAACGTTCAATTATTTACTCACACTTTTGTATATACACATTGCGAAACACACAGAGAAAGGTAGAAGAGAACGTCAATTATTTTTACGACAAAAAAATATATGAAATAATAATAAAATAAAATGCACCAAAGGCGAAGAACGGAAACACTTGATTCGGCAATTTTGCCATTGAAGAAATGTATGTGTAGATATATCTGGACTATAGATGTCGAGATATAGTCTCGAGAGGCAGATAAACATCAGGGAGAAACGGCTGGTAGAAGAGAAGTATATATATATATAAATAGGTGGAAAGTGGGCTGTTGTTCGAGCCCAAAATGTACAGGTGCGAGTCGAAGACAAAGGGAAAGAGGATCAATTAAGCGAATGAAAAAGAAACGAGAGTGAAGAAATGAAGAATAAAAGAGGATAAAAAGTAAACGAGAAAACGAAACAAGTATAGAAGTGGAAAAAAAAAAAAGAAATAATTTTTTTTAATCCACCGTACCAAAGCGATAATGATCTCTCAGAATTCGATTCTCCTTCGCCTCAATAATTTTCAATACATCCACGTACACACACACACACACATAGCAATTCAATGAGTAATATGTAAATTCAATTCTACCACGAGTCAATAAAATAATCAACGATTGAATAATTCATTGTAATCGATAAAGTAGAAATGTTTAATGAGTATTTTTTTATATGTCAATTAATAATGCTTTTTCCATCTCATTATTTTAATGAACTCCACTGCGATCAAATCTTCAGTATTTGATGATAACAAAAATTTTATAGCCTCGGCGACACTCACATTGACAGCGAGGGAGATTCGGGCGGATATGACGAATCTATACTTCTTGACTAACTGACTGACTAACTGAATGACCACTGGCGTTAGTGGTAGTAAAAAAAAAAACAAAAAATCGTGACAACAGAATTTTCGACTATTCCAGTCGCAAAGTTAATAAAGTTTATTCACATACATATATAAATATATATTAACAGTATTAACTGATAGAGGTGAAATCGTTGTTGCTTTATTGACTTTGAGAGACAGTAAGATAATAATGTGAATATATGATGAGACTATTTTTATTTCTCCATCATCTTCTTTATTCACGAAAACATAATTGCCATATCACTGTCTTTAAATTTACTAAATATTCCCTCTCAACTGTAAATCACCTTAGTAAAATTCAAAGTTATAGTTTTAATAATTAATTCGAAGCACTTGACAATTTAAAATTATATTCGTCTAGTTTTATTTTATATCTACGCCATTTATCATATTATAAGTTAAAAAACTGTATTCAGCAATTTAATAGTCATTAATGTATATAGTATTCGAATAATGAAATAACAAGAACTAGATAAAACTGACTAATCATCATGTACATGTAACTGAGAAGATTTCTATATCAGTGATAAGAGGTGAAATATAATGTAATCTCTCTAACCAATTTTAACAGTCATGCGTGTTTCATATATACCAAGCGGCAGGTCGTATAGCTGTGGCTTACGTCACGCTGCGTTTGTGATATCTCGACAAATGTATATAGAGCCGCGTGCGCGCGCGTGTGTGCACGAGCTGATCACGTTTGCCTTCAGGCCATACGATGTTTATCCAGGTGTATATGACATGATGATACTCATATAAACTCACCCATTGCTTTAGTTTTACTTCATCACCTCTATATAATAGGCGCTAGTTTAATAATGTTACGAAAAAAAAAAAAAAAAATACATATGTTTATAAGATAAAAAAAATTGACAAATTTTTAATTTATTACACAATTAATCTCATAACTTTTCGTGTAAACGAAATTCGATATTTAACAACACAGTGTAGTTTGTTTGAGTCAATGGCCTTAGGCGTAAATGCAATGTGAATCGGTGACACTAAAGATTGTACACCGTGGGCGTTCGATGAATCGAAAGATATATACGAGAGAGAATACTTGTGATGCCTACGCACATATAACTCTTGATCGATTTCTGTTCTTTTTTACATTCATTTTTATTTTCATTGACTTGACACATACACATTGCATCGAATAATATTTTATTTCATTTTTCATCTCATTCGTTTATTCATCTATTTATTTTCACTCCTATCAAAGAAGTCACTGTATTCATCGGAGCGAAAATTCTCTGTATATGATTATGATCTCTCTCGACAGATCAGGCGCGTGCACACAATCTTTCTTTATTCACTATCGAGAAGATATAGCGAGGCCAACAGTCGCGCGAGCACCACAACAACATAACAACCAACCATCAACCATCGGGTGAATGTACCACGAAGATCTCTCGAGGATAGACGTTTGAAACGTAACGGCTTTTTCACTATGCCGGTTAATGACTCATGGGAATCTATATGTACATAGGGAAAATACACTGCATCAGCTATATAAACGTGCCGGCGCGCGAGATGCGGAATGCGAGTGTGTTCATCGATCGTTCGATCAAAACCATCGATTGTACATAATAAAATACAACTGTATAAAGTCGTGGGATAAAACAAATAAAGCGGAAATCAATCTGCAAATATTCACATAATCATTAATTCTCAACAACAATAAAACCCAAAGTTCATGGTGGTTCTTTTTTTTTTGTACAACTCCCACGGGAATTCTATGTATTCGATATTAAAATATATATATATATATATATATATATATATATATATATATATATATAAAACATGATTCAAACATATTTCAAATATACCACAAAAAAATGTGAAATACAAAAAATATTTACAAACGCTGACACGAATGCAATATAATGAAAAGTTATCTGTTTGCAATAAATTTCGTCTATAATTTATACATATTTTGTTTTTTCATTCATCATAAATAAGTGATCCTCCCCTGTGGTGGAATATTATTCTCGTTATTGTGTAACAGCATACAGTTGGCAACGAAAAGAAGAGTCAGACAAAAACAAGGATAATAACAACGAAAATGGGTACGATTTAACGAGATCTATAAACGAAAACAGAAGAAGAGAGAGAGAGAAGCGAAAGAAAAAAGTGGTTGAATAGTTTGAGGAAGCAAACGAGCATAAGGAGTAAAGTTTCTGTGTGTGTGTGTGTGTGTGTGTGTGTGTGTGTAAGAGAGAATGAAACAGTTGAGTACATGTATATAGCCTATAAGTATCGAAGCCGAGGGAGTGAGAACGAGAGAGTTGAGAGAACGGGTGAATAATAGGAACAGGACAATATTATCGCGTGATACGATCTGAGATGCCTTCTCGGCTGCGCGCGGCCTCTCGGGCATGTCACATCGCGAACGGTGGACAATGAGACTATTGTTGGTGCATAATGGCCACGAGGCAAGCTCTCTCGACCTTACGTTGCCCTCACACTCTCTTCGCCTCTCTTGCTTCACCTCAACTGCACCAGCAACAGCAGCAGCAGCAGCAATAACACCATCACTACTACTACTACAACAACTACTACTACTACTACTACTACTAATACTAAGACTACTATCCAAGTGCAGCAATACTGTGGCAGCCACAAGTTTCCACGGTATACAGCTCTCTTGGCTGCCACACAACACTTGGACCATGACCACCGACGTTCAACTCGACGTTTCGTATATCTTCCCTGTCATTCTCATTCCGACCCTCTTCCCCTTGCGCTATTGCTCCCTCTCACTAGCTGTCATGCACTCACTTCACTTGGATGTATAGTTGCACTGGAATACCGAGAGAGCTGCACAACCGACATCAAGGGCTCTTGAACTTGGCCAACCAGAATGAGATCCTCAACAGGCATAAACAACCATGAGAAATTGTGTGCTGTACATTAGGCTTTAAATCACGTTGGATTAGTTGGACTATAAACAATATTGAATATTATATAATGACTAGACATTCAGTAGATATTTATGTAAAATTAAATTAACCTGATGCGAATAAAAAATTATTTGATGGAAATATGTGTAGGAACGTTGTATAGTTGAGAAAATGTGTTAGCTCAATTTTATGTTCATAATTCATGCTATTTTTCATCGTTGAGCGAGTGCGAATTATCATCTTCGTATATAATTTCATTAGCGACATTTCGCGCGGAAATGCATTTCCTGGAAGAAATATACATTTAGGTTGACTTCTCATCGTTCACGGTCTATAAAAGCGCCACGACCGAGGAGAGTAATGGATAAAGAGAGGGGGTGGAGTGACAGAGAGAGAGAAACGTGTGCCAGGTTCGAGTTCCAGCTTTTACGAGGCCATTAAAGTGTTTGTCATTTACTTCAACTCCCGCGTGCGCTTCAGGAAGTCAAGAGACGCGCTCTCAATGTGGATTGGTGGATTATATAGACTCTATATATGTATATATATATATAAATACATCACATGGCATAGAAATAACAATATGCCATATAGTCATGATCAGGAATAAAAAAAAAAAAAAGAAACTGTTAAATTGCCTGGCATTCAAAGAAAAATAATCACAGCGTCTGTTTAATTACTATTATAAAATGAAAAGAGAATTATTTATCGTTTCAACTCGCAATGTCGATGTTTTAATTTCTTTTCTTTCCTACTCTTTCTCACCCGCTTTTTATTTTTAATCTCGCCAACAGTTTGAACGCGACTAAAAGAGCAATGTTTCCTCCTAAGCTTTCAATTGCTAATGGACGCAGAGGCAACTTTGCGGAACCGTGATTATGCACCATCGACTCGACGCGCCCTATCGAGCACCCGCCACTTTGCGGTAGACCATAATCCGGCTTAACGGGCTCTCGGTACTTTGCTAGCAAAGTATTCGTCGTTATTTGCGTCTCCATTTTCGTTTTATTTCTCATCGTATATTTATTTCTATTTTATTACTATTTCGTTTTTTTTCTTTGTTCCCCGTACTTTTTATATAAAATTGCGCAGGAAGTAATTGATTCAGATATTCGTGCAATAAAAGTGTCCATGCATATTTTCGAAAACAGCAGAAATACTCTTTGAACTTCTATTGCATGTTAATAGTCATATTTGAAATAAAACAAAAGACAAACAAAATGTTGGAATGAAAATGTGGAAAAACGAGTTAAGTCAACAATATTTCATTTTTATTTTCAAGTGGATGCACAATGGATTCAAGCACCAGTAGAGATTGCTACTTTATAGAATGTTCACCGGTAGCAGAGGGTATCTGTATATAGATATATAAAAGGATAGTAATAGAGGGGTTTGAAAGAGTGACATAGATCCCCGTCGCAGGTGGGCTTAACCAGTCGGATCGCGGTAGATTTGGCGGGCGGCTTCACGTTGTGTCTGTCCCTGGTATTTCTCTCACTCTATCGTACTCTTTTACTTTCACCCTCACATCCTCATCGTCTCGGCAGGGTTTGTGAACGGTGCCCAACACACCCCACCTTGACGCGGGGCTTCGTATGGGGACATTATACTGTGCAGCGGTGGTGTAAGCCCAACTTGCCAAGTAGATCCCGTGGGTTACAGTTAATTGGCTTCTGGTCGACCACGCGCATACACACACACACATATATGTACAATATTTTATCCATACATACATAGGTGTACATTATACTTCTCGAATTATGGCATTGAAGCTTTATATATTCAAGAAATTAATTTTTACGTACACGTGACTCTGCAAAATTTCAGGGAAAAATTTGATCTTCGTTATATAATTATGAGGTTATGGTGGAAGTCATAAAATTGGTCGTATATATCTGTCCACGTTAATAGAGAAACCATTGAATTTAAAAATGATATTGGAAAATATTAATCCATCAATTTTTGAACAATAGTAGTGTGTTGATTTGGAATTTTTTTCATTGATATTTAATTCTTTGCACTTTTACTATTTAATATTTCAAAAAATAATATTAGTTCTCCTTATTTTTTTTTTTTTTTTTTTTTCAGAGAAAAGACTGTTGGGAAGAGAAAAATAAATATATTACACAACTTACATTTTAATAGGAAGTTATGAAAGATGAGTATAAATAGTTATAATCAATAAAATGATAAAATTTCCCTCTAGCGAGTTTATTATATAAAGTCATCATACATACAGAAAACAGTAGCTCTTTGTCTGCGTTTCATTATTTCAATTGAATAAATTTTTAACGATTGTCAATTTATATTGAATGGAAAATATACTGTGAGAACTGCAACACCAATATACATCTCATGGGATTTATAATGAATGAATTTGCGTAATCAGCAAACAGTTTATATGCATTTACATCGACACAAAATATCGAATATAATTGCAGCAAACACAGACAATGTATATTCACAAGAGGAATAATTTATGTAATTGAACGTACGTATAGTTTACAGGAGTGGAGAAGCTGTTTTGTAGATAATATAAGTTGGTAATGGACGTTACCTTCACAATGAGACATGAGGTATGATGAATGTGTTGGGTATACACAAGTGTATGAACAAGTAAGCGAGGGGAAGAGAGTGGCGCAAAGTGAACATAGAAAGCGGCAGCCGCGCAAAAGACGAGACGAGAAATCATGAGAAAGCTATTGGCATCCTTGCATAAACTGTGTTAATACTTTTATTTTATATTAACTTCAAATACATATGTATTGCACATATACATACCGCGTCTGTTCGATAGAATCAGTCCATATTACAAAACAAACTTCCACGATGAAACTTATATTCATCCGATTGAGTTTTATCATTACTCTATTCTCCATTATAATAATAGAATGATTGTATCAATTTCGCAATTAAAATTTTTCTTCTTTCACTAAGTACATAATTTAATTTTACTGTCGTATTTATCCAGAATAATGTGCGGGTATATTTCCTAAATTTGTCGGCAATATAATTTATGCATTGACTGTATAAATTTTGAATTATTAAAACAGGAAAAATAATAAAGTAAAATACTGCAATTGTTGAATAATATATATATATATTGATAGTTTGCTGCATTGTAATATAATGGTTGGCAACAGGAAAATTAACGGGCGGAAGTGGCAACAGGGAAAAGAGAAATTTTCTCGTTCAAGCCAAGAAGATTGCGAAGAGAGTCGATGAATCAGCACTACGAGCCATTACCTTTCTTCATCTTCTTCTTCTTATTCAACTTTTTCTTCTTCTCAATTTTAATCTTCTCTTCACCGTCTATCTTCACTTTTTCTCTTATAGTCCAGTTCATGAACGCGCGCGCGCGAGAATAGAGAAAAAGACAACGGGAGTATATATACTTTATATAGACGCTTTATTATTCGCTGTCGTATATATACACATATAGTCTCAACGTACGATTCCTTTTACGAGACATCGTTGAAATCAAGATGATGATGTACGTCGTCTATTTTACGTCGGGCATATAGCACGATCAGTATCTATATACTGCGCACATATGTATATATACATATAGTCATAAATATATACCGGCTCACAATAGCTTATACATGTATGGAGCATTTATCTCTATTTTCTCTTCTTCTCATACATCGCATATAACGAGCGCATAAAGTCAGTCCAGTATGCGATGTAGATTAAACGAATATAGAGCTATTTCACGTTCCTTTACGAATGCGAAATACGGCAATTCGTGTGGGACTAACGATGCAGAGATGCTGTGGACGTGCATATACACATGTATATATATATACGTGAGAATGTAAGTATTACAATGATACATATGTATATATATATATATATATACGTGACCGGCGACACGCCCGAGGTAACCGACGAGATATGACAAGCCAAGTGGGACACATACATGCAAAAACACCTATATGCTGAGTGTAGGAGTTTACATATGTGTGTATATATATATATATATATAAAGTGAAGAATTTTCAACAGAGACTATTTTGCGGTTCGTTAGCAATCTCAGGATATTAATCTTCAAGTTTACTCTTTCACAAAGCGTAACACAGTTAAATGTTTTTGCACATATAACAATGTAATAATCATTCGTTTGTCAATGTAATAAAACATCTTTTATACACACGTATATAAATATTAATAATATGAATTTTGACAATAAGAAAAAAAAATAAAAATGTCGAGAAGTCACATCAGCATATATCATCACTTATATTTCAAATAATATTTTTTCGTGTCGGTATTTTAGTGAAAAAAAAATTTTATCATGATGGTATATAAAAAAGGATAAGTGGAAGAAATAAATGGAATTACATGTATAAAAAATTTGCGCCAAATATTGGCATTCTCGGGGTATAAAAGTATATGTATATATAAAGGTACTTGTAGGTTTTCTTGATCGTGAAAAGAGGATCAACCGCACCCTCGCATTACGCAAAGTTGAAGGGTAGATATATAAGGTGGCTATATAGAAAACGGGCTTAAGTTTCCTTTTCCCTTTATATATATACCTATATATTTATACACTTCCGAAATTCTTGTAAAACTTGTATGTGTGTGTGTGTGTGTGTGACGCAAAGAGGGTTAGAGTCAAAGCATATAGTGAACAACGCGTGAAAATCGCGCATTTAATGGATCGGTTTGTTTTGTCGAGGTAGTTGGATGTATAGGAATATTGCGAAAACAGGAAATGGTATGTTTGCATTCACAAGACAACTTGCCACGCGCGCTCGCCCCCTCGCACCATATATACATATATGAACGAACATTAAAGTTTTTGCAGCATTGGAGAATTGACGATATGTATTACGGGCGGTTTTCACTTGTAAGAGCCAACTTTGCTGGCGCAGACAGAATAATATATACACCTCGACGATCAGCAACTCGCAGTACACTCCAGCAGCACATTGCTATATGTGTGGAGAAGCTCGTTTTGGCAGTGTTCAGCATCATCTTTACGACTTGCACTGAATTGGTCGTATAAACGCGTTTAACTTTGCAACGTTTTGCGAGAAGAAAAGGATATATAACGATTTGTGTCGGTTACTTTTATTTACTTTCTTCTTTTTTTTCTCTCTCTCTCTCTCTCGTCTTCGTTTTATCTTTTTCATTTCTTTTTTTTTCCAATTTTTATACACGTTGTTGTTCAACTCACTTACGTTGGTAACTCGCAATATTGAAGGTAATTACCGCTGTCAAAAAGCAAGAGAGAAAGAGTGAGAATTATTTTCGCTACAGAGATAATTCACTCTCTCAAAGTTTTAAAAAGCATAAAAGAAAGTAATTTGCATTCGAGTGCAGCATTCAATGGTGAGATTTACATTGGAGAGAAAAATAAAGGAGGGGAAAAAAAAAATAAATAAATATAAAAAGGAGAATGGGTAAATAAAAAATCCGGGGAAATATTTTTCTATATACAAACCTTCGGATGAGTGAGCGAGTAAAAAAGATATAGCAGGGGCTCGTAAAAATATAATGAATCACGCTGAGTTGAAAGGGAATAATTTTTTATTATTATCTAACTTTTTTACTTTATTTCTACCCTTTTGTCTTTTTTACCCATTGCATGAGTATTTTTTACATGCGTGAGCGTATGTATAACAACGAGAAACAATATTGCCGTTTTGGCATTATATTACCTCGTTACTGATGCGTCTCTCTGCTGATGCATATACGCGAATTTCTGTTCTCTTTTCTTCTACATCGTTGCACCACCATCCATACCGTACCTACGCTCTGTATCCCACTCTTTCCACTCTCATTCACTTGCTCTCGCTTATTTTCAACACAACCACTATCCAATTCTATACCACATACACAAAAAACTCATTCGTCGCTCTTTTCTCTCGTAAAATCGCGCATGGCACTTTGGCTTTTGTTACCAAACCGTTTCTGCGCCATGATTTTCAATGGTCGTGAAGTACAAGAGCATTCGAAAGCATTATATACGTGTATTGGGAGAATGACAGGCACATGAACAAGTATACATACACGCTTCTACACCCACTGTCGGAACGATTACTCCATTTTCGTTGTTTGCAACTATTGCCTTACAACGTTTGAATACACAAACGATGAAAATCGAGTGAGAATGGATACGTCGCGACACAATGTCTCTCGTTGTGTATTCGTCGTAGTAGCAAATACACCAATCGATTTTGCGACACTTGTATGGATATGTGTACATCATGAAAGAGTAGTGTGAGACACATGAATAAGGCATTGCGAACAAGACAAATATTGATAGACATGATAAGTTGGGTATGAAATCAATTGACAGTGCTATATAAAAACCTATATAATAGCTGTATAAAGAGAAGAAGAAAAGATGTACATCATGATTTCGTTACGTATCTAGCGCAAAGTGTGATTATATATTTATATATAATGCTACTAGCGCCTCGAAGGAGAAATAAAGTGGCTGCACAGCTACACAATATTGCACGAACATTTTGTTCTATCGATCATGAAGATGAAACTAGGTTAACCTCTCCGGACCTCTCTATTATATACAAGCACTTGGCTTCTCATTCTGTATCGTGGTCGTTTACAGTGTGGTTATATGTGTGTTTTTATACCTATCGTCTACTAGGACGACCATGTCAACGTCAACGTCTCTATTTGTGATATAAAATTCAATTGGACACATTTTCACGGTACAATGAGCAGTCGGAATGGCATAACGTCTATTGGATTTTGTGGTTGGCTACAAACGCCACGACACAAATATTTTCAACAATTCATGCAGTCAAGTCTGGGACAAGGCGAAGAAAATTATTGCCACGATATACTGTGTTTTATTAATGCCCCACTTCGTGGCGCGCGCACACTCCCAAACACAAACACTAAATTTTCTTTCGAGCCAAGTGAATTTATAATAGAATGATTTATGCAAAGAGTTTATATTGTTAGATAATTTATTTTAGTTTAAGCAAACTAAATTTCAACTTGGGACTTGAGTTAATGAATAATGAAACTTAAATATCATATATGCACATCAATCAACTTATGTGAATATCTGAAACATATAAAATAATTCATCCTCATTAAATGTTTGATTTACAGAGTTCAATTCCCCGAGTTACTTACATATAGACATACACACATGTATACCTATATGTTATAAATTGATCGGACGTGAAACCATTAATGCAGTAGATATTGAATCGATTTGAAGTACATTATATATGTCGATAGAGAGGATGTATAACGAATGATGCATGAGCAAGCGTTTGGGTCAGGATAAATTAATATACTTCTATTCAAGTGGAACAAAAATGTTTCGGATCAATGTCCAATTATTTTCAAATATCGATTCATATATATATATAGAGAATGGCAAGAGTCAATAAACTTCACTCAATAACATTCGAGCATATGTATTGTAAGGAATTATCAATAATTCGATTTATTTCAAACTGTTTGCATTGTTTTATGTTTATTTAATGTACTATATAGACTAGGGACACGGCCACCGTGTTATAAAACATCACATTTACATTGACTATAAAAGTAAATTAGATTTGAAACAATGAATTCGGACGAAAGTACGATTGAATAAAGACAGTTAAATAAAAATCTTAGAAAATTGATGACGATATAAATTTTGTATATTCGATTTCAGCCACCTCCATTTTAATATTGGATCAACTGTCATGTTTTATTCAAGGAACTTTATAATCCGGTGAACACTATAAATACTATTGAATAAATAAATCACAGATACAACCTGTTGTCATGACAATTCACAATATCTCAATATTAACTTCAATATATATGATATAAATATGATAAAACAATGGTTTTCTTTTTGAATTGATATTGACTGGTGTATTTGACGTTAAGAATATATTAAACTCCATAATAATAAACTGTCTTGTGTCGCGAGTAAAAAAGAAACTCAGCAAAATGTCATTTTACAGACGGATGAGAAATTGCAAAAGTTAAAACGTGAAATGTATGCTCCGAGTGGACGACGGGGGTAAAGATTCGTAAGATGAAGCGAAAAGATAAGAGTGAGAGGGTGAAAAAAGATAGGGATTTAGAGGGATGAGATGAAAAAAGTAAAAGCAGAAAGACACGCACAAACTCGCGAGTTCTTGAAGAATAAAGTTGCGAAAAAGGTCTGAATCACTTTGCCACAGAGACACGTCGCAAGGGTGTTGTATTTTCGTGTATTCAACGTGGCCCCTAGAAAAAACCTTTGCACCCATATACACACCAACCAGACAGACTGCTATATAAATTGTATATATAGGGAGCGAGAAATCCTCGA
Source organism: Zele albiditarsus (assembly GCA_958496275.1). Lineage (NCBI taxonomy): Eukaryota > Metazoa > Arthropoda > Insecta > Hymenoptera > Braconidae > Zele > Zele albiditarsus. The sequence continues at coordinate 14,184,056 of OY292410.1, forward strand.
GGATAATACAACACGCAAAGTCTTGAAACGCGAGCAACACACAGTGTTTTGCTATCTCACTCAACCCACAACATTCCCTTTGCATCCCCCTTCAATGTAATATCTTGACAAGAACGATTGAAGAGAGGGTCGACGGCCCTTTACTGGTATTGACTTCAGAAAAAGAACTTACTTTCCTTTTTCTCCCAACTCAACTTTATACAGTTTTCATCCCCTAATAAAGACCCTAAAAACTTTTTTATATTTAATTGCCATATGATGTTTCAATTTGAAATTAAATTATGTAGAAATATTTAATTGAATAAAAGCTTAAAATAATATGAATGATCATTGAAAAAAGAAGAAAAAAAAAACAAATGGAAAAGAATGAATAAAATATCATTTCTTAAATGTTGAATTATACCGTGTATAAAAAAAGACGTGATAAATTACCAGTGAGTAAACTTAATTCTCTCTGTCATGAAAAATCCCCGTCGCGTCAAGCCTACTCCCCTGAGTGTCGTAACGTCGGTTCTCAAGGCCCATCACCACGACGTCGATCGGACAATTTCAACGGGGACAAAGTTGATCTTCGATCGACGTCGTCATCGTCGTCATCTACTTCTTCTTCTTCTTCTTTGCTTCAAACCCCCTTTGCCACCGCACCTCGCACATCACCCCCATTGTTTTTACGAGATAACACACGCCCTGGGGAGAGTAAGTAGGGTGGCAGACTCAGCGCGCGTCGATGTAGACTCCGACAAGAAGATGACGACAACAACAGAGTAAAGAAGAAGAACTATATTCGCGACAGATAGCGAAAGCGAATGGCGTCAGTGACAGCAGAAGTAGTGTATACCAGTATTAGTGAAGCATGGTAAAAGATGAGAGGATGAGAAGGGTGAATACGCGGCAAGGAGTTATTGATTACCAAGCAAGCCCCAAGAGAGTGAGAAAATAAGGCGACGAATAGTAGCAGCAGTATTAGTGTGCGGAGAAAAAGGGGTTGGAGTTTGGGGTGGGAATGGAAGAGTGAAGGAGTGGATGAGTCGCGAAGGGTGACGCAAAGAAGCGAACCGAGAGGTGAGCTTGGCACGAGTTTGTTGCAGTTGAGTCAAAGTCTCTGGTGCTTTGGGAGTACTACTTGGTATATAACAAGAAAGGGTGGGAAAAAAAAAAAATATGAGGGAGCGGAGAAAACCATCGAGATAGTGGTGACAAAGTCGGGCAAAAACATATATAGAATAAAGAAAAAACAGACAAAAAAAATTGCAAAAGTCGTAGAAAAATATGTGGGTATCTATCTATATATTTATTGTGTCGGGGGATGGCGATAAAGATCAGACAATATTGTGAATCAAACCAGAAAGTAAAAAAGAAGAGCAAAGAATGAGGGGAGAATCGAACGTGAAGGAAGAAAAGTAGTAGAGAATACATACACACGTCTTCTACAAAATATTTTTCTTTTTCCCCACCATTCTTACACTTGAAATAAATATAAATTTCTTTCATGTTTATTTATTTTTACCTCAGTTGTCAATTTTCAGACTTCATTTGAGATCGAAACACACTAAATTCGAGACTTTCTTCAAAATGATCACAATGCATAAATATCTGATTGAACTATTGATTTCGTATAAAAAGGAAGTTTCAATAACACATAATTTCTATTGGCATTTCAGGCGTTGCATATATGGTTATGGGAAGGAGATTCTGATACGCGTGCAATGTGCGCACACACGCGGTTGTCCACAGAAGCTGAGTCAAGCGCGATTGGAATTACGGCGATTGGGTTTCGTGATAAAGGGAAAACATCAGGGCCATTGCAACGTGTTGGAACACGCTTGGAAAAGCACGTACCATTCCACATCTTCCCGCGATATCGTCCACCTCTCCCTCTACCCAAAATAAAATAGGTGGTGAGGGTCGTTTGACGATGAATGCAACGTATAGTGGGTATCGGTAAGGGTTGACAGGAGGAAATTGTAAGCGCGGTTTGTGGCTCCGTCAATCGTATAAAGAAAATATTCGGTTTTGTTTCACGAAATGTTTCCAAACATAAGTATATATATATAAGGATTATGCGTCAAACTGTGGGGGGTTGTTAAAAGTTTTATTGACTACTATTGTTCTATTTTTATTTTTTTTACACATCAACATACGTACAAGTATACATAACATTCGCATTTATATTGATAAGGGTGGATAGAAAAGCAAAAGGGAGTGAGAATGCTCTTTTGCTGGCTGCCTCATACACAGTGCGGTTATTTACCACGAATAGAACCGATATACTCAACTTATATTTTCTCGTATTGTTTTTCTTTTTCACTGTTCTGTATACCCAGCCCCAGTTCCACTTGACGATTCTGTTGGCTTGGCGCACATTGCGCTTGCCTTCACCACTATACACTCAGAAGGTTGAGGGTAAACTCTCCCGAGAGATTTTCCATCGACATTGCAACTCAGTCCCATCGACATTTTATCGAGAGCAATCAAAGAGAACCGCATGAACATCATATATAAGCTCAATGATGTTTTATACTGATATTTAATTTTACTGTTAGTCCATTTCACTCGGGGAAATTTTCTGCTTCAGTTGTTATTTTTCCCACGCATCCTAATATTCATTACAATCCAATATGAATACTATTCCGCTGAGTAGAAAACGTTTTATTAGATAATACACATTCTAGGGGATGGATGTATTGTATTTTATTATCATACTTCAAAAAAATTGAGACAATAGAAATAATCGTAAGAAGAATACAAAAGCAAATGTGAATATTTGTAAATATAAAACAAGTCTGTAAGTCTCGAGATATTTTATCGAAGGGGGGTTGACGCCTTCCGATATGAGTGAGAGGACGATGGTTGATGGCTGGTTGTTCGCCTCCTTAAACCACGCGAGATAAGCGCGCGCGAGTGCTCCCTCACCCTATTTTCTATAGGGGTAACCACTGCCCTTCATACATACCTACCAAGAACGATTACGCCGTCGATTCCATGGCGTGATATTTTTTTATCAGATTCGACGCGCAGTGAAGTTGAAACAAAAAATAATATTATAATAAAAATAATAGCTAATACATATATATATATAGACTGCTTGGCGCGTATGCAGTGACACGACAAACAACTGCCAGGTGAGTCACCTACAATATATCATACATACAATTTCAGCTTAAAAATAGGGGAAGAGAAAATATATAGAAGCAATTGCAAGAGCTGCAATTATGGGGCGGGTTGTTGTTTAGTGTAGGTATATGTGTATGGTGCACACGCCTTGAGAAAATTTTTTTATGGCTCAATTGCAGATTTTATCGACGAGTTTCTGCGACGTTGAACGAGAGAGGGCGATAAAAAAAAAATGCATTAGCGCTTGCAGAAAGAGGGTGAGAAAATTGCCTGGCACGGCAAAAGAATAAGTTGTTTGACGACAAATCCCTAATGGACGTGAATGAAGAAAAAAAAAAAAGAAAAAAAATAATGTTAAGAGAATAAAATCAACAAAAATAAAAAACCAGTTGAGAAACTCTGGGGAGCGTTTATGCAGGCACGGCATCGTCTCTGATAAATTGCATTGCTACCGTTAATGGATGTTCGCGGTCACTCGTACTTAACTCCAAGGATAATTAATCCTCAAGCTATTTGGGCCAATAAAATCCACTTGGTCGACTTTGGCACTTTCTTCCCCTCTTCATTGCTTATATATCTCCGTGATTCACCCTGTTTACTTTATCTTCATCCACCGTCGTCTTTGCAATCATTCCCCTCTTCCTTACTACCACTCTCATTCCTATACTCCATTGATGTATTTCCGTGTTTATATAAGCAAACCAGTAGGATTGCCAGCATTCAACCCTCCTTATGTGTGTATCTATATAACACATAGAAGCGTACAGTTGAATAGTGCCCTCACGATGCCACTCCAAGTCTGCCACCAAACACACACGGATACTCTTACCACTGTACACACCATGTGTGATGTTGTCCTGATGCCAGCGTGTCCCACAGCAGCCATTTGCATGCTTTCCACAAGCTCGCGGTGAGCGCACCAAATCAAATTGATATATTGACAGATAGATCGATTGAACGATCAATCAACTTTCAACAACGTGTGTGAATATGCTCATATAATATACATTTTCGTATTGTTTAATATTGCATATGTGTACATACAGATATATAAAGTGACATATGACAAAATTACAGAATGACAAATTGCGAGTGTATAGAGTGTTGGAGAATCAAATTGAAAGACTGTTGGATGTCATTGTCAATTGTGAAAACCTCATTAACGCGATCAAATATTGAAGCGAACGATAATTATTTCTCCAATTGTATATATATATATATTTCTATATAACCAACTCTCTTGTTGAAAGCATGAGAGCAATTCAGCTGAATTAAATCCCTGATAATAATTAACGAACTTTGACGTTTTGGAAAGAGACGACGACGAAGTATATATATTATATACCGACTCCTTTACTCATCCCGTTTCTTCCTTTCACCGCATATTCCCTCGTCTTTCTCATCGCTCCTCAACGCCCCCAACCACCGACCCTCTTCACCCTCCTCATCACCCAGTCTTTGTATTAAAATAGTATAGACACGTGGCAGAGCGTTGTCCTCCATTCTCTAATCGATACGACTCTGGATTCGAGACGCGCGCGACGAACAAAGGAGAGTTCTCTTATACTTTAACTGGATGAGATGGGGTGCGCGGGCGGAAAGGGCATCAACTGAAAGAGGAGAGTGAAAACTCACGGGGGCGAATGCTTGAAAGCATCGCGGGATGGAGGATAATTACGTTAAATAATCGACCAAAGCGAGAATGAACCGGATAAACGGCACCCCGTATTTATCTCACTCTCTTGCACTTGTCTCATTGGTTGGCTTCCTCTCAATATCGCGAACTAAAACAGAGGGTGTAAGAGGGATATTAACGCGCTAACAATGAATACCCCATGTCGATGAGAGTGTACTGTGCTGTGTAGATATTGTGTGTTTGTATTGTATGTATTTTCAACCATTGTACTTTGTTAATTAAAAGCCCTCGTGATTATTACACACATCACCCCAAAAATATTTCATCCTCATTCGTGAATGTAGTGTCAACGATGTTTTTATATTGCAACGCTCATTCCACAGTTGTTTGTTAGTTTTATACAGATTTTTATATTAAAGACGGAATAATAATTTTTCATAATCACATTTAGCGATTTATGTTTCAAATAACGTTAAGGAAATAAAATAGTGGAAACATGCGCACGCACTTACAATTGAAATATCGCTCAACCACGGACAATTTCAAGAACATGAAAATGGGGATATTGTATATCTATATATATGAATGGAAGGAGGGTTGGTTGGTAAGACAATAAAAAAAGGGTGCAAAAGAGTTATCGATTTCGCCGCGCTTCGCGAGTTTCAACTTTCAGGCAATTTATGGCGAACGAAGTGGTCGACCATTACGAGCAGCGCACTATAAGTTGGTTGTATACAAAATGAATGAGAGAATGAGGTAGAGCGGGTGTGTATAGAAATGGTGGTAAACTAAAGAGGTAGGTGGAGTTGGTGGATGAAAAGAGCGAGAGATGAGAATGAGGTGAAGCGAAGGAGGACCGGTGGGCTATATATTGCCGTGCGCGCGCCCAAAGAGTTCCACACAGAGCCCTAAAAGGCGAAGTGTTTGCAGCAGGATTACGGGATAACGAGGCGGCTGGTCGGCTCGTAAACCCCAACCGCAACTGCCTTAACGAGTTTCCAAATTGAATAAGACGCCACAGGGAAACTCAATTCACGGGACAACGAAGATCAAAGATCACGGGCCAATCGTTTTCCCAGCTCCAATTGCCCACGCGCGCACACACACACACACACACAAACATACAAATGTTTATTCAACATACTCAATTTACAATTCAAATATCCAATGAATTTGTGAGAAACATTATTTATACACTGATAAAAATTATCCGACAAACGTATTTACAACTTTGAAACAAATTGAAATTTGATCATTGATGCGAGTACCGTCAGAGTAGATTTTTGATAACGAATGAAGATTTAATAGTGGGTAATTTGTGACAACGTGATTATGACTCTGTTGAACATATCAACGATAAAATAGAAAAAATAAAAAATTTATTGGATGAACTGCTCTGATAGGATATATACGATGACGAACACGAATGATGAAGAGGTTATTTTCACGTGATACTCAAGTTGCTTCAGGGGTAATTAGCTTGTGCTTGTATATATCTCGGCTCTAATTAATGAGTAATTTTATCTCACGTAACGTGCACGATAAAAGTGAAAAATGAATAGTGAAAACATAGCACACGAGAGATGAGGGTTAAACCAAGTATCACATAATATACACATACCGTGTGCGTGTGTGTGTTCAATGCTCGCTCGCTTACGCTTTTATAAAACGGACATGAAGCAGAGAAATAGTAAAAGGTAGAGATATGCACGCCTGATCGGCGACGATGGATGACCTGGCACAAACAACAACGAACGATGACCACGGCATAAAAGCGACGGGTGGAAATTACCCGGCTGCCAGGGGTTGTTGGTTAGCGGAATCGCTATATATAAGAGAGGGTTATAAAGACAGGGAACTGCTTGACGACCGCGAGCAAGCACGTCGAGTGAAATGGTGGTGTGTTGCACGCAATCTTATTCAAACGTGCAAACTAACCAACCATATACAGCGGGACGAAAGAGGGTGTGAGGTGGTGTATAGGGGATGAAGATAAGACACGAAACGCTGGCTCTTGTCTAGGTGTTAGGCAATTTGCATCCAGAAGGCGTGACGGGATGACTGCAAGGCTCTTTCTCATATTTTCTTCTCTTTCTTTTTCACCCTGTTTTCCTTCCACCTTGTCTAAAGTATTACACTTTTGTGCAAACTATTTTACGCTTATCCGTCTTGCCATTCTCATTTCACCACGTCGTGAAGGGGTGTTAAAGTGTATAAAAATTAATTAATTAAAATGATAATAGCTATTTGTAGAATGGTTATCACGATGTGAAACATGAGTTATACAGTTAATATACGATGGAATATTGAAATCATCTCGTTCCCCCAACTTCTCCCTCTATATTTATTTATGTATTATAAATGAAAATACAAGTGTAATGTGGACAAAGAGTAGATTAATTTACACGCAAAACGATTGCATTGTGTGTAACCACACGCGAGAGAGTGACCTGGTTCAACTAATCACAATGTGGACAATGACATCGGACAAACTCGAGCGTGACCGCATTTCTCGGTATATAGTAGTATGGGTTCATATCAAAGCTTATGTATTTGCAAGCTCGTAAATAATACAATTTGCCTTGATTATACGTTCGTCGATAAAAACATACATTTCAATTTTACTTTTTGTTCAGTGCATATACTCATATAAATAAAGTATTCATATACAAAGTTTTACTCCATATAAACATCTCTCTATTTATTCATATATAATCATCAGCAAATATTAAAACGTCGTTGCGTGCCAAAAGTAAAATTAGATAAACACAGAGGCAATGTGTAACTTCAAAGTAATTGAATCGGAATGGCAACACTGAAATGAACGGGGGACAATTTATCATTGTGGCGTTCCTTCGATAAATCTCGCTGAGTGCCACACAGAGAGGAGTGCCTCAGTACATAGAGATACATAGCCATATACATGTTTATATATGTATAATGTATATAGGTATGTATGATCACTCGAGGCGGCAGCACTGTGTGTATGCAATGACGACGAAGCGAAACTTTGCCTGCAAATCCATTAACTGCTGGTTAAGAGCCAAGCCTGGGTGTAGCCTGAATAGCGGGTGGTTAATAATCCATAAGAGCGGACGAGTGAGGGCCCCCTCATGCAGCGCAACCCCTGAGCGCGATATCCAGCCCCCCTTCAACCTTCCAACACATGAACATAAAATCATACACGTATATGTATCTTAAAGTCCGGAAATTATATGCCACTGCGAAATGCATGTGTATTCCATGTATGCTTATATGACTTGAACATTGTGGCTTGGTATGTACAATCTAAATGTCTATAACCTCATACCAAAAGTGCTTATACCTGTATGCACACGCATACAATATGTATATATATATGTGTGACGTTGCACGATAAATGGTGCTATAGAACGATCAAAGATTGCTAATATTTAATTCTTCGTGATTTTCCATATGCACTTTCTCCTCTCTAGTCTTCAAACGCGATTGTGTCGTGTCGCACGGAAAATGTCAGCGTGACAACTGTATTATAGATTTACATAAACTATAATCACAACCTGGGCCTTTGACAATTATCAATAGATTAATCTAAGAAAAAAAAATTGAGTTTGTTATTATAAATTTATAGAACTGAAATGCTTTTTTTTTCCCCTCTCCGTATTATTAAATTGAGTTAATTATTAATTTCGTGGCCTTGTTTTCGACAAGAGACGTGGGTGATAAATATAATTATGATGAATTCCAACCAAAATAGATGTGGACATTTTTAAACACACATATGATAAGATAACAAATTACAGTTACGAAATTCTATCATGTCAAAATCACAAATGACTATAATTATTGTTCCAAAAAATAACACAATAAATTGGGTGCTAATTGACATTGAATTGATATTGCATTATCATTATTAATCCAATGAAAATAAATCTAATAATTGTATATCAAAACATTTCAATCGATGGCTATTCAGTTTGTTTTTTTACACACGTATGTTTTGATGTGATTGAACCCCTCGAAACAGTGACAAGCGGAAGGATACCAAATGCTTTCCCTCTCAAAACCCCAATGACCCCCCTATGGCGTGTAATCTCTACGGTATATACTCGATCTCACGTTGTTGTTGGTCGTTGCACCGATCATGGGGAACTAATTCCCCATGCCGTTATACCAAAGACCAAACGGAATCAGGTCGTCGGGGCTTTCCTGTATACGCCAACCCTCTTGCTACCCTTATATATCACAAACTAGCACCAACACTACCACTATAGTACAAGCGCACATATATTGTATATGTATATATTCATCGTAAACGTCGAAGCCGGTCAACCCCTAGCTGTCTATACACTCGCTCATTCCCTTGAGCCATGAGCATAGTAGTATCAGCACTCTCTGTCAGATACTATACTGCTTTTCAATATATATCCTAGATGTGTTTGAAGAGAAGCAAACACGTGCCCCACACTGTCGTCTCTCACCCTCTTTATACTTTCTTCAATGTCCTCGAGGCGTGCAAAGTTTTTCAATGCCTACAAGAGAAAAGGACGGCAAAGACTGCTCTGTATTACAAATAGAAAGAGCGAGGAGTGAACTTCTCTTTCTCCCCGATCACAAATCTGAATATTTACCCCTCTGAGCAATGTCAGAGAGTCGCTATATGCTGCAGGGTGAAAAACGAATAGGGAATGAAAAAAAAAAAAAAAACACAAGTAAGAAAGAAAAAATATTATACAGAAGAGCAAGTTATATATGCGAGTGAAATTTGTGCGCCCTTAGGGAGAAAGACCGGATCGATGAACAAACAAATAATTGGACGTGGCTCGTTGATTTTCATTGTCGATCTCTCGTTTGCTTCTTTTTTTTTTTTTTCTTTTGCATGCTGAAATTGTATAAAGAAAGAAAAAGAAATGATAATAAAAGATTGTAACTGCCGCAACGTATCATGAGTTTATGATATTTCTGGCTTTTTTTCCATAAAGCTGATGTGAAAAATCTCCTTAGATCTCTGCTCACTCTGCACTCCCTTTTTTTGCCCTCGGGATTTTTCCATGCTCATACACGCGGTTCTCTCTCGCATATTATACACATATACACTATTCTTTTATATGTGAATTGTCGTTGTGTACAAGGACGCGCGCATAGAGAGAGCAAGGACGTTGAGTCGACGCCTCCGGGACGCGCGTATAGAAGCACACCCTTCTTCAAACGCGCTGCTTTGCTGTTGAGTGCGCGAGGGGCCAACTCTCGAGGACTCTGAAGAAGTTGTTGGCAAGGAGTTGCAGGAGAGAGGAAATGTGAGAGTGGCGAACATAAAAAAAAAAATATATATATATATATATGATGCTCCTTATATTCCTCGCCCCTTTTTAACTGTAAGAGTTAAAAAGCATCCGATTTTTCTTCACAACGCATATAACTGTATGAGAAAAAGCTTTACAGCAAAAGTAGTCTAATTGAAAGAGTGCTTTGAAGATTATTTTTCTTCTTTCACTTCAGTTCTTTTTTATAATGCTCAAATAACATTTTGAAGACTTTGTAGAATTACTCTTTACACCAGAGTCACGGGTATTTTATTACATTCTATGTATGAATACATATTAAATACATATAAATACAACTCAATTCAACGTTTTACTTTCATTGAAACATTAATTGGAAAGCGATGAATCGTAACAGAGCGTTAATCGTGATTTATACACAGACATCTATTGAACAGAACTTTATTTATGAGCATTTAGTACCACTCTTTCTCTCTATATATGTCCTCCTGAAAGTCTTTGAGTACACGTGCGGCCTGCCACATCGTCCATCTTGCCAAAGCTATTACACGCCCAAGTATTGAACGTTATATTAAACTATCGAGACGCAAAAGCCATACACCGCAATATTCAATGAATATTGCCCGAGAGTCGTTTGCCAGAACCATTTCATTCATTTTATTTCATTTTATTTTTTTACCTCTCATTCAATACTAAACCATGAAAGCACTTAAAATCATCGTAAATGCTGTTGTTATTTTATACGAAAGCGTAAAATATAATACAAATTTTCGTTCACATCAAGATAATCCAGAATCATTCTGAATGCTATTGATCTAGATTTCATTTCAATCTATATAAAATCACATGAAAAGCAAATCACCAGTTCTGACTATTTTAAGTTCAATATCACGAATAGCACAATTTTCCACACAAATTAAAAAATAGTTTCACGACCATGTGATCATTCCCACGATTATGATATGAGGTGAAGTACAATGACTCTGCCATTTATTTCTACTCTGCTAAACGTATCCAACATATGAGTATATCTTCAATTTTACATTGCATTGATAGCTATAGGTATATTGTATAATATACGTAATTGTTATATAGCAATTCCAAAGTGATAAAGTCTACGCGATGTAGAGCCTTCAATAAATTGGTTCGTGGTCAAGCAATTGCGAAGGTTATAATACGTCCGTTAGATACACGTATATAAATGATTCGCGTGAATGTATTCATTGCGCAATAATTCTCATATGATCGGGTGCACAATTTAGTTATGATGATTTGATAGACATATATACGTTGATATGTGTATTATATGGATATGCGATCACGTTGAAACATGTACATGTGACTGGTTATTACCACCGCCAGCCTCAGACAATATATTATGTCAGACAATTTCAATAAATATTGTTTTGTTTTGAAAGATTGTGATTTTCCAATCTAAGACCATGAAAATCACTTCCTGCTATTAAATATAGATGTAGTATTCGGTGGTTTGGCGCAATATAACATCCGGTCGTTATAATCCGCTTGTGTGTAACGATAACGCAATGGACTCTCTGACATTGCTACAACGCCCAGTTCATAAGTGTGTACCCGCTCGTTACATATTTACGCTCGAATAAAGCCCTTGAAGGCAGAAGAAGGTTGATGTTACTTATACATCATGTGTATGTGAGTGTATATATTACATACATACATAGACAAATGAAATAATTATGTTAGGATATATATTTATACGCAGAATGATTGGGACGTTTGTGAGCTGGTGAAAGCGCATGGGGACGACGCGTTGTTACGCTCAATCGCTTGAGTATAATGACATTAATGACACGTTACGAAGTTTAAGTTTCTTCATTATTTTCATTACACATAGGTATATTTATATCTTTTCTATTTTTATTTCTGTCTTTAATTTTTTATACAGTTCTCAAATTTCCTTTCTCTTTGTGTTATTATTCATTTATATATTTATTTATCATTATTCTTCAACTACAAGAGTACTTATCGTGTTTTGTACATGTACAGTTGAAACGCCAATTGCTTGAAGCAATTGTGAGAGGTTAAATTGTATCAGTTGAATATCGAATAAACATTTCCGCGTTCATTTTCTTCTCTCTGTTTTACGTTACATTTTTTTCTGCTATAATTTCTTGACCGCTTATTCTCGGGCCATTGATTTCTACTGAATATTCTCTCTTTGAATAAACGAGGCGTTGATTTGACAATCGTGTCATTATATCACTCTCGATCTTTCGCTACAAACATTCCAATTGATTAATGGCAGTTGTATATATTGAAAGTAATCATGCATCAGTGGAAGAAAAAAAATAAATAGAAAGAAAAATAAATTTTTTTTCTTTTTTATGAGCTGTATTTGAAATCGTGATTTTGATTGTTGTGATTATATTCGCAACATGAGAGTGAATTATCCAAGTGAAATCACGACACTCTGTCAAGGAGAAAGTGGCTCAATATAGAGAGGGGAATGGAGAAGGACTGCCAGTATATGTATGAGGCCCATCGACGTGTGCATGTTTGACAAGCCAACAGTATTTCGCGTGGGATTGTATTCGTGCCGCGTGTGTGGACGCAAAAGCAAAACTCTTTCAATTTATTTCTCACTCTCTCTCTCTCTCTCTCTCTTTTTCTCTCTCGCCTACTCCCAACTTTTTCATCTGTTACGACGAACTCGACTTCGATCCTCATATTGAAACATTCACACGTTCTCATTTAAAAATTTTTTTTTATTTCAATCCCTTCATATATTTTAATATACATAAATATAAATGCGTATAGGTATAATGCGTGTGTCGGTTTGTGTGTATATGTGTTGGGGCAATAAGGCGCTACATTTACAGTTACATCATCGCTCACGCGGCCGGTTTGACCCAAAAATTCGCATCTGATCAAGGCAAGAAACTTTTCAATTAGCGTTTTTGAACGAGCTGAAACGAGAAGAAAGATATCAAAGGAGAAAAAAAAAAAAAAAGAAACGAAACGAAACGAAAGAAGAGAAGATACACAGATGAATCCGATTAATTTCCACTCAATTCCAAATGGAATATTTAAAAAGGATTAGCTCTCTATATATTGATGAAAAAAAAAAAAAAAAGCGCTAGCAAAATGTAAAAGAGAGGAGAAGGAATGGAGAAATGTAAAAGAGAATGTGAGTGCGAGTGCGAGAGAAGAAGAAGTGAGAAAGAGGGAAGGAGATCCCGGGGAATGAGACATAGCAGCTCAGTCAGTTATTCCCGCAAATCGAATGAACGTTGAGCCAAATGAAGCGATATTGAAAGGCGATATCGTCGCTCTCTCTGCTCTGCGCACAAATTCAATAACCAACCACCTCTGCTATTACAATTACATAGCTATATCTATACATATATATATATATAAGCAGCAGTTATACATAGCTTTAGTGGAATAAGGTATCGAGATGGATGAACAAAATAGGGGCTTCGCTTAATAATCCCAAGTGTCGTGAACACGTGACAGGCTTCCATATATATATATATATATATATATATATATATATATATATATATATATATACGTGACACCTAACATATAATCGACATGACTTCACTTTATTTAATCTAATATCCTATATTCAATGTCAATTTCCATCTTCAGAACAACTGTAATATACGAGAAAACTTTTACATAAATTTTTAATATGTAAATTGAGTAACTGTTTCACTATATAGTATGCTTTATATCTGGCAATTGTAGAATAACAAATTGTAGTTGATGAAATTAAATATCTCGGTATAACAGAAATGACAATACTGAAACCCGATACCTGAAATATATAGGCTTCTGCACTGTCACTATCATATTAGTTGATCTGAGCATCTCTGATATATACTGTTTGAAAAATTCGCTTGATATATACTTTTTTTTTTTTTCTCCATCATTATATCAAGCTCGGTCATTGTATCGACATAATACGCTATTGATACGCCAACACAGTAATTTTACAAAACGGTGAAGTTGAATTAGAAACAACCGCATTGATCGAATATATTTTGTAAATGCCAGAGAAGACATATGTAAACACTCGTGTTATATGTATATGATGAGTTATGTCAATAAATAAGTATATAGCAATGTTGAGAATTGACGTCGTCAATGTTGAACGTCGCAATGCGGTTAAGAATGGGGTCAAGTTAAAATCTACTGAGCAACAAATATTGCATGCAAATATACCACTTTCGTGGAATCGTGCGTCAAGCTATCCGTCGAATGTATCCTAATAACACATACGTGTTGAGCATTGTAATATCTTATATATAAGTATTATTTCGCAGTATTTCATGACTGCAGTGTGCTTTTTGATCGAAATAGAATTAAAAATTCATAGAGCATGTATTCATGATTGTAATAAAAATGTAAATTTATAAATTATACAGACTGTTGAGATTCCTCAGGAAATTCTTAATGTCAACTGAACATACCTGAAACAAAGAAAGAAAAAAAAGCAATTAAATCAAATGGATCATTTGTGTCGTCAACTCGTATGCACATAATTTTTTGTTTAGTTACTCGGTTTGCAACAAAGTTGCAGTCATCGCATGAATAATATATTGCGGTCATGGGAATTAATGCAAGTAACAGATGTCACATGAATGAATTGATTATCCAATATTGTTCCATATACAATTCATGAGTCGATAAATCCGGTTTAGATTTAATCTATTTTTGAAATAGCGAACTGAATTGCTTGCCAAAAACGCGTGTTATCCACATCTAGAAACGTACGTATATGTATTAGCATCGTCAATTTATATAGCCGGATTGCTGTACAATTTAACGATGTTCAACTGTAGATTTGAATTTATTTTCAACTCAGCAATGACACATGCATTCTCAATGCGTTAAAATATTGTATGCAGATGCACATTGAAGTGAAAAATTGTATAAAAAAAAATAATAGATATGATGAGAATGAAGAATGAATATAAAAAGAAAATACTGATAAATATTTTATTGAACGTTTTATAAAAAATTGTTTCAACGATGAATTAATTATATTGTCCCATCCAAATGGTGGTTAATAACGTTTGGAAGGTTATAGTGAGTGAAAATTGAAAATATGTGAAAATCCACTGCCGATGCATAAATATGAGGCTACTGAAGAGTTGATTTTTTTTTTACCAATTAAAAAGTTGTAGGACCAGAAAGTTTTGATAGCTGTCTGTCTGTCAGACCTTCATGTTATTCATTATATCCGATCTCATCGTTTTTCACCGTGCGGTACAACAACAAAAGTCGTTCATTTTTAAATCACATAGCTGATTGGAGCATTTCCATTTTTATTTTTCATCAGCGTTTTACAATTTTTCCTTTTTTCAAATTATTTTTTCTGAACAAAACCAGATAAAGGACTGCCCGCTGAATAGGGGGAAAAAAGCGCAGAATATCAAATTATCGAGAGGATGGATGTATACATATATGCATTATATACATATAGAGAGCCAGACAATGGAGGGCGGATTAACGATCAATGCAGTTTTCTTCGGTGCAATCGGATTGGATGGAAAAATCAACGCGCGTTGTGGATATGTATGATTGGATGTAAAATAAATGTGTGTCGAGAATACCACCACGCAATATTATTCAAGCGGTACAGGTATTGGTTACTCTGAATAGCCACAGAAATGTGCACGCAAGATCGCATACCTATATATGCACAAGTATTTTTATGCTCATCGTTAAAATGAACGGGGCTAATAACAATAGACCTTATCGTTATACCAATCCTATTATCCTTGTGCACGGAATGAGTCGCATCGCACACAGTTGGTGCAGTCGAATTCATAAAAATTCGTATCGATTCATTATAATTCAATAAAAATATTTTTTAGTACCGTTACAAATTAAATGAAAAATTTGTTGCAATATTTATATTTCATTTCAGAATAAATGGAATTATTCTTTCATTTGCTATTATGCAAATTTACGAGCATATAATTCCAATTTATTTTCTCGAATATGCATGAATGTATATATATATATATAAGAATTGGATTATTCATAAAATCCGAGTGCAACGAACAAAACACCCAAGCACACATATATTTTGTCACTGGGATTTTTATCGTGCGCTGCAGAACCTACCACAGACGAGAAAGAAATTTTCCCAGTAACACGATACGAAAGTGCACCTGAGGGGCTACACGAGGGACGTGGGCGGGTATACATTTACACGACGACTGATCTACGTTCAAGTGCAACGAGCGCTGCACGCTGGATAATCGACACTAGCGCACGACACCGTGACTCTTGAAGCAAGGAATAACATAAATTCTCCGTTGAGCTCTTTAGAGTTTACCATACCAATTCTCATGCATACATTTCACCCCCCGCTTCACGTCCCTATACTCGCTTTTATTCCCCTCTATATATACAGATGATAAATCACTGTCGATAATAATGGGGAAAATAAAAAAAATTATATGAACTTGGCAGTATTATGTGATTTAAAATAATTTTGTGAAATTGCCAAACAAATATATTTCGGAATTTAGCATCACAAATAACGATCCTTGGCACAGTATAATGTGATTTCAATTGTATTCACAAATTTTTTTTTTATATATAAATAACAAAATATGTGATAAGCATCTATTTGACATTTTTATTTTTATTTTTTATTTTTACAGCCAACTTTGATTTCTATAAAAATATATCGGTAGTTCGTATGTACACATATACAAACGTTTCGTGATACCAACCTCAATCTTTACTGCTGGGTTTGTGACGTTGCGCAAAACTTACTGGCGTGTGCGTTGGTTGGCAGTGGTTTTGCACGCGAGGTCCGTTCTCGATACCGGTGCATTGCCGAGACCCCGCAACGACAACGACAACGAACGAGACGCCGTCGAGTCTTCCTTCGCTTCAATTTATGCAATGACGAGGCACTTTACCATTTAACGTCGTCATATACCACAACATAACGAGAGTTTAACGTGTCATTACGTGTTTCAGAAAGGTCGACGAAGAAAAAAAAAAAAAAGAAAAGGAAATAAATAAATAATAAAATACAATAATAAACCGTTTCGAACCACATTATATAGTGAAACTACTATACAATTTTTTCGAAAAAAAAAAAAAAAAAAAAAAAAATTTGCTTTTATAAATAAATCAAACACGTTTCAACAACTCAATAGACATATATCCTACATACACTTACTCCAGTGGACATTTATATTTCCATATCAATAAAATGAATTCTGTCAAATTGAAGAGAGTCACTCTCTCTCTCTCTCTCTCTCTCTGTGCCAGCAGCAATGTTTTGTCACGCAATACCACGCCCATATACTTGTCTATATATTAAATACATACGCATATGTACGTATATACAAATAACATGAAGTGGAGACCGGCGCCGCGACGCCGCCAGTGGCAACAGTGGTTGGTGGCCGGGGGCGCATGGAGTTACAGACCAATACTCTGCGACGATGAAGAACGTGTCGACCACGACATTGCGCGCGTGCTATGAATAGTTAGAGGCGAGTTAGCGGTGATTACTGCTCGTGCGGTACTTGCGTGTTGAAATCGCACAGTCATACGGGACAATATACCAAGAACTATATAAACTGTACATGCACACACATGTATAATGCACATGTGCTTTTGAAAAATATTCCAATACTCTATATATAACTCAAAGAGACACACATGCAATGTTTCATTGAAGTAAAAGAACTTGGCACCTATTTTACGCGCCATGAAAAATAAAATAACAAATAAATAAAAAAGATTCATCGCATCGAACAAATCGTCTCATACAACACAAACCGGATTAAACGTGTTACATATATATAAATTCTTTCAGTATCTACCGGATCGTATAATGAGAAAATTACAACGTGAGATTATGGGTAGAGGGAGCGACGAGGATCGAATTATCCAGCGCACAACAACGTATTTATGTATATATGTATATATGAGTGTGGGCCATGACGATTTGGGTCAAGGGAGAACCGGTTTGTTGAGAAGAGATTTGAAATGAAACCTCGATACGAGTTTACCAAAGGGTTTTATACATATTGAAATGTTTCAATGTGTATATTTATAATATGGAATAAATGATTCGAATCAAATAAATGAAGTAGAATAAAAAATAATTTTAATTCAACGAGCAAATTCGAAATTACATACAAATGTGAATATACTTGCTTCAAAACAACGTTTATTTAATCTAGATAAGAATAATTGGTTCTAATTCGAGAAATCTTCTATCAAAATTTTTTTTTTTCAATCTCGCATTGAAATTATATCAAGTTGGTTTAAATAAAAATTTTGTTTTTCATCGTTATTCATCGCCATCAAAGCTTTTTGATAAAAAATAATATACTATCCATCCAACGAGAAGTTCCATTATAAAATTGATTATAAATTCAATTGTCAATAGCAACCAATCATAATGATAGATGAGAGGGATAATAAAAGAGTTATTCACGTACACAGAAACTATATAAAATTGTGATCAAAGTCCGATATTCAAAGGAAAATGAGATCAAGCTTTACTTTTTCTTCTCTACTTATTTTTCCTCTTTCTCTCCTATTCCATTCTTCTCTGCGGACGGTATAAAATACCGAATTGCCTTCCGGACGTTGTCGAGTAAAGCACAAAGAGATATCCAATGACGTTCAGTATGATACTTTGAAAGTCAGAGAAAATACACAAAAGGAGTTTCAATAAAAAAAAAAAGGAAAATAAAAAAAAAACGTAACGAGAAAAAAAAAGAGGAAAATAAAAATATACCCATAAAGGAATAGACAGATAGGGAGAAATAGGAGGAGTTACAGACTCTGTCGTCTCTGATGTGCACGTTTGAACAGAGCAACTCCAATTACAAGCAAGAGCTTATGGAACACCAGCGAGTAATACGATCGCTCTTGTGTTCTCATTAATAATTACTGTACAAGAAGAGTTAATGCACAGCATGATCACGGTTATAATTAGTGGCTGGGTTGTCTCTCTCTTTAGCTTGAACGCAGAACCAAACATGTATACGTGTATACATGCCCACTATTCATATAACCATGTAGGTATATATATATATAAAGTCGGCTATACGTAGAGACCGGTAATGAGTTTGTAGGAGTCGAGATGTAGGAGCGCATAGACAAGCACCCGTTCTTCTCGCATCCTCTACTATTCTATGCAACATATACCAATGCAAATATTAATACACACGTTTGCTACAATGATGTATATTGTAACATTGATGAGGGGAAATTGTTGACCTGATTTTAATTCAACTGCAATATAGAATAAACATGTGAGTACGCATAAAAAACAAATAATACAAGAGCTTGAGCTCAGTAAATAAATACCTAGAAATCGGAGTTAAAAATATGAAATGAATGGCAATGTGAAACTAGGATAAGGGGATAATTGGCAATTATTAACCGTTGAAATAAAAAAAAAAAAAAAGATTATGCATTGAATATAATTTTATTCTTGAAACCTCATACGATATTCTCGATCCGAGAATAAATTTTTACCAAAGTATAAATAGAATATTGTAACATTTGTTTGCTTTGTGCATAGTCAATCTTTTTTCTAATGGAAAAATTTCAAGATACATTCTGTAATTTTTCACGTGAAGTTAACAAGTACCTATTAACCTGTCATTCTAATTCCACTCTACTATCTATTTGGTATTCTTAACCCACATATTAAAATAATACATACTGAAGCTCGTATATTTATTTTTCATGCTTCAAAAGAAGGAAAAAAAATTTATGTATACAATATATACCTCAAACTCTCAACAATACGTCATTAAAAAAATATTAAATTGATACGTTTCCGTTTCTAAAGGGCTAAACAGATTTCCAACATGACTATTATCACGAGAGATAATACAGCTACAATTCATATATACATACACGTACATGATTTGCGTGCGTCAAATACTTGATCTTGATTATTTCATCGACGTTGATAATATTATATAGTTACTGTCTCTACTACTTCATTCACCATTTTATCGAAGCACGCAGACACATAATTATTGTTTGGAATAATAAAAAAAAATAGGCAAACCAGGAGAACAAGAAGAAACAAAAATAATAAACTAAACTGCTGATTCACTGTGACATCCAGTCGAAGCGCCAATTAAGCAATTAAAATCTCCACCCCACTTCTGTTCAATTTTCATTATTTTTCTCTCCCTCATTCTGCTTTTATATATAAAACGATCAATTGGAAGTTATCGGTTAAGTATAAAGAATAAGAACGAGAGAGTGAGAGACAAAAAAAAAGTTTTGAATTACGTTATAGCTGGTCGTCTGGACCTTATTATGACCGACCATGGCCATTTTTCTCTGTGTCCCACAACCTCCAGTGCACATACATACCCATATTTATACATATATATATATATATATATTCTTATACAATCTACTCCTACCTTCTTCCCCCCCTCTATTCGTTCACGCGCACACACCAGCATCAGCAACCGTATACAACGGACAGCCGAGACACCGTTATTGTTCTTCAAAACAATTTAAACTTTAATTACTTCGGTGAACTGCAGCACAACGGGCGTTGCGACAGTCTCACTGTTTGCCATCGTAAAATTAATTGGCTCTCGGTTCCACTCTCTTCACTATTTCCCCGCTACCCTCCTCTTCTTCTCTCTCTCTCTCTCTTTCTCCTTTGTATATATCCCTATATATATATATCCATTTATATCTATTTATCTCACTCTGATAGCCGTCGACACCGTTTTCAACGGCAAATCTATATACTCTTTTACTTCGTCTGTATATAGTTCTCAGTTGCCTTCCGAGTTTCCCACCAATTGGAACTGTATCCCGCGCACGATCCCGATGCAATTACCGGGAGCCCGAAGCTCGTCCGTCACGCTTTGCACTATTGCACACACACACATACACACTGGACAGTGAGAAAGATAGAAAAAGGGAAAACAAAGGAAAATGAAGAGCAAGCAATAATGTACACAGGCAATATCTGTATTTGTTGTACATATATATATATATATATATATATAAGTGCAAGTGCCAACATGAAATAGCCCATGTGGCACACGAAACAAAACACGATATCATAAATTTTGCCTGTTGTCTATATGCAATGTACAAGGGAGGTGAATAGAGAGGTATACAATCCACCGAATCCACACTCGAGTTTCAAAGCGCATGACACATAGATATGAATAAGTTGTTATGTACGTGATCTATCATACTCTGACGATTTGACTATTACGAGAGCGTTTTAACTCGTATATATTGCATCACTATTCTGTTTGACTTGTGTGTATAAATTTTGCCAGTGATGTATTTATTACTTACATATATCGTGTAATTGATTGCATATTATCATTCATCAGTATATTTGGCAATGAATTAAGAAAATTAAAAATAATTATGAATGAAGAGTTTAATGAGCCGTTTCGTAACAGCAATATCTAACGAAAGATAGAAGGCGAAAAAAAAAAAAAAAAAAAATCTCGTATCCTCTGCATAAATATCACTTTACTGAAGTTAATCGTCGCGTGTAATATATACGAAAGAGTTCCGTTTATATGTCATGTCACACCACACCGTATACCAAGCATTATATATCAAAAGAGAAATTGAAGCGCTCGAATGAGCTCAAAGGATTGCGCGCACAAAATTGAAGAGGAATGTGAGAGCAGCGATGAGGGAGAGAAAAGAACATTTACGGAAAATGTGGGAATGGCATGAAACCCGCTCGCTAAAACGTTCCTGTGTTTTTTATTTGAGTGCGGGTGGAGAGATAAAAAAAAAAAAAACAACTGTTATTACTATCTATCCTCTATACATACCAACCAACCAACCAACGAATAACCCTTCTATATTCGTGCCATCGCTGCTATCCCCTGTAAAAGAGCGCGGCGGAAAAGCTGAGTCAGGCCGCATTCGCGACAGCTCACGGGCACGTCGGTGCATCGATCGCCATTCCAACTATATCTGTCTCTCTTATCCGTTTCCCCTTTATCCCTCTGTGTGTGCACTCTACATCGTTGTCGTCTACTACCCGACAGTTCGCGCAGCCAACCCTCTCTTGCTACCCTCTGCTCACACACGAATTCACTATATCCTCGCATATATACTACACACCACCTTGTACAAGTCTCCTTCAATTTCTCTCTCTCCTCATTCAACTACATACAACTGTAGTACATGAGTATATCAGTATATGTCTATTTATATCTGTATATATATATATATATATACTGATATAGGTATATGGCGGAAAAGGGGGGTATGTGTCGCGCGAGAATATACACAATTTGCTCGTATCGAGTATACTACGAGATATAGTGAGTGCGGGGTGTGCAGAAAGGGATGGAAACAAACGAGGAGAAGGTGTATATGTGTGTATGTGGGTGTATAGATATGTGGGTGTCGAGAGGCAAGACACGTACCAAGCACATCACACACAATGCAACAGTAATGCGGTCTTGGCCCCGCTGCTTTATCGACCGAGCTTGCGGCTTTCCGCTCGAGATAATAGCTATCCTCCGGACGAAGACGGGCTTTTGTATACAATGACGAGAGAGGACACCAGATCCTCGTTGAGACGCTGTATTTTACCTCGTTTACCTCTTTTTTTTTTTTTTTGTGTGTGTGCCCTCTTCCCTTCATTTTTCACATCCCTTATCGCTCGATTTAATGCATTTTGTCGTCGCTCGGTGAAATTTCATAACTTGTAAAAAATTAATATTACATTTTATCATGAATGAAAGTCTGAAATATTTTATTGACGAATATCAAATAATTGTTTCAAGGTATATTCATTCACGAGAGAAAGCGGTTGTTATTATTTCATCCGTTCTGAGCTTGAAATCTTCTTCTTTTCTCTGTTTCTTCGTCCCCCCGGGAATCCAAAGAATCAAGATGTCGCGTTCTACTAAATCGCATCAACAACACGGAAGAATAAGAAGGAAGGAAAAAAATACATCTTTATATATAAATAAATTTGTGAAATTCCCGTGGCGATGTTATGGGGTTTATATGAATGTGGAGGATCGCCTTTATTGTCGAGCCTCCTTGTGGATATGTTGCTCTTCATATTTGGTTTCTCTCGCCCTCCCCACATTGGTGATCTTGGGGATAAATTTGCACACAGCGCTTGAAGAGCCGGCGAGATTTCATATATAGGATTTAATTCAAGAATCGAGAGTCAGGCGATGGCAGCGGCAACACGACGACGAGAGGGAAGCCGAATAAGGAGGCCACCACGTACAATTCGCGCTCACGGCATTATATATGTATATACGTGGGATATAAGCGAAATGGTATAAGCGTGGAAATATAACCGAAAATACAGAGATGAAAGAATAGCGGAAAGAGACGAAAAATAAGAAGGGTGAAAAAAGATGAATCCGTCGGATCCAATTCACGTTAACGGCGTTTATATGCGAGAGAGGGTCTTGATCTCGTGTGCTTGGTTTTTTTTTTTTTTTTTTTCCCAGGCCCGAGTACAACTTTTATTCAAAAGCCTGTTCAGTTATATATACAAAAATTCGCTGACATCCACAAGAGAAAACACTTTATGTAGAACAAATAAAAATGAAATCTCTAATTTTATTTATCCATTTTTACATTTTTCATTTTCCTCATCGCATTCAAATTTTGATTAAATTATAGTATGAGATAATTATTCTTCCACGCACTTTCAACCTTCATCTGAGTCATCAGAATGTCGGGGGCGTTATAAGAGGTAAATAGTATAGACGCTGGCAGGTGAAGGTGCCCGTAATGTGTTGCTGCTGGCGAAGGTGAAGGTGAAAGTATATGTATATGCAACAGTGTACGAGTATAGCCTCGTTACTAACGCAGAGGTGTATCGTCACAACAATAGCGTTGATGTAGAACACAAGGGTGGTATTTTCACAAAATCTATTTTTTTCTTTTGCAAATTCCTCAAATATATCAAAATGTATACTTATAAATAAACTGAATATAAACAAAAAATAGATCATTCCAATTATAACGACGAAAATTACTGTATAAAGAATAAATAAAAATTTGTTATGCGCCATTATATAAAAAATCTGAGAAAAACTATTCATATATAATTCCTCTACATATAACTTGAAGCGCCGTGTGCACGAACGAGGTCGTGTTGTCTCGTTGTCAGTACATTTTCGTACACAAATATCTCGAAAACTGTATTTGGTGCGCATCGTACACATATCTCTTTATATATATATACACACAATACACGAGAAAAGTCCTTCTCATTCGTGGTTTACGCGTTGCGAAAGCCTGCAACATGCCACGGTGACAGCGAGTGAAAGATCCGTATGCGAGATGCATTTTGTACGGTCGTGATGCGACATTCGGTTAGAGCTGCATGTATATACATATATATATATATATATATATATATATATATACGGGTGCACTTCACTTAAACGTATATATGTCTACTCACATATTCACATGAGCATTTATTTTATGTGAATACATGTGCAAGTTCACTTATATGCTCGCGCGACTCGATCGCTCGTGAAGCATTACTTATTCATTTTCAGTTTTTTTTTTCTCTCATATATATATATATATATATATATTCTGATGATACCGCGCTCCGCGATATAAATCCAAAGGGAAACATTCAACATATATAAACACACATATATGTATATATATTCAGTAAATAAACGAGCGATAAAAAAATACAAATCTCTTGTGGGGAAGAAAAAAAAATGAAATAAAAAAACAAAACTACAAAATAGAATAAATAAAATACGTGAGGATATTTTGTCGAGCAAATATATATCGACAATAATACAAATATATATTATGTATGTATGTATGTATACATGGATAATGTGCAATTCAACTTCTCGTTCACGATCCGTGTTGCTTGTTTGGTTGTGCGGTTCGGCTATATGTATATAAATAAGCGGTGAGAAGTAAAAGAGGGCTGAGAAAATAAGTCGAGGTCAAGTGGGAGAGAATGAGATGAGACGGAGAGTAGCGTGCACAGACACGAATGTTATAGGTTGGTTCCATCATGACCTCATGAAAACAAAGAAGAGCACCTGGTGAAAAGTAATGTGAAACGAGGATAAATATGATCGAGGCCTCGTTTGTCTTTCCAGCCACTTCCAATTCTCTTCATATGCACTGTAGTATATAGCCGCATATAAAACTCGACCATCGAGAAAGAGAGAGATTCTCAATGCTGCTGCGCTTTGAAAACAATATAACCGGATCTAACATGTGCCCGCGGTAGACCGCCCGTCGTTATCGACGAACAGTGAAATAGGCATTACGACCTCTTGCAATGCTCCTTCCAATTCCATTTTATATATATATTTATATATACATACATATATACAAGCATCCAAGACACACACACTTGCACCAGTATACCGCAGACCCCCAAGTTACTCTCAGTTTCTCTTTCTTTCTCATTTTGAATGCTCACGGCGGGATATAATTTATGAGCTGCCGAAGGATATGAGTCTTTTTCTTGAATCAACTGGCGCAAGTAATCGACAACGACAACAGCGACAAGAGCACTCGCAACTCGACATTACATTTCACGTCTGCTTGCAAATAATTCGAAACGTCATTCACAATAATCGTTGAAAATTTATTTCCCAATTTATTTTTCAATATGTACTTTACTCTTTATTTATATGTATGACAAAGTGGTTGAAGCTATTTGTAATTTTTTTTTTTTTCCCCGTTACAGAGGATTACACCCCCGGATAAATACACGAGTATGTGTAGCATATAAACGATTATAAGAGCGTATATTTAATCTATGACAGGCGTCGTAACGCGTCATGTATTTTCATGCGCGCCCGCGCCTGATGCACAACGTTCCTGCGTATATACGCGCGGACTCGCAATGACTATTCGGATCACTGAACTTCAGTAGCCAGAGAGAGCGAGAGAGGAAGCGAATATATATGTGCTGACGAGTGAACTCGTTGGACGGATGGATGAGCTGAACGCAGGGTATAGATACGCAAATGGGGAGCAAAGAAGCAACATTCTCGTTCATTCACAAAATTGTATATATTTTATTCCGACGATATTGCATTGATACAAAAATTAAATTTATTTACATTGAAGTATTGAGTATTTTTTATTTACGAAACTTTATCTTTACTTTTTATTCATTATTTTGAACTAAAACCTTCCAACGTTATCTACAATACTCAAGCTACTCATATCTCTTGTTATTCTACGCGTGACAGCACACGTTGAATCGCTCTATTCATATATAAACAATAGATATATCTATCGCACAGTGTGCACTAATATATATAAAGCCTCTTTCTCTATGTACCTATATAGCAAACGTGAAATTACTCGCATTGTGTCGCACTTGGAGGTAGAGATGCCGCTGCGCATCTCTTGTGCTCCCTTAGGCATTTCCCCAATGTCTCCCTCGCTTGACTACACACGACTATGTCACCGCAAAATACACATATATATATATATATATATATATATATAAATATATCAGTTGCTCCCTGCTGGTACTTTGCGATAATGAGTCACGCAGATTGCTTTCACCCCGGAAATACATTGCGGAAACAAATTCTACGCCGCAAAATCATTGCTACAGTTCTCGTTTATTTTCCTTCCGATTGTGCAATCTCTAATGGCGTTCACGATTGAATAATTTAATTCAAATGAATATAGATATATACGAGAAAATGAATTCGATGTCAAATATATTTACGATGTGTGTCTATCATCATTTCCTCTTTTATTTCATTGATTTATTATGTTTGCAGTATATGGTATTACGAAATGGATGAGAAAACGTGTTATAACCCGATCAATCGTCTTATTTATTCATTCTTCCTTTTACGAGCGAACGCTCAGATGCACGGCTGCGATTTCATCTGCGCTGTAGTGGTAGTGGTATAGCCATCGTCATCGCCGCCGTGTCGTCTTTTGAGAGTCTCTTGTGTTACAAACGTTCTCGCGTGCGCGCATTCACTCGAGCCGACGTGTGTATCTCATCGTCGATGCTATTCAACGTCTCGTTTCACTTCCACCCTTTGCTCCCTCTCTTTCCCTCTACCATAGTAATATTCTCTCTTGCATTCTATACAAGGGCCGTTGCGTCAATAAATATTTATTGATGCGCGCGCAAGTAAAGACTTGCGTCTTGGCATTTATCCTCTCAGTGCACATTTATATATACATCTTTAATGTATAATATATATATTGTACATTGCCATTGTCCCTTTGAGAAAATATTTTTATTTATTTCCATCCTTCATATTTCATATATCCGTCCACAATTTATTGTTTTGTCATTCCTTTTTTTTTTTTTATTTTTTTCTTTTATTTTCAATTCATCCCTTTTATTCGTTACGAGAAATTGAATGTAACTAGAAAAATGCTGAGATCCATGGAATATAAATAATACATATAAAATGCACAAATCATCTATATTTCTCTGTCAATATTGTCTCTCATGTTGATATATATTTGAACGACGTTATATATCCGGGGTAAACGAAATTGCATCTCATCGTGCACGAGATCACGTATTTCTCGAATGTACTCCCGAGAATATCGATTCCACTATCTATATATACAGGTATATATTATACCTCTAAATATATTTATATATCTTTTCCTCTTTCAATGTGCTGACACTGCTGACTCGAGTGAAATGAAAGTATGTTACCGACTGATATCATTCACTTTTCATTTGTCCGCAGTTACCGACCGCCAATCGCCCTTCATTCTCATGCATATGTACATAGACACACACACACACAAATATATATATATATACGGATATAACTCCACATGTCAATCCTGTAATTTACTGACATGTAGTTTATTTGACATATAACATCACGAGAACAAATCGCCATAATTCCAATACCAAATGTCAGTTAAAAAACTTTCACGTTTCCTCTACTCAAACCCACACACACATCCATCGACATATACATGGCGAGTTTTATCCCTATCCACGTTAGTTTTGACGGTAGGATAAAACGCACCATCAGGGGAAAAGCCATATTGACTGAACGAGAAGAGGTGGGGAAAAAAAGCTGAACATACTGGGCGAAGAAAGGTAGAAGAAAGGAAAAAAAAAAAAAAGATAAAAGTAAAATCGGTAAAGAGGCGCGTCGGGGACTACGGATGATTTACGGGCCATGTCCAGGGCGGGAAGATGCGATCCGACAAAGAACCATTCACGTGACGCGTGACGCGTAGGTGTGGGTGAATAGTCGCAAGACGAGAATAGAACGGATGACCGGCGTGGTCCAAGGTAAAAATATATACGCATAAGCATACGGTTGCGTTTATATGTATGAAAAACTGTGAAGAGAAAATCTACGTGGCATTTTGCCCCGAAAAAAGAAAAAAAAAAGAAGAGAACAAAACAGAAACAATGAGAATAGTAATAATAATGGAAACAATGATGACAATAAAGTGATGTGAATAAAAAATAATACTCTAACAATAATAAAATGAATCTGATAAGCAGAATGAAATTTAAATCGTTACATTTATTTCAATTTCATTCCACAACAGAATAAACAAAGAGAATCCTTTTCTTCATCCGTAAAAAAAGAAAGAAAAATAATATAATATAAAAATAAATATAGATGGAAAAAAAAAAAAAAAAAAAAAAACAGGGATGGAACGAGAAGGTGAGTTATAAATGCGATTTCGCCAGCGGGTACTTCCAATAACGCGCAACAATTCATGCACCTGAGTGGCATCGTTGCAACTTCACGTTTTCATTTATATATATATATCAACATATACACAACATACCAAGTGGGAAATGCGCCATATTTTTATTGGATAGAATTCTGCGCAGTGGCGCGTGTAACGATCGATAGGTACACACCGCGCGGCTATAGAATGATATTTACCCGCGCGCACAGTACCCAAAGGGTGTATATATATATATATCTATATATATGTGGACGAGGCGTCGGCGTCGAGGCGAAGACGTCGATCGAATACAAGCGAATTGTATCACAGTGAACCCCCGGTTTCCCATTTCGTACCACCACTTTATATCCGCTCATCCCTATATACATATACATGAACATACACCTATATATTTATGTACCAGTTGGACGGTTACTCTATCGCTCTTCATTGGTGCTGCGCCCGATACGTCCAAATATCCAGGGAATGGACAAATACAAAAAATAAATAAAAATTCACGAATCTCGCCTGGCTATTCACTCGGTCGTTATCTGCAACTATTTTCCTGTTTCATCCTACATACTCAATATACGAATCGCTCTCACTCTCTTATACATCTCGTTACACTCACTCATACCGATCCACACACACACACACACTTATATCTTTGTCGCACTCTCATCATTTTCAGATGTTACATCGTTTTCACATTTCTATGTTTGTCCTATCTCCCCTCCCCTTTCATTTTTATTTCTCTATATATCTCTCTATCTCACTGCTTCTGTTTTTGTCTCTATTCTCGCGCGCGCTCGCCTATTGATTACGAGGCGCACTTGCCAATTTACCGGCAACACAAAACACGACGATACAGAGAGCCAACATCAGCCACGACAATGGCGCACGTGAATGCGAAAGTGAGACACAGTGAGATGAGAGTAAGTGAGAGAGCAGGAAACCTCGATTTCGCACAATCAATGAGAGCTTTGGCGTCGACGCCGTTCTCTACATCCCCTATTGTATATATATATATATATATATATATATATATATTGTTTGTTCTTCCTCACTACCCCATCTCGCTGTCTCCCTCTCACACATACACACAGTTTGTATATTGTGTACTCATACATGGATTAAACCGGCTTTCGCATATATACTTCACTATATATTGCCAATGTCGAAATAATATTATCAACACCGCGGAGTGGTGCGATTCCACAACAACGTCATCGTCCGATTAATTAGAATGCCCACGGGCCGTTGGTAATTGCGGATAATCACGAACTGATCAGTCGTACGCTACTATATATACACATTCAATGGACTTGTATACATATATGAATTTAAAAATCAATTGCGCTCGCGATACTTCACGTCGCGCAATTGCCCATGCACTGATGCTTCATTCCCCCCCTTTCGTAACTAATCCCCTCACTTATACGAGTTCCGATTAGGATCTGTCATTATGACCCTGACAGCGACGAGTCAACGGCTGTACGTAATTACGCTGTAATTACGAATCGATCAGCGGATATGTCCAGGGTAAACGAGAGAAAGAGTGAGTGCTTGCAAAATGAGAGGTAGATGGGAGGTTGAGCGGGAAAAAAAAAAAATTCCCAGCGAAAAAAAATAAAGGGTAGAAAAAAAAAATGCGACAAGTATAGCGAGGATTTTAATTGGATCTGGACAGTTTCGACGGCAGCTTGACACGTTCACTGATGGCAATGGCGAGTCAACTGGTTTGCGATAATAACACTTGGTCGCAGTGGGGTATATATATATATATATATATGAAAGAAGAATGAGTGAGATGGAAAAAAAAACTCGAGACAGATTAAATGCGTCCCGCGTGAATCACAATGTATACATACACACAGACACAGCGCGTAATTACGATTAATTGCCCACAAGTATCATTATTAAATACATTGCATTCTCGAATATTGACGAGTAGAAAGCTTTCATATAAATCATCGTTGAATTATAATGAAGAGAAAAAGATTGATTTGAGTGGAAATATAAAGAGAGAAAAATTAATTCTTACATAATATTGCGAAGTCTGTTCATGTTTGCAATGAACAAATTCGACCTTAAGAACTTTAAAAAAGTGTCTAACAAGAGAGCCCATACGACCGTGGTCCTGCACGTCAGGCTACGTCACGCAACCATTGCGGTAAAACGACAATACAGAGTTGAAGTCAGTGTGAAAGAGAGAGAGAGATACAGATATGCATAAGAAGTATATAGAAATGAGACTGAAACTTTCCGGGACACCACGTGTAGCCTGGAGGACGAGGGACCGAGAGTTGAAGTCACCACCACGCACCACCGCGTGTTTTCTTAATAACGACGACGCGCCGGGCGAAAAACATGGGTATTATATATTTATATATATATATATATATATATATATATATACGGAAGAAAGTGAAAGAGCGACGAGAAGGGAGCGGTACAACGAGAAAAGATAAAGAAAAAGGGAGAGTAGAAAAGTAAAATTCTAAAAGTCTTGGCAATATGAGCACGAGTGTGCTCTAGGTGGCCTCTCATCTTCTCTCTTTTCTCCGCGTGTGTCCAAGACGGAAAAAGTGCCGACACGAGTGTCTCTCCCATTCCACACATATACGAGAGTTAAGTGTGGAAGTCTGGTGACGTCCTTTTTCCCCGCCTATATAATTCGCTCACTGTATCTTGCTCATTCTCTTTTGGGTTTCACTATCCGTCACCCTCTCGCTCACTTCCCCCAATATATATATATATATATACGTTTATAATGTAGTGAGCGACCCCTCGGCCCTTTTCCTGCCACGTTCAAATTCACGACACAGAGGGAGAGAGAGAGAGATTGCTCTCGAGTATTCACACACACACACGTTTGGTATTTGTATATACATATATATGTCTTTCCATACCAGCAAGGAGAGAAATATCATTGGAATCTCTTCTCGAGACTCATGGAATTTCGTTTCAATCCCACCCGGAATTTGTCATTGATTTTTACGTGTGATTTAATTGCGCGCCCCAAAGGAATTGATTTCTCGACGATGGAATATTTTCGCAAGGGAAGAAAAGAATGAGGAGAATATTAGAGACGATATTTTTCTCTTTCATTTTATTTTGTGTTGAATAAATTATGCATTGATGTATGGAGGTGACAATTAGGCACAGGCGGAGAAAGAAAAAAGCATGTGGAGAGGAAAAAAAAAAGAAAAAAAAATGATAAAATAGAATAAGGAGGCGAATGAAGAGTGAATTTCAATTGGGCTTGTGAAATAATTACTGGCCGGTAAACCGCATAAATTATACACGTATGTGGTGTATGAGGGGGAGAGAGAGGATATGTGTATGTGTAGTGGGTACGGGGCAAAAACGTCGTATATCATCGGTCGAGAGATGCCTGCTGGTATATAGATACACACTCGTGTGCGGTGATGAAAAATAATATTTTGCCACTGCCTTGCAGGCTAATTTGACTATACAAATATATAAAGTTTCATGTTTTTATCACGCAAACGTCATCAGCACCTATTTCATTTCTTCATTTATATTTTTCTTCCTCATTCCGTTTTTTTTTTTTTATAATATAAAAACACCGTGGGTGTGCACACAATTCGATAGCATTATGTCAGTAACATATGTATATATATATGTATGGATTTTAATATATATACACTCGGCACATTCATATTTAGGAGGTTATAATTCATATTTGAATAAATACGTTCGATCTCATCGTCGAGCGAGCGACCAATGAAAAACAAAACTACGCATTTAACGACTACACGTGGCTGTTTTTTTGAAAGTTATTTATGTCATCGTCAAAATAATTTATTCATCACCAAGGTCATGGGTAAAATATTTCACTGACACACACAAACACACATTTATAAATATTATCTATGTATATTTGTATAAATACACACATAATCATCGACACACTATGGCATTATGTAAATATTTAAAATATGCATATATTTATAGTTAGACCCAATTGTTCAACCATCATATAACTGTGCTAATATACCTCTAATTTATATTTGATTTCATCCAACCGTAGGTAAATTTCACCATTTGATTTACCATCAATGTAACTTTCACCTATCGCGTACTTTCCCATCGCTCGTCTTGCTACCTGTTACTTTTTTATCCGTTTCCTTCAATCATAAGTGTTACATCCTGAATGAATAGGAGTATTCGACTTATGATTTCCCTTTATTTAATTTGCTACATTTATTTATCTACATTATTAATTTATCTTTTTTATTTCTCCGCTGTTTTTTTTTTCATTTTTTCACCGATATATCAATACCTTAAAGAACCTTTCTCGTGAGAGAGTGGGAGAGCACAATTTTCTGGATCGCCCATTACACAAGTTCCATTTACGACTGTCAACTAACCACTCGTGTGGCATATACAATATGAATGCAAGTTGATGACTTTCACCCGCTTCAATGAAGTAGAAATAATTTAAAATAATTGCATACTATTGCAAGACAGTCATGGCAATATTCGCAGAATTTTTCTTTTTTCTCTCGTTACCACAAACACAGTGTATATAAAGTAAACGAATGTTATATTGCTGAAGTGTAGAGATAAATTATCATGAGAACGTGAGCATAAGTAAGAAAAAAAAAAGAAAAGAAACAATTGGGAATAAAAGAATGAGGATGAAAAACAAAAAAAAAAATTGCCAGTTTGAAAAGGAGAGTTTGAGAGTGTGAAAGTTTTGCATCGTTATTTCGGGTTATTAAATAACGTGACCCGAGGCTGATTCCCTCGAGCATACCGCGCACGCACACATACACACACATCCGATAAAGGGAACAAGGGACGACGAAGTTTTCTGTGTGCGGGATATGGCTACAAGAAGTGGGCGCCGACGAGCCGCAAAATTGCTGTCCCCGCGGGGGTCATACGTGCGCCTCCAAACCGGAACAAAATGCCACCCCACGTTCATGTTGGTTTTTTTTTTATTCCCTATACCAACTACTATATACGTGCGCAATTTTTTTAATTTATTTCTACCATCCCTCTACTACAATTCAATACAATCAACGAATGCAAAGAAATAAAATGCACGGAACGCGCGCGTGCAAATGAGTGTGTGGCACGTACATACAAGTGATTAATCGTTTCATCTAAATCATTTCCATCCCGCGTATGAGACTTTTGATTGATGTGAATATGACGAGAATGAACAAAAGCGTCACATCGTGATGCCAAAACGACAGCAAATAATATCGAAAATATCTGTGGGATTCTCTCTGTATAATAATATATATTCATATATATATATGTATATATGTGAAGGCGAAACTGTCGCTAAATCGGAACAGGTTTGTTCGCGTTCAAGGTTATTTTACTGATGTCCTTCACAGCTACACGGGACGAACACTGTGAACGCAGGTCTCCAAGGTCTTATACATCTACGGCGACGACGACGACGACGACGACGACGACGATGATGACGATAAACGCGAGTGAGAAAGAGAAATGCACACATGTATACACATGAAAGAAAAAAAAAAAAATAATAATAAGAAAATGAGAGAGCGTTATCTCGTCGCCACGACAAGACGAAAAACGCCCATCTTGTATACTCAATGCACGTGAGTGCTATGTATAATATCCCGAGGGGTATAAGTAATTTACCAATGTAATAAAAAAAAATAAATAAATAAATAAAAATTGATGAGAAGAAAAAATAAATAAATAATAAATGGAAAAATAAAAATGACAACATGAATTGGTCAATTTAACGCAGAGGTATTCGATTCCCAGGGCGGTATATATAAAATTAGCACAGGAGAAGAAGAGGAGAAATAGTTTCACAAGCGCTCGATGATTACGCTGTTGGAACGTGAAACGACTGAAATATCTTTCATGGCGATAAATGGTTTTAGATATAGGTATATATATATATAGGAACGATGAGCAAAATCTTATCTCTTACATATACATTATATATATACTGAGATTGACTATTGAAGAAGGGAGCACACCATATAACATTGAGTGGCTATATGTTACATGATCTTAACACGTTTGGGCTTACATAGTGTGCTTGGTTCAACGCGTCGTGTGCGCAATGGCCGCGTAATGGAAGGTATAATGGTGGAAAATGACGACGGTAAAGGCGATAATTTGCGAATTTACTGCAGAGGGCGTTAAGAAATTCATATACCTCTTATGAAAATAAATATATACGGGTGTATGTATATGTTTTTATTATTATTTTTGTTTCTCTTCCAAATAGGTGTATTGGTTTGATTCTCTTTACAGGGAATAATGAGAGAGTTACAATTGTCTGGGTTAAATCTCCCTCGGCCACCCGCAGTGAATCTCTCTCTTCCTCTTGCACGCACTCGACACTCAACTTGGCTCTAAGTGTGTAAAGTAATACAAATTGTCTGAAATCATTTTCGATTTAGCGAACACGTGTTTACCATGTTAGTCTTGTTATTTGAATACGATAATTGGAACTGAAGTGAAATAAAAACCACAAATATGAAAAAAAAAAAAAGGGTGAAGAAAACAAAAAATGATAAATAAAAAAATATTTGTATTTTTAGATGTGCTTTGAACTAAGAATTATTTCATCAGAAAAAGATTTCCATCTCACTCTTGTGCTACTACTTATGAGTATATATATATATATGATATATGTATATATATATCGCGGCAAATTTCGAAGTTATAAGTTATTTATGGATAAATATAGTGTCAGTGAAGAGGAAAAACATCTTGGCAGCGGTGGATGAGTCAGTTGGAGAAATCTGTTTATAACTATACTGAGGAATGTTCGACGGTATTATAAATAAAATCGAAGGTTTCGATATATGATCGTTTTGGTATGTATCATGAGGTGGTAAAAGAATCATTTTCCGATTAATAAAACAACAGCTGCTTGCGAAAATAGTACTAACAATATAATAAATAAAATGTTAAATTGATATATAAAGTCTCAGTAAATATCTGGCATCAACAAAAGAAATAAATATGTACATATAAAAATAGAGACTGGTAGAGACCGCCATTGCTTTTGATCTCTCGGCTATAACTGTTTTGCTTTCATATAGAATGCACAATGAGATATGTCACAGCACAAAGTAATGGAAATTGCGGTCATGAATTGCAATGCGAGTTGAAGAAAATTAAATGCTGAATAAAAGAAAAAGAGAAAAAAGTTGAATGAATTAAAAAAAAAAAAATGGGAATGATGATGAGATTGAACGAGAAGAAGACACAAATGCAATAATAGGTACGTATGTATCGGTCTTAATGTAGTCAAGAGGACAGAAAAAAATAATGAAAAAAAAAAAAGCGAGAAACGATCTCGTAGTACGAGAACTATATAACTCTCGTTCGTTTTGATCACTGGTAGACTGTGTTTACGTGGGTAGCTCGTTATCAGCACAAATTACCTTCGCTCCTACGCGTTTAATTTAGTCCCACCGCTGACTGTGCAATAATAACATATATAGCCCCGAAGGCCCGGGGAGAATACATGCGCATATACATACAGATATGTATGTATATAGAGTCAACGCGAGTCTGGACGCGTCGTTTGGCCGTTATGTTGTGTGTATGGATCGATCGTCGCACTCTCGCAATTTTGTATTTTTCCACTTAACGTCCATTTATTCAGCTGACAAAGTTAAATCATCGTGGTCTAAATGTCCACTCGCATACACATACATATATATATATATATACCATATACATCGATTTTTTTTATTCCAATCTCGCGTATAATCGAATTTGTGGGCAATGATGTTGAAATTGATGATCTAACGAGAATATAATAAAATTTATCAGATTGAAAAAAAAAAAAAAAACACCAATTATATATTGTAGACAATTTTGTACTCTCTCCAATCATTTAACGATTGTCAACACGACATCACAATTGTTGCGAATAAGTCTCATGATGAAAACCATTATCACATCATATACTATTATTATACATTGGGGTTTGATGTGTATTGCTTGGTGCTGTTGCTGCTGCTGCCAGTATACAAACTACTAAACAATGAATAATTTCCATTTTGATAAAGTTTGAACGTGTTACATGTAGAAATGTATGTATGTATATACATAAAGTATGAGGGCAGTAAATTTCACTATTAAACGACGTTGACAACAGCCAGTCTATATTATTTATTGCAATGTATTGTGTGCGTTATTATTTAATCAAATGCATCAAGAGTGAATATTCGTGTCGCAAATATATCCCAGGTGGTTTTATGTA
This sequence comes from Zele albiditarsus, assembly GCA_958496275.1. Taxonomy (NCBI): domain Eukaryota; kingdom Metazoa; phylum Arthropoda; class Insecta; order Hymenoptera; family Braconidae; genus Zele; species Zele albiditarsus. The sequence continues at coordinate 14,220,993 of OY292410.1, forward strand.
CATACACATGTCTAACATGATTACTATCACATATAGCACGCTATTCTAGTGGTCCATAAATATGTGAATAAATACATACATACATGAAATATAATCGTGAAATCGAAAATTACAGTCACATTATTACCATGACATGGCGCGAAACTAAGATTAAAGGAATCAAAGAGCTTTTCCACATACGAGGTTAAACTGTATTTGACTCTTTTTCTCAGAGTTCGTATATGGAATTTCCGAGAACGAATTAAAAGTAATTTATTGAATGCCATTATGAGAATCAATTGCTCTGTATCAGTGAAAATATCAGTCTTGGAAATCGGAAAAATTTCAAATTAAAATTCTTGTCACGTGTCACCACTTTTTATTAACAGAAAAAAAATATTGAAAACAAAAAAGCTCCAATTATGAATTATGCACTAGACGAAAGTCTAATCTCACGATAATAATATCAAATATCTACAGTTCAAGTGGTTAAAAATAAATATGAAATTATTGATCCAAATTTTTCAATTATTTATAACGATATAATTTTAAAATTAGAGATGACACATTATTATTAAATTTAGCAGTCCCCAATTGAGAAGATTGTATCCTAGCTCATGATCGGAATATAATGATATGTTTAGATAACAATCTAACTATTTAAATAATTTCAATCATTTATATAATTAATCACAGCAATAATGGAAACGTGCCCAACACTAATGTATAATACATATGGGTTTGCTAATGTTCACATCTGCGGATATAAAAGCTCAACATGAGAGAGTATAAAGTAAAATTAGCCCATTACTCAATAGGGAATGCGCCGGGAAAGTAACTCAAGGACGTATGTGTACCGAAAATATATATCGTGGTCATAAAGAAGTGAACGCGCCCACTGACGGGCAAATTGGGAACGCAACTGACGATGCTGAGTATCAAGCAGAGAGAGCATACATATCATATTATATATGTATATGTATGTATACATGTGGTACTCTATATACTCCCTCGAAACTGTTTCTGATTCGACGGTAATTGAAACGTAACGACCGGATGCGAATAGATACAGCGATAAAGCAACCAACGCCGACGCCGCGCGTTTTCCGTTCGAAGGTTTACAGTCAATTACTTCGACGAACAATGGGCCCAACTTTATTTATATATGTACGACAACGAATGACAACCGTTAACCACCGTATAAGATTCCAATCCAATTTGAATTGTTAAATATACACTCGGAAAAAAGAGATAATAGTCTTGAAATTAATAAATAATATCCGGAATATTTTAGTGAAAAGTGACTCAATTATAGTAATAGAGTCGAACGCGAACGAGAGGATGGATAAAAATATTAAACGTGAGATAAAATTTTCTCATTGTTATTATTCTAAAGATTATAACAATATCATACTTTTTCGTGACCTCGTTCAATTTTTTGGTGGATTCAATTAAATTCTAATGGATAAATATTGATTACATTAAAAAAGTATAATTAAAAAAAAAAAAAAAAGCCCTCAGGGATTGTAGATTTGTCAGAGTCAGATTAGTCTGAATTGAGTTACACATATGAAATTATTCAAATGAGTCTCGCGGATTAAGCTATTGAGCTAGTCACGGAATATTTTCATCGTAGCAATAGCAACCTCCGTTAACAATGTTTATTCAACATTGTGAGCTTCCCAGGTATTCATTGAATCAACAATAACATGACTATTGCCGCGCTGTTTCTGGTATTACCGCAATCCAGTGATAGAATTCGCCCGTCTAGAGCATTATTCACTAATATACATAAGTGAATTGACTTTATCTCAGACCTTCCCGAGACAGATTTGAGTAACATTTGTACTCTGTATTGTATGTCCCTGTACCGCGAGATTAACTCTGACTTACAATCTAAATGTTCATCATTGGGCATAACTGAAATTTCACAATGAAAGAAAAAGTAGAAAATTTAATTGATTTTTCGATAAACATTCCTCCATTATTATGTCTGTAGCGGGAATCGAACCCTGATCGCTGGCGCAAAATGTCAAGCACAGAACCACTCTGCCAACTAGCGACACAGTCGACATCTATGTGCTACAACAATATAAGTCTGGCCAAAGTGTGTCTGTGTATGTGTGTATGTGTTCTTCTTGATCATTATATTGGTGAATAAATTTGCATCAAAATGCCTCTCAACGTTTTTTTATATTTGTTTCATTTACTTATTTTTAAACATGAATGATGTGATCTTGGTCAAGGACACTATACATTTATGAGCAAATCTATCATTCAATTCAACGACAAAAAATATCCATAACTAGTCGCCCGCAATTCATTCACGTATGTGTGTACCCATACATTATATTACGTCAATCAAAAAGTCTGTAAACTTTTACGCTCACGAATTACATGAGAAAATATAATGGTTAGAAGAATAATTCCAAGGGTCTACATATGTCGTACGATACAAGGTCATATCTAATATCACGATATGATGATGCGCACGCAAGCAACACCGTCCACACATATATCATCATTTTATCATTGTCGTTGTCGTCTTTGTCATTGTTGAGTTCGAGCGAAAAGAATTGACACACGATATTGCGCAACTATGGAAAATTAACAGCTTGGTCACGCAACGATGCACCTGTAGCGATTTTCGTGACGTCCCGGTGATTTGGCGTGTTTAGTAAACGACCCGACGAGTCATTAAACAGAGAACACAAGCAATTAATTATCGCGTTTGCGTAATCGTTGCGCGCGCGCGTGCCCTCAACATTGCTGCTGTAGTAGTTGTACATATATAGTCATTGCGTAACTATATTCGCCTGGGTTTTCCCCTTCAATGGGTTATGCCCTCGAGAACACTAGTCAGCAAGAGTGTAAGAGCCAGCGATGGAGAAAGAGTAAGAGAGCGGTCCACACCCGTCCATCCTTCCCAAAATTATCCAAGTACGACTCTACACATCTCATATTGATGAACATTAAATTATCATAAATATTTGTAATATTAAATGTAATGTCATATTACTGTTCCACGTGTCGTCGTAATAAAAAAAATATATATATATATATATATAATTGAGAGAAACTTCGCGTATCATCGGAATTTTATTCAATTTATTTATTCTATTTTCTCTTTTTTTTCTTCTCCATCTCGTGAATGAAAAAGAATTTGTCGTAACGGTTTGCACCAACAGCTAGCTTATGGGGCAACGTCCGGTAAATATATATATATGTTTACGAGCGAAGACTCCCAAGCCCCCTTGGTAAATAAAAATAATACGACCAAAGAGAGTCAATGGTAGTAATAAAAAAAAAAAAAAGAATAATAAAAAAGAAAGAGACGAAAAAAATATGTATATATTCTTGGGTTGGATACACAGTGCAAAGAGTGAGGAGAGAAGACACATGAGGTTGACAATGTGTGCACGGAGTGGTGACGCAAGAGTATAACAAAGAGGGAGAATGATACTGAAGAAAAGAAAAAAAAAAATGATACACACTACACACGCAACACAGGGGATCGTCTACATATATGGGTATTATAAATCAAGGAACGATTCGTGAGGATGAAAAAAAAAAAGAAAAAAAAGAAAAGAATAGAGCAATGTTGAGAGGAAGAGAGCGAAATATAGTGAGGGAGGAAGCTGGCGCTGCGGTCATGGTCGTACATCACCGTTGGTATTTACGACGCACCATCATAAATCAATGATGCATGGACAGTACCACGCGCCCGGTTGGACGAAATTCCTATCTCGATTGTCTTGGAGCCCTGTTTTAGTAAATGCCAACCCCATTTCCGCTTTCTGTAAGTCTAACTCTGGTCCACACATGTACAAGCACGTTCTCGTGTGATAATCAGGTGATTTAAAGAAGAACTAAAGGAGAGAGGGGAAAAAAAAAAAGGATGGAAAATGTGCTATTGATATATTCACGAAAAATTTGCCAATAGACTATTTTAACCACAAATATATAGAATGACGCGGCAAAGTTCGACACCTTCCTTCGTAAATCTTCTATATGTATTGTTTGACTATGGGTCTTTAAACGCCATTTAAACCATGACTCTTTCTGGCCACCCGCCGTTTTCTCGTTCAAGCGGAAAGGATCGTTTTAACGAAGCTTAGACAGACCAGGTCAAACTTCTTATTTCAATGCTTCACAAGAGAAAGAGAGAATGAAAGGTAAAAATATATATGTATACAATCAGCGCCAACGGTTATGCGTATAGCCCGAGAGATGCCACAGCGTGCCGTTGCCCTTTACGCTTTATTAGGGGACTCGGAAATATACCTCCTGTCGTTCAAACACAAAGGAAACTGTCCTACGCCACCAGCTGATCCAGCATTATCCGTCAGAGATCGAGTTACGTAAATCGGGGATTCACTCACGCGCGCGCACACTCACTCCAATGGTTTATATATTGTCTCATCCATATGATCAAGCGAATCAGCAATGGAGAAAAAGAGAATAGGAAAAAAAAAAGTGAAGCAAAAAAGAAAATAAAATCCGAAGCAAAGAAAAAATATGGAAACACTTGAATTTTCATCATGTCAAGATGCGCGACCTTTTTTTTTTTCATTCATTTTAGTATGTATGAAATTTTTATGATGGTAATTTATTACAAAAGTATGATACTTTGATAGAGTATGTTTTAGTAAATCAGTAGGCAATATAGTGGGGTTGTTGGGTCACACGTGAAATGCTCCGAGCACGTTCCCAAGGGGCGCTTGAGGTATAGATATGTATATATATGAATGTATATTCTCCTTTCATACATCCTGTTACTGTCAAATGTTGGGGATCGGCTTGTAAACTTGTAACGTCTATCTATGGGAGATGCGCCCTTGTACCCAAAACGGTTGATCTATTCTCAATGAGATATGCAGCAGCATCAACGACATTACCAGTAGCAGAATAAATGGATCATCATGTGTGTGCATGCGTGAGTATGTAAATGATTCTAGTCTTGTATACGCACGCATAAATATATGACAAAACCTCTTTGTGAAATATTCATTTTCTGGTGAGAGTTAACAGTGTTTAACAGTGAAACAAAAAAAAATCAAGAAGAGAGAAATGTGCAATGGAATTTGCACACACAGATGACAGTGTAACACGATATTTTTTTCATATTCTTCCATACAATATGACGTTCAAGAAGGTACTTTACATACGTCATAAAAAATATGTAAAATCCTGTGGTGAATTTATGACAAAAAATAATTTAATAAATGAAAAATAGAAATAAATAAAAACTGACAAATCTTTTCGTTTCTTCTCCCTTTTTTTATTCTCTTGTTCAATGGGTGTGGAAAAGAAAGCAAAGATACACATTATGGGCGGCAATTTTATACAACACAAAGCGATGAGAGGTTCACTACAAAAAAAAAAAAAAAAAACGGAAAGAAAGAAAAAGACAACGAAAGGGACGTGTTCCCTTCTCATGGGAATATATCCATTGTCTCTCAGGCACAACCTGCCAGTGAGTTCCGGCCCGACACGAAGTTGCTTTGGTATATAAGGTATAACTTGAACCAAACGATGCTTGGCAATATATACCCTGCACAAGGGAGTACATACACTGCCGGGAGGGAAGGGAGAAAAACACAGAGAGAGGACACGAAACCTTTTAGTTACGAATTTGGCATGACCCCGAAACGCCGTGCCGCGTTCATCGCAACAACCCAACCATGCCCGACTGTAACACATACATACACCCTTGAACTTTTAGCTCTCTTGCCTGCCGCGTGTGTGCTCGAGCAAACTTCTCTCTTTCGTTCCCATCAGTGGGTGAAAAAGGGGAGAAACGGTAGCCAAAAAGAGACCTCAACAAATCGCTTGACTGCACGTTTCAAAATTATTTCCGCCACAAATATAACAATTAATAAATACAATCAATTCTCATGTTCTCAATTTCATTATATTCTATCAATCATCATCGTCAAACAGTAAAAATTTTCTATCATGCAGGATCGTATTTCCCAGGTGTATAAGGATCCGAATAAATTAGCCGAAGGAAAGTATATTACTATTCTTAGGTACATATATATATATATATATATATTGATGTATTAAAAAATACGTAAAATTCTCACAGTTATCCGTCCTTCAATTTAATAATGATGAGCGTTCAAAATACAAGCAGTGGCTATAATTTATGGGTGATATTCTCAAGGTCCCTACTCTCTATTACTTTTTTCATTTAATTAACCTATAAAACCCTTCAATATTTAAACATCCAATTCTTCAACAATCCTAGAGCTATATTAGAATTTGATGTATATGAGAATTTCAAGAACCTCTGATGATGAGTTTGTGATTAAATTCCTCATAGTTTGAAAGTTTCGAGATGCAGACTGTTAGAGATAGTGTTGTTTAGATTGTCTGACTGATTGATCAAATATAAATATTTAATTGCCGACTTTTTTTTCACATACCTGATATAAATGATGACGCCGTTTGTACATATCCTCTTCCATCCGCTAGGTGCAGCAATGGCCTGTTGCGGCTGTTGCTGTTGTTTTTGTTGATGATGCGTCACTACACTACCGTTCATAGTCAACGCAACATTGTTGCTGTGTTGCACATTAATCTGTGACACCAAATGCGCAGCCTGCTGCGCACACACAACACCACCACAATTATTATTACTATTACCACCAACCCCTTGATCCACACCCACAGATTGTTGTAAACTCTGACACTCGGGACTACTCAAACTGCTGCTACTATAAACAGATTCTCCAGTATCCGAACGCACTGATTCACAACCAACTTCAATCCCCCTCACTTGATTATTACTATTATTAGTACTACTATTGTTACTAGTACTATTATCATCATAACAACCACGGTTATTTAAATCCAACGAATCTTGATGAATTACACGCGTTTCATTGCCAATTATTTCGTGCTGCTGCGATTGCGATTGCGAATCAATTTCAAGTGAATAAATTCCTGTTGAAACTTGTATACCGCCATTATGTCTTACATAACTCAAACGCGCGTTGTCATCGATATTATTGACAATGAAATTATTTTCATTGACACCACCCAACGATGTATTGCCACCATTTGTTGGGTAATTATCTGGTAATCGTGAAATAGAATATCCTGAATTTCCACCGCCTCCGCACGATACAATTGCCTCGTAATGCGTTTGTGAAAATGTTTTATTGTTATCGTGATGATGATGGTGCTGATGACGATTATTATTATCACCACCACCACCAACAATCACTGCACTGCTTGGTAATGCTGATCTTGTTGCTGTTGATGCAGTTGCAACAACACCCGAATCACTAGTACCACTCAAACTGTCCCCATCACTTTGCCCTGGACTCCTAACTGCACTTGTAATATTGTTATTATTACTAGTGTTATTATTAATTTGTACACCGCTTGATGTTAAAGCATCGAGATCAATTTTATTTACGTTACTGGGCGAACCAGTCGCCCTACCATCAATCAAACTCGACGTTCGATAATTCGTTGAATTGTATTCATCATCATCCTTGTGTTGTTGTCGTTGCTGTTGCTGTTGATGTTGTTGTTGATGTTGCTTATTTGACGAAACGACATTGCAATTGATTAATTCAATTGATTCACCAAGACAGCAAGTGGCGCCAGGTTCAATTTCATTATCCGCTTCACCGGTAGCACTTTGTGTTGTAACAACATTGTAATTTGTTTTGGCGGGAAATGTTTGTTGTGACGCCGCCACTTGGGGCAGCAAACCCTGATATGGTGCTTGTTGTTGCTGCTGTTGGCGTTGAGGTGAAGTTTGATACCCTCCTGTTGATCCGTCAGCATTATTATGTCCTATTGCTGTGGTATAAGCGAAATTATCGCCGGGAACATAAACTAACACGCTGTTTTGTTGTATACCCTGTGTCTCTTGCTGTTGAGATATGTGTTGTTGGTTTGATTGATTATTTCGACGATTAATTTGATGGTGATGATGATGATGGTGCTGTTGAAGATGCAATGAATGCTGCTGCTGCTGTTGATAATGTTGTTGTTGTGGTTGTTGCTGCTGTTGATGAATGTGATTTTGGGAAGCAGGGTGAGAAATAGGCTGCTCAGGCTTGCCGGCCATGGTCCAGGTCCAGCAGTGCAAGGCGCCGCGCCACCGACATCACTGGAACACACAGCGCACGCCTCCGACGCTCCACTAGCCCTTGCGGCATCCTCTAAATCAACAAACAAGTTTGAATAAATAAAGAAATAAATAAATTAACAAATATGGAGTCATAATGTATTATTATGTTTATTCTATTTTTCATTGTTGTTCATGTACTGTGTCTCATCTGTCAATCATTAACTTATGCCACATGTACGTTTTGAATCGAATATCTCATATATGGCGATTAGATAACAATCGATCAATGAATATAATTTGAATCGATTGAAACTTCGATTAACATTGAAAATAAATTGAAATGTCGCAAAAAATTAATATTATTATCCCTTCAGTGTGTTTGTAGATTATTATTATTATTAATAATAATATCATAATTATTATCGTAATATTGCGCCATAGCGATACATTGAGAGCAAGGTTACGTTTAACCGAGTTGTCACATTAAACGTAAGAACAAAATCGTAAAGATAACCAACAGAGTGAGAGCACACACGCATGTAAACATGCACATATACAGAATGGTAAAACAAACAAACAAATATACATATATGTGCGCAACACGATACGAATCACTGACGAGAGAACGAATTACCTATGGCGTAACAGCTTGTACCGTGCATTGGATGCATATGTACGAACTGAGTCGTGTTCAGTGAATCCCGTTGACATCACACACGCGAGTGATTAATCCGAAAATATGTTGGTTTTGTATCACTGTTGTGTTGTTGTTGTTTTTGTTGTTCTTGTTGCAGCACTAATTTTTATTTATTTTTCACTTCTCCCCGCAACTTTTAATATATTCATTGACTTGTTTTGGACTATTTTTGGTGTACTCTTTTATAATACACATTAATTGTCACAAATCGCCACGACGATGCAACAGCAAAGCCGTTATAATAATGCTGTGATGTTATTTCCTTGCTCCTTCATTTGATATTGATGTAGGAAAAAAAAAAAGAAAATGATAAAAAATAATAATAACACAACGACGTTGTAAATAAACGAAACTGCGACGTGGAGTAAATCGATTTTTGATGCTCACTCAAGGACGCAACTGAGCACGACAACGAAAACATACACATACACATGTACACTCTCACACACATACACTAGTATAGGTCATTCGGAAAAGAATTATTATTATGGCACACGCGCGTCACACTCATATCACGAGGGGACAAACGACGATGTTTTAATTATGAAATATCAATAAGCAAAATTCGTTCGGCGGAATAAAAAAATAATAATAAATAATTATTTCATTTAATCATCAAGGTAAAATGGAATCAAAAGAGAATGAACGTTATCCAATGGATATGAAACACGTTGCGAGATAATCATTCGGCGTCAATTGGGCAAGTGATGAGAAAATGTAAAACATAAATTGATTAATTTTTTTTTCTGTTTCCTATACTATTCTTTTTTTTTTCTTTTTTTTTTTCGTTGGACTTTTTTTGTTTTGATTGTAGAGATTTATGGTGGAATTGAAAAATAAATACGTGGAGATTAACGTTTAGTTATAAAACGTTATAAAACGACACACGAACGGGACGAATTTTCGTCGTGTTATGACGTCTGTGTCACTACCATCTCCATCGTCACTACACCATCTCTCTACTTTTTACCACACCAACTACAACCTCTATAAAGCCGCCGGGCACCGATCTCTGGTATAAGTCAACTGTATAACCCTCTCTTGTACTCTGTTGAACACCTGCGTACGCCAACAGTATTAAACTTTTTTTTTCCTTTTTCTTTTCGCTCCCACTGTTTTTTATTTTCAATATTTTTTATGTTTCGTTTAATTTAAAAAATATTTACTTTGTTTTTTTTTTGTTTTTACTCAATATGTAACTACACACTTTTTTGTGTTGTTCCGTAGAATTTATCCGAGAATTATTTTCGTTCTCAACCACATACACTGGGTTGTGTATCACGTCACCTTAAATCGCGTCAAGGCCACTACAGGCCTCTCGCTGTTACACGCGTTCTACCGACTATCGCTGCCAGGAGCCGATAAAAATCCCATCCCCGCGGATGCTATACGTGCGCTGTTTTCGCGTAACTGATATTGGAAAAATATGGCTCCCTCTGCATACCCAGAGACCTTTGCGGCATCTCGACAGAGAGCTATGGCCCCTCTCGTAAAGCCATGAATATTATATTCGCCATTGTAAAAACATCTAACTTGAAATGGAGTGCGAATAGGACGCCACCGGTGGAAACATTTTGTACTTCAAAGGTTGATTCAAAATGGTGATTACTTTACGCGGGAATTTTTGATTTGATCAATCCTGCAATTGTGAATTGAACTGTTTCAACTATTTGTTTGTGAAATAGTTTTGATATTGAAAAAATGAGGTTATGTGAGTGAATAATTGTTGAATAAAATCCTTTTTTTTTTCTTTATCATTTTTACTTGCTCCATTGTAGGAATAAACAATTAGCAATTCACCTATAAAAATTAAACTAATAATTCTATACTGGTTGCACTATTATCTATTATTTTTCTGACAAATATTGTGTCAAAAATAATGTAAGATATTGTCGATAAAATACAGATTTTCATCTAAATAAAGATATCAAGCAATACAATATGGATCGGGAGTAAAATTGTTTTTTTCAGCAATTAACAGTGATAATATTTGATGCAGGCAATATTCCGATATAAAAATTATAATTTACACACCGCAAAAATATTTCACATTTATTATTGATTATATTTTTCATGAAACATGTTTATGTTGAATTTCTGTCAGAAAAAAATTATATATTGTATTTATGTAAATGTTTTTTTCTATTTCCTCGCAAGTTGACAAGTGAATTATACCAAAATTGCAATTAATAACTTCATATCACGTCAATTTGACTCCATGCACTGTGTAGTTATTACACGATGACTATGCTAATAACTGGACAATACAATGATAATCGTTTTGATTCTGAAAATTTTATATGAGGGACTGACTTGAGAAAAAGAATGAATTGGCGATTGCTATTACGAGTCATTTTGCAAAAATCTAATTGATAATAATTAGTGATGATTAAACTCTAATTAAATCTAACTCAAATGGAATATTATATCCACCATTGTGAGGAATGAATAGCCATCTTGGAAATAAAGAGTTTGTTTTGTGAACTATGAAAAAATTCGAGGTCTACAAAAGTTTGATCATTTCCTTTTTCAATTTTCTGGTTAGAATTATCGAAAAAAAAATATTGGACGCGGAAAGTTGATACCAAACCTCAATAACCATTTTTCCTTTTCCTATTATACACCTCTATGAATAAGATGATTCAACATACTCCATCATACCGTTCGACTATCTACTTTTTCTTCTCCATTTCATTAACGCGAGAATTATCAGAAGGAGGTGACTTCGAATGAAGTCAGGACGAGTGTTGTGGATTCCGAACAGAATATGCAACTAATCGATCTTCAACCACTTTCATTTTTATTCAATTAAATTACGGTTTGTTTTGTTTATTCCATTATATATATTCATCCTAAAGAGCGTATTGGGCTATAAGTACAACGCGCTCTCTTTTCGTTTTTTCTCATAGTATGCAATTGGAAACAATTACATTATGCCAAAATTTAATCAGAGTCCATGGTAATGAAGCATTCTCAAATTCTTCCGTTTCGACTTTTCACTTCTATACATCTACAATCGTAAGTTCATTTTTCGCGAAATTGTCCATTATCAATTTTTTTATGAAGGAAAATGTCATAATTATGTTTGGTACGAAATAATTTTTTTTAATCAATAAATTCTGACCTAGAATGACGAACCCAGGCGGGGGCACAATTACAAATGTGATAGATACGCCAGATATATGTATGTGTTGTTTTTTTTTGCCTTTTTTTTTGCGGGGGACAATAAAAGTGGTCTTGATTCTCGCGCGTATCTAGGGAATAAGTGCATCATTATTAATTTTTTTCAATTTCATAAATTAATGCGTAGCACATTGGACACGTGATTGTCCTTTGTCCTCGTCATACGCCTCGTCTCTTTCACGCTGTTGTGCATCCCGAATAGGATCAAAATCTTCAAGTATAACCTCCTCAGCACCATCGGGGATCATCAAATGATCACGTGGTGGTAATAAATGTTCCAGTTCCAATGCAGTTGCAGGTTCAATTGATTTTGGATACTCCACAGAGAAGTGTATAGTCAATTTTCCTTTTGTGAATGGATCGCGATAAGCGGGCATACCCTCGCCTGGAATACATTTGAAATCGCCGTGCTTGATGAGTGAACCCGCAGGCGAAGTCAGTAGCAGATCTCTATCATCGAGAGTTCGCACGATTTTTTGAAATCCGCACAATGATTCAGTCAGCGACAAAGTCATCGTCAAAATGAGATTGCTTCCAGAACGCCTGTTGAATTATTTCAAACAGTTAATATAAATATTCATTATTTATTAAACAAATGTATGATCAAATAATTTATCATTATCTTACTTGTACACAGGGTGTTCTTTCTCGTCGAGAACAATGATAATATCACCAGGTTCGAGTTCCGGTTCTTGATCACCCTCCCCATTGAAAAATATCTTCTGACCGTCGGTCATGCCTTGATCAACATGAACTTCCAATATTTTTCTGTCCCTAATTGTTTTCTTCCCATTACAATTCTTGCAACGATCTCGTTGGTTGAATCGTTCACCGTAACCTTTGCATGCTGGACACTTCGACTGCATTTGTTGGACGATTCCGGGTCCTAGTTGTTGGATTTGTAAAATTGATCCGGTACCTTGGCAATTACTACACCGCTCGGCTGAACCTTTCTTACCACCATGACCTAAATTGCGGAAAAAAAATAAATTATCGTATTCATAATAAACAATAATTTTTTTAATTCATGAGTATTTTTTTTTTTTTTGTTTCTTATATTATACTTATCGCTCACCTTCGCATTTATCACATATGACATCTTTCTGCAACGCCAATTTTCTCGTAGTACCTTTGTACAGTTCTTCAAGTGATACAGATAATTGATGTACAACATCCTGGCCCTTCCTGGCACGACGACGAGATCCACCACCAAAGAATAAATCGAAAATATCTGTTGGTGATGAAAACTGACTGTTCATTCCACCTTCCTTCAGTGCTTGTTCGCCGCCATGGTCATAAATACGTTTTTTGTCCGGGTTTGATAATACCTCATAAGCTTGCGAAATTTGTTTGAACTGAAAAATACCATGTTAATAAATGAATAAATATAAGATTGTAAAGTCGATTACATATTCGTATTATCATTGATAATTTTAATCATTATACGGTTGAAAAGTAATTATTGCTATTTACTGACCCGTTCGCCCTCATTGGGATTTTTATCGGGATGATACTTGAGCGCGAGCTTGCGATATGCTTTTTTCAAGTCGTCTTGCGTACAACCCGGCTTTACGCCCAAAATGTCATAGAAGGTTGTTTCCTTCACCATTTTTTTGATAGTACTGTACCACTATCGGAGCTTTTCAATATCACACGGTTTTTTTTCCTGTAAGCAAAAAAAAACAAAATCACTCATATGCACATGTATATACATCAAAGCCCCGGTTATACGATAATGCAATCAGATATCGTGACAGCAATCACGTGAACTGACGTGGAGACAAAGTATACATATTTTATATATAAGTTATTATGTATTTGAGGGACATTTTGAGGATCATCCCTGACTTATTTTACGTAAACTTGCACAGATAACTTTTCTTTAATTTGTTTTTGAGTGATATGTGATGGAAACATACGCGAATGCAGCTTAGTTACAGGCTAATTGATGGGAGAGTAATTCATACATGCTGTCGTATATTAAACTGTCGATCAAATTTCGCATATTCAAGTCAAGACTTTCAAATGGAATTTTGGAAAAATCCGAGAGCACATTGTGCGATAAAATTATACGAAGAAAAATCATTCAGTACATATTCGTGGATGATAAACTTCATCATTGTATTGTGCAAAAAAAAAAACGCTGTAAAATAACGGTGGCAGAATGGTAGAATAGTGATTCTAGTATACAAAAATGGCGGACTGCGCGTCGTGATCCGACATCGGTCTCTCTGGTGCGCTTCATGGTTGTAGGACGATCGGAAAAATAAAATGCCACTATGTAAAACTTTTATAAACTTACAGCGATATCATTTCTCATATGACAATCAAAATAGTGTAGAACAGGACACTAGAATTAACAGAAAACTTTATTTCTGTCGGAAAAAAGGAGTGGAAAAAAGAAATGCGGAAAATTCGATTATTCTTTGCGTGACAAAGCATGTTCATGACAAGCTCCACATCTTGAAGACAACGAGCACATTTTGAGCACAGGAATTAACGATCAAATTAGATTTAGAGAGCTTATGCCAATGCCACGAGGTATAACATTTTCACAATGTATATTTTGACAGAAAACAAATAAAATGAATTAACTTTCGCAATATAATCAACATTAAAGATTTTTAATTCGAAAACTGAGTAATTTATTGGAATAATGAAATCAGTTGTTGAATTTGATATGCAATTATAGAGTTTCAATTAGTCTAACGAATAATTTATTGAATTTGATTCCATCGCGTGGGTGTAAAATCTATGGATGCTTGGCAACCTTCAAACGGTTTTTTTTTTCTTTTCGTAACAGCAACCATTGCGACACAGTTCATGGACGAGGATATATGTATAGTGTGCATAACTTTTGTGCGATAAACGATGACCGGATGTAATGTTGCCTCAAACCCCGTCGGAAAATTCTGCAGACCCTATTGATTACATGGTGGTCATGGTGGAAATTATTTGTTACATTTTATTGATAATGAAATTTTGATGAAGAAATTAATTGGATGAATTCAAAATGCTTACCTGATAAACGATCGAACAAATGTTTTCGACTAAATATATCACAAAATCTTTGTCTCTCACACGAGGTCCGTCTAATTGATTACGAAAAAAAAAAAAAATTGTAGCTGTGATGCTTTCTGTACCTTTGCCTTCACGGATGTATGTAAACCAAGGAACGCACGTCAAATATATTACCACCGCTTCTCGAAAGTTCCCGATGGATAATGGACGTCAGTATCGGGTGTGGGCCAATGAGCTGTTAGATATTACTAGAAAGGTTTGTTCCCAGCGCTCTCAACGTGAATGTGGATATTTTACAAAGTTCACGTAATAAATTTGGGTATTTTTTATTTGCCTCTATATATTTAGTCAACTCACGCACTAGTGAAAAATTCTTATCTTATTGGTTATGGATATTTATTCGCGAATTGAGAAATTTTCTAACCATGATATTTTTATTGGATCGCTCTGATGCAATCGATATGATTGTGGAACACAAATGATGTGTATGATTGAGTTTTTTGGTATACTTTGTGCATAATTGCAATAGACTGTTATTTTATTAGCGTACGCCATCTGTGATGATGATGTTCGATTCGATACAGAATATTGTTACCGACCCTGTAAAATTATTTGAAATATTTTATTTTTTCGCGCCATAATTTTTCACAGGTGCATCAGAATATTTGGCAGGTGAATGGAAATAAATAGAATGTAACAGTTGAAGCCAAATATTTTGCAGGTAGACGGATGAAAAATGAGAATAATTGTTGATATCAAAATTCTTGTATATTTATAAGTAGAACAATGTTAACGTTTGGGTGATGTAGATTTTGTCCTTTTCTTCATTGATTTCACATGATTTTCTATTGTTACACGATACGGTCCATAATGGTATTTCATGGCGAATGTCCTCAGTTTTCCTGGAGTAAAAATATCCTTGTGATCCGGGAATATGCCATTTTCTTTCATAATGATCGGCAGGTCCTTTTTCTTTTTCCCGTGGTCATGAAGATAAGAAGAAAACTTCATGCCATCTGCTGTGACAAAATTCAAACGGTCTGAAAGAAAAAAAATGATCGATAATAGAGGCAAGTTAAATTATCAGAATATTGAGTTTTGTAAAATGGTATTACGTTTCTGATCCATCAATGTCTTCCCGATAACATCACAGAAATCATTGACAACCGCACAATTCAATGGGTTATAAAATAATATGAGGAACGGTAGACGTTCCTTCTCCAATTCCTCAAAATTATCAAGAGTCATTTCTCGTACTATACATTTTTTATGAGCCCAGAGATTAAGGTCGTCGTATTTTTTTACACATCCCTTGAACGTATCACGTTTATCTTTCGACCGTGCATTACCAGGTTTGAAGACTATTGTAGGTTGATTTGGTGGGCGCATATCCGTACTCGTTTCGTTATTGAATGAATAGCTGCTCGTGGTGAATATCATTGTGAGTATATTCATTTCGTTTCAATAAAATTATATGATCATTCTTATATAATTTTTGGATCACATATCAGGAGTGTCATAGCTTACCCATATCTTACATAGAACTGACAATATTCTTTCAAATTCTGAGCAACTCGGCGCAAATTGTCATACTCCGGCATATCTTCTTTATCGAAGTAACCAACAATCAGATGTTTCGTTGTATCTAAATTCTCCAATTCTTTGCTATTGTGTAATTGCTTGATGGGATCTTGTAGTTCGCTAAAAATATAGTCTTTCAGCGGTGTATACGAACACGGTAACCTCGTTCGTTCACCATTCCTGTATGCGATCATTCCCGAATAATCGTACCAGAATCCAAATCGCGATAATACGGCTTCTAAAGAATAATAAAAAAACGATGATTACATAAATTTGAATTCATGAAGGTGACCAATTTAAACAAAGACAAAATAGAGAATTAACTCACTCTCTTTCTGAGAATCCACTTTTCCCATTACAATTTTCTTTCTACGTGGAAACGTTTTTCGCACTAAGTCAGCAACCTCATCGAACTCTTTAGTGAATGAAATATTATACGTGGACTGATATTGGGCGTTATGGAAATTGATAAATACTAATTCATTCATCGCTAGAACCAACAATGATAATGATGATAGATATTCAATCGAATATTGTACTGAATAAATACGAGATTACATGAAATAACCAGTAATTGAATTTTGAAAATCCTGCTCACCTATTGTCACGTCAATATTTTTTCCAGTAAGTATAACTGCTCCACTATTACTAGGGCATCGCGATAGTGATTCCTTAAAACGATTTAAAAGGTACTTCAATATGAAATTTGAATTAATAAACAATCGAAATATACAAATTTAATATGATAAACAACTATTGTACCATTTGACTAGACATTTCGCCGGGTGATGATGATTTCTCAATTATATTTATTTTTGAACTGTCAATAGTCGTGTCAAACACCCGCGCAATAACTCAAGAGACTATTCCATAGCGCACATGCTAACATGCTTATATAGAAGGCCAATGGAACTATATTATTGCTCAGTATTGCGTAACTTTCATAATATTGTGTACACCCATAATGAAGGTTAGGTCAGGTTTTTACAGGAAATATTGTAGCACAAAGATTACACATATCGATGCAATATCGTGTAAATTGAAATTGTGTCATTTTCATTTTATCTTCGGGGGCAATATATTGTGAAAATTGCTCAAATTTTTCAGTCCGCTCGAATAAATTGAATGCCAATCTCCACAACACTTGATTAGATAGCGATGAAGTGTCTGACTGCTGTCAATATCAACTAATTTGACAGTCGGAATAATAACAATACCCAACTTATCAAGAGATCGCACGCATGCAACTATTTTACCGATGGTGCGATTAAATTTCAAACATTCAAATTTTCTATAGGTTCTTCACTTCAATATCTTACGAGTCGAATAAAACATTATGGAGGTAAATGAAATAGAACGGAACATAATTATTGATATCAAAATTTATTAATTGGTATTTTAGATGTTAATATTAACATTTAAGTAATTATATAGATCTTTTTCTTTTCGCCCAGGACTTCACAAAATATTTTATTGACACGCAGTGCCGAGGATACCGGCGTTGGCGTGAATTTGAGACGAATGCCCTCAACTCTCCTGGTGCGTATATATCTTTGAAATTGGGAAACATGGAACCGCAACTCCTTGCTATAAATGGTAGGTCTTTTTTGTTTTTTCCGTATTGTTGGAGAACTCCGGCAAATTTAAAGCCATCAATTGTGACACAATTGATACTGACTGCAGAAAATAAAATATTAAGTTTTATCAATCAGAGTAAATTCAATTATCAAATGATCAATTTGTGTGAATTCCTATTACATTTCATATCCATTAATGTCGTCCCGACAACATCGCAGAAGTCTTTGACACTCTTGTGGTTCAATGGATTATAAAATAAAATGAGGTGCATTCGATTATCGTCCAATTCCTCATAATTATCAAATGTCATTTCTCGTACCATACATTTCTTATGTGCCCAGAGATTCAGATCATCATAATTTTTTACACACCCCTTGAAAGAATCACGTTTATCTTTTGGCCGTGCATTACCAGGTTTGAAGACTATTGTGGGTTGATTTGGTGGGCGCATATTTGTACTCGTTTCGTTATTGAATGAATATCTGCCCAATGTAAATATTATCATTGGTGTTT
Organism: Zele albiditarsus; assembly: GCA_958496275.1. Lineage (NCBI taxonomy): Eukaryota > Metazoa > Arthropoda > Insecta > Hymenoptera > Braconidae > Zele > Zele albiditarsus. The sequence continues at coordinate 14,239,640 of OY292410.1, forward strand.
CAATTCCGTATGAATTAAATAATAATTTTTTTATATATTGCGAATTATAAATATGAAAACTCACCCATATCTTATATAAAACTGACAATTTTCTTTCAAATTGTGAGCAACTCGGCGAAAATTGTCATACTCTGGCATATCTTCTTTATCGAAGTAACCAACGATCAGATGTTTCGTTGTATCCAAACTCTCCAATTCTTTGCTATTTTGGATTTGTTTGACGGGATCTTTTAGTTCGTTAAGAATATAGTCTGTTAAGAGCGTATACGAAAACGGCAGGCTCGTTCGGTGACCATTTCTGTATGCGATCATTCCCATGTAGCCGCTCCAAAATCCTAATCGCAAGAGTTCAGCTTCTATAAAATAATAAATGTTATGAATAGACAAACGAATTCACGGCGATCAACCTTTCAGATGGAAGAATGAAAAATAACTCACCCTCTTTCTGGGAATTCACTAATCCCATCACTATGTTTTTCCTATGTGGAAAAGCTTTTCTCACCGATCTTGCAATCACATTAATAGATCCATCGTGTGAGCCTCCATACTTTTCGTTATAAACATAGATGAAAACGAATTCAGTTGTCCCTAGAACAAACAACAACAATTCCAGATTCAATAGAGTGTTCAATGAGATAGATACAAAACTGTTTTTAAACAAAATAATTTCATCGTAATAAAAAAAACCCTGCTTACCTATTGTCACCCCAATATTTTTTCCAGTTAGTTCAACTGCACCGCTGCTATTACAATATCGCGTTGAGGATTTCTTGAAATAAAATCAGAAAAAATCAACATGAACTTTGAATAAACGAGCAATCGACATATGTAAAATCAATATAATAATCACTTTCTATACCGTTCGATTGGACATTCTGCCGGTTGATGATACTTTCTCAATTATAATTGTTCCCAAACTACCGATAGTCGTTCACCCGCGTAACAACTTAAGAGACTTACATTGACGCATGCACTGCCGTGTTTATATATCGTAGCGTACCAGTGGAACAATATTATTGCCGAGTATTGCGCAATATTTATAATACTGTCAGCATCTATCATGTTGGTTAGGTTTTAGCAGGAAATATCGCAACATAAATGATTGCACTTATTAATGCAATACTGCGTGAATCGAATTTTCATCATTCACATTTGTTCCTGTAAGATACATACATTATGAAGATTTGTTCTAATTTTTCTAGTTGATTTGAGTGCAATACGCATAATTTTTTACATCAGTCAACCAGGCAGACCATGGAGACTGGAGTAACTCTAGTCTCCATGAGGCAGACAAAAACTATTCGCGTTCACTTGAAACTCTTTTACCGACAGCGCAACCAAATTTGAATGTTTCAAATTGTGCGCGGAATTTTAGTCAGCGCCATTTTCGACGCCACTTCTACGGCCGCAGATTGGCAGTATACGATAACGGTCTTACAAAATCATTTGCGTATGTAATGTGAAATATAATATTCGTTGAAAACTGATAATTAATTGTTCGTGATTGGAAAAAAAAGAAATGTGGTATAATGATAAAGTTTAATAAAGATTTCTAAGTCAATATAAAATTGAGACATTTTGTGGTGCAAACGTTGTGACAATTTCCCCATTGACACTGGTCTGTTAAAAATACAGGTAAATTCACTTATAAACATCAAATTATCATCATTGAAATAGATACAACCGTATATTTAGAATTAATATTAATATTAAGTAGAATTATGCATAAATTATGATGTTCGATTTATTCAAAGTCCAAGTTGTTCCTTGTCTTTTCCATTAATGCCACTCGTTTCGTCCATTCACCTTTTGTACGTGCTATATATTGGAGCTGCCCAATATCAAAATCGTGGACAAAGTCTCTCAATTTTTCGGGAAAAGTAATGTCAATTGAACGAGGATATAAAAATACGTGATTAGGACTTTCGACTGCGACCAACGGCAGATCCGTTGTTTCCTTTCCATACTTTTCAATGCAGTCAGTGAATTCCAAGCCATTAGCCACTGCGAAATTCACGTTATCTGAAATAGAAAAGAAAAAGATAAATATGAAACACTAATAATCAACGCGAATTGAATTCACTGAAGCGATATTGCAATAAAATTTTTATTACGTTTCCGATTCATCATGGTGATGGCGACGATATTCTTAAATTCTCTGACACAAGCACAATGATTCGGGTCGTAGTATAATATCAGAAGTGGATAACGATCTTCTATTAATTTTTGGAAATTGTCGAATACCATTTCTTGTACCATTAACATTTTATGAGCCCAAATATTTAACTCGTCATAATTCTTGGCATAGCCCTTAAAAGTCTCTTCGGCATCGTATGGACTAGTGCACTCAGGTGTAAAGCTTATGACGGGTCCATTCGATGAATTGGTAGTATCACTCTTATCGCTATTGAACAAATATAATAGGATAAAATCGATAATTTGCTACCGAAATAACATAGAAAGCCATTGTTTAACTTACCCAAATCTAACATGAAAATCGCCAAATTTTTTCAGAGTTTGAGCAATTCGACGAAAATTGTCGTATTCTGTCGTGTCTTCGTTTTCAAAATGACCGACAATTATTTTCCTCTCATTGTTCGCGTTTATCAATTCTTTGAGTTCATGAAACCGCTTTATGGGATTTTCCAATTCCGCCGTGATATAATTTTTCAATACAGTCGGTAACAATGCACCTTTATATCTTCCCCTGAGTTGTTCGCCATTCCTGAAGACTCTTATTGTTGGATATGAAGTAATGTGGTAATCATGCTCGATTGAACCTTAGAAGAAAAACAAAAAGTTATATGAAGTGGTGCCAACGTAAGTTGTGTATGTTGAAGATGTAAATAATGTACCCTCTTTATCACAATCGACTTTTCCTAACATCACAAGCTTTTCATCTGGATATTCGTTGCGTACATCATCGGCTGCTTCATCAAATAATGGCATTGAGAATTGACAAAATCTATCCCTTCTTACATAAAAATAGACCATTACTAGTTCCGTTGAAGCTGCAACGTAGAACATGTTTCAAAATGTTAAATTAAATATTCCAAGAACAAATAGAATATTACAATATACCAGTGGTAATATTTTATTTCAAATCCAAAATATGATTACCTATTATAGTCTTGAAATTACGTTTAGTGAGCTCGAGTGCTCCTACAATTTTACGTCTTTCCATATTTGTCGCTTCTATCCCGTGGGGTGCCCAAGGTTTGAAACCCTCATGGAAAATATTGAAATTCCGACGTATTGCGGGTTTCATTGTGGTATTATTATTGTTACAAACGAGTCGAACCGCTGCTCTTCGAATATGGTGATGTGGTGCAGATACCTTTTTCAATAGATTTACAAAAGATTTATTTTGAGTCAGAACACTGATTTCCAATCGAACATAATACCAAAAACGTTACAACGGATTAATGTCGATTATTAAAAGTCTTTGAATAATGAACGCTTACCATACGATGATCGGTCCTCACAAGTTGTGATATCGCTTCCGTAATAGGACGCTCTTCAATCTTCATTTTATATAGTCAATTAAATTCTTGTTGATATCTATTTCCAACGCGTCAATAATTAGACGTAAATTCTCTGTGTGTGGCACAACTTAGCGAGAATGTGTGAAGATGCAGGTCTGAAGTATGTATTTATTGACAAACAGATTCTTATCTCATTGAACGTAACACACACTTACAGAGCAGACAAAGGATATACAACAGAGGTTAGGTTATGATGAGGACGCGTCTTATATGCCCCAACGTTATACCTTCTTTTCGTACATGCGACAATCTATGAATGAGAATTTATCGATGGGAAGTTGATTAATTCAAATATATATACAATGAACTTTACTCCTCATACAGAGTGTTACAATAGATGAATATTCAATTTATTAACGCCGAAAGAAATTTTAGAACGAGAATGAAAAGCCAACTTACCGAGGAGAAGGATGATGAATGCGGCGGCGTCCCCAAGTCCCCTAAATTTACCTGCTCATTTAGGTACATTTTCTCTCACTAAAATCGCGGAAAATTTTAAATATCCGAATTTCCCTTAAAGCTGAATTTTCAACTATTTCCCGTATATCCCAGAGTTGTTGTTTCCTCTGAATGAATGTATGGAAAATAATAAAGATACCTTAAATGAATGTGGATTATTTGTGACAACTGATAAGTATTGTGTTCGAGTCCAATTTTTATCATTTATTTACATATTGATTACGCATTATGTATTAAGATATGAAAATCGTTCTTGCACAATGGCCAGTGATTTACAATTGCACATAAATTATTATACTATATTAGTTTCAATAATAATGAAAAGTTAGTGAAGACGAATGACTTATTCTAGAACACAAAGATCCAGAAAACATTAGTATAACCAAATAATTGAATTGCACATTACATTTATAATCAACCAATTAAGATAACGCAAGTTTCTACAATAACAATCATAGCAATAATGATAATAATAATAATAATAATAATAATAATAATAATAATAATCAAGTAACAAAAAAAATTGTATGTATAACAACAACAAAACATCAAAAGACGTTTCAAAACGTAGTGTTTCATGAAAATAAAGAAAAAAAAATTATTAAATTTGCTCCGCATTCTTCGTCAGAATGGGAGATTGAAAAAGAAAGTATATCTTCACTCGTACACACATGTATGATAATTATGGTTCAAAGTTTTTACACACGCTCAGCGAATCACTTCGTTCTTTCTCAATTTTATATGCACATATATATATGTATTGTTTGAATTATTTGGGCATTTGTACTCGATGTATATGGATAATAATATGGCGTATGAAAAAATATTTCAAACTATTCTTTGGTTTTCTTTTGTTTAGTAAAAACCAATTTTTGTAAAAATGATTTTGTTTTTGGTCACATTTTTAAATCTTACATAAATGTTTTCTCTCAAATATTCATAATTGTTTGAAATTTTTTCATTTTCGCCATTATGGAGTCTCTGCTCTCAATGTACGGTATTATATTATTTTTTCACGCAATAATTAATTCGGATTAATTAATTCAGATTAAATCATGAATATTTCTGCAATATCCTGCGAACTATTTCAGGTACCTTTATATATATGTTTAGATCATTTTCGTACGATTCACAGTCACACACACACGCACCCACACAAATATCTTCTTCTTCTCTGCGTAAGACAAAAACTGTCATCACACGACCGTATGATAAATTAATTATATATAATATAATATATTGGCATAACTTCTTGAATTATGTTTCATCGAGTTCTTCGAGTGATTTTTACTATTGAATAATCCACGACTATTCTTCATTTTAATCGTCATTGCACTTTTGATCTATTCCATCTGCTTCTTCATTTGCCAAATAATCGTGTGCGTCATCACGATTATTTCTCGCACACATTGCGTGCGTTTTGTTCAGCATCGAACTAAATTCACCGAATTTCAAAATTTCCAGCAATGCTGACTGCTCCATTGAAACCTTCAACAATCAAAAAAATTTAATTATATATTTTTATCAATAATTGTTCACCAATCACATGTTCTTCTGGATGTTTCATATTATTTCCCGATTGGTACCAGTCGCAGTCACGATTTGACACGTCCCAGCGCGGGTATTTTATTAATTAAAATTTTTTTCAATCGTCACGTCCTGTCGGCTGTTCGCGTATTATAGATGGTGTCGTGTTCACCTTTCTCGGTCTGCCACGTTTGCCTTTGCTCGCCAAATTTGCTGTAGCTTGTTGTTGTGCATCACCACCAATAACACCACCACCGAGACCAGCTAGCGCTTTGCGTTTTGGCCACTGCAAATGTGAATCCATATGTTGCTTCAATTTGTCTTGACGGGCGAACATACGTGGACAAAGACTGCACGAGAATGGTCGTTCGCCTGTGTGTACTCGCCGATGTCGTGCAAGATGTGATGCTCGAGTGAATGCAAGAGTACAGAGATCGCACGGGAATGGTTTGTATTGTGCTTTACTTCGTTGTAGGGCAACTTTACGTTCCTTCGCTGTATTACTGACAATAGGTTTTTTGTCCGTTTCCGCGTCGCCATTTGTCTCTAGAATTTTTGTTGTAGGTTCATCTAAATTTTCAGTACTTGACGAACCCTGGAACAAAATTAATAATCAATTCTTGCATCTCCTCAGATAGAAAACAAATTGAGTATGAATATTTTTACCATAATTAATCGTGGTTGATCCGTTGAGTCTTCATTCATTTGAATAGCTGGCACTGTTGGATCTGAAGTGGTGTTGAAAAGTGGTTCATTTTTAATACCGTCGACTGACAATGCATTATCGAAAGTTTCATCGTGAATTAGATTTCTTGGTGATTCATTATCATCTTGATGTTGATGGCGCGAAGAATTATCATTACCCCTCACATTGCGCCCGGTTGCAATGCGTTTCTGACCTTCGAATCTTGTGTTGTGACGTTTGAACATTGGAGGTGGTACATGTCTCTATTGAAAATCAACCAAAAAAAAAAAAAGAAGCCACTTTAATAATTGATGACAAGAATAATCAGTTGATTAATTGGAAGGGAAATAGAATTACAATAAGCCCGCTGGCTAATGGCAATGGGTCTTCAGAGCTATCTTCATGTCCTTCCATCACCATGGGATCATCCTCAACTTCAATTTCTTCCATTTTAATACTATCAACATCTTCGATTGAACCGCTACGATTCTCTTTTGATAAAAATGAAACAGATTGGGATTTCCTATAATCCATTGGACGAAATCTTGTTTCGATATGGCAACTCTGAACTCTTGTTTCCACTCGAGAATACATATTACTGTCATTCCTATGATTCCCCGATAATCCACGAATTTCTAAATCAGTAGCAGTCTTTATTAACGATGGCAAATGTTCTTCTGCTACGTTGATTGATCCACGATACATGAAATCTAACAAACATTCCATTTCCTCAACTGCTACACCTATTATTCAGTAAATAATAAATTAAACGTGTGAAATGGATGGTAATTTTTCTTCCATTAATTAGCCTGTATGTATATATAATCAATTAATTACCTTTGAGAATGAGAATGGGCTGCTCGCCATAGTGCTCCTTGAAGACTCTCTCGAAATAGGGGCTGCAAGCGGCCAATACCAGTCTATGTGCACGCAACAATCCACCCTGACAGGCTAACGTTGTGTCAGTCAAGGATCCACTTTTGTAGAGGGCTTCAAAGAGTCCCGAGAGATTCGCCAAGTGATTATTCCACGTTAAATTAAATGTTTTGTCACCCATTTTGCTCGATTACACAGATCTAGAAAATGCAATTGAGTTTACCGTCAACAATTGACTGTAGAAAATTTATTTCATTTTCGTTTACGCAAAATGTACATACATAATTCAAATAACTTGATGGTGCGCACTAGTTTCATTCATTGATAGTAATTAATGGCGGTAACGTGTTATGTTACTAGCGCCTAATCCACACTCACACCATTGACACGATCGTGCGTGTGAAAATATTCCATGAACATTACGCCAGAGTCTGTTTGTAAACTCGACTTCGTGGGCGGCAATGCGAGGGGGATGCGGGTGGAGGGGGAGAGAATGAGAGAGTGATAGTTGAAAGGGGCTATGGATAAACGTATATACCAGGGAGAGAAAACCGAGGACCATGTGATCATGCGCAAAAGGAAGGTGCTGTACGACTCGATCCATAATTTCGTTGTTGCCCTCAGCGCGACTTTTGCCTGTCCTGCTGCCTGAAGGCTTCTCAATGCGCCCTATTTTTTTCCCTTCATTTTATTCGTTCTTATCATTTTTTTTTACTATCAACTAATGCTCTCGGAACAAATATCGAGTTCCGAAGTATTATTCCAAGATGGAAGAAGTTTCATATATCAATTTGGCGAATGAAAAGGGAATAGATGAAGGTCTGGAAACCAAATGATGGGCGGGGTCTTCAACGCTATCGAAGACAATTAAAACTTAGTCGAACTGAGCGAAATGAAGAGAACAAATAGGAGAAAAAATAAAATAACAGAACAAAAAAAGATGAAAACGACAAATCTATCAGCCGAATATATCGATGACAGTTATTAGTAGATAAACATAATTACAACAATGAATTGAATTCGAAGGTAATGCGACTGTGATTGCAATGCAACTGGCAACTTGAAAATTATAGTTGGATTAGGTATCCTGTCTATAATTAGCCGCAGTGATGCATGCACTACTCCCAAACCATCCAGTACGTATATAACCGCTGGCTATCGTTGACATTCCAAAGTAATTCATGATACATGTTGTCGCTCGTTCACTGTGTACACATACCGTGTTGAGCAACTTTTTCACCTTTTCCTTCATTCCGTGTTGTTATCAGTGAGCGCTCATGAGTTGCTTCACATAGTATTCAGGGCTCTGAGGCCCGCGCCATATCCATCTTCGTTTTCTCGACGTTGTATAATGCAAACATCATATTATTGTGTGTTCTCAATCGTTTATTTATCCGGATATGCGCAGTTAAGAGACGTTATTCTTGGCAATAAATCCAAACCGGTGCAATATGCAATACTCGTAAGAAATATTTACCATTTACATACATACATTTCATACAGATTGGCGTCGAGCTGAAAGCCTCTCATTCTCTCCTCCTCTATATATCTGCGCCTCTCTCTAATCCCCCCATTCGTCCTCACATAGATACACAACCCGTGGCACAAACCAAGAGAAGTTAGCTTAGCTATCTATTAATACCGCGGTTGGCACACGTTCGCGACACAACCGATGCGCTACCGCTCGTTGATGCCCATACAGATATATAGCTGCAACTTGTGCGCCGCAAACAGCATCTAAAGTCAACGCGTGAATTTTCATTGTATTCCTATCTCACCTGTATATTGAGAAGAATGAACAAAAATAGAGAAAAATTCTCGTCGCATACATCGATAATTTCATGTATGATTCACATTCGTACACATTCGCACACCGCATGCCACCCTTTGACAGCCGTGACTTTATTATAGTTCTCCAAACTATAAGCGTGTTGTTACACTTACTGGATGATACATATACATATATGTTTTTCTTTCAACTCATCATATTTAATATTTGGGATTGCGAAATCGTCCACATTAAGTATCTTTTCATTTATATATCCAATTAAATCTTACCTGACAGAAGTTGGAAAAATTGTGATGACGTAAACCAAGGTGTGAAGAATGAGTTGAGGGTACACTGGCAAACACAACGCGACTCTTCAGGGCACGAGGTGCATTCATACAGTATTCATACCTATATATATTTGTGTATACAATAGTTTTGTATAATTTTTTTGGAACGCGTTTGAAAAAATGATTTGATGTTAAGAGCGAGTGGGGCACACGTTGTGGCTCCCTCGCCGAGTCGCGACTGATATCACAGTGTATAGGGGGACGACGACTAGGAACTGTCGGGGGCCGACGGAGCGGCAACGAACCGAGCCCCACGGGGGGGCGACACCCCCCCACGCCACCGCTACATCAGAGCCACGGTTTCTGCCCGAGCAACGCACATATAACAAGCACAGAGAGCTCGTGAACGAAAGGGAGAGTGAGCGAGAGGGAAACACATAGAGCTCTGTCTCGCCTCGGTGTTTTCGAACCCCGCAAGCTTCTCGTATGTTTGACTCTCCTCTTCGCCGCTGACGTTGGATGTATATCCAACGTTGTGTATTACGGGAAGGCCATGGGAGTAGTTATAAAGTTGATGTGGGGAACAAACGACGACGAAGGCGACAACGACGACGACAACTATCAGAGATATGTACATGTACAGTGAACGCATCGAAGGCACCTAGCGACACATCCGGCTTTTATCCAATGCACGCACTTGGACTCTGTTTTTTTTTTCCATATCATTTCTGCTTCTTCGCACAGCGAAAAATCGATAGACTCTTTATTAATTATTTTTTCATTTACTCTTTTTTTTTCTATATTCGTATCAAGAGACGATATCAATTTGCCTTGGGGGAACATTGTAATATAAATCAATAGCGGAGATGGCGAATGTAATCCGATTAAAATTTTTTGATTAATTGCATTCTATTTTCCCATCAGTGGAGTAAATTATTAAATATGCGAAAATAAAAAAAAAAATGGGATGACGAAAAAACTTAACAATGATAATGTTAGAGGGGTGGGTTTCGGCGGAGAACAAAAATCGAAGGCAGGCTGGCGACAGCCTGCACGCACTTGCTATGTGTGTTATTTTGCTGCTCCCTCCGTAAAATTTCGCGTCTTTTTTCTTCGTCGTTTTTTCCCCCGTGTCTTTCCGTCTCTCTGCGCCCAATACATTTTCCTTCCCACTCACATTTATCCTGTTGTCTATATACCTTGTGTGTGTTGTACACGCACTTGTATATATATACTCCCTCGACGTCTTCCTTTCTCCCTGTGGTCTTCTCTCCCTTTTTCGCGCACCCCGTCGGTTTCCCTATCACCCGACGACGACGACGATGACGACGGCAGCGAGGAATCGTTGGTATCAAGTCTCACTCTATCTCTCTCATGCTTGTACATTCGCTCTTTCCCTTCATCCAATGCCCACCACACCAACAGAAAAGCCCAAGCAACCCCCGGTAATTCACTCGCCCTGGCCCCTCCTGGCCGCGTTAGCGTGCAAGAGGGCGAGGGGCTCCGTTGCTTCAGAGTATACCTATGCGTGGGTCCCGGACACTCGTTCGCATCGATCTACCATCCACTTCTTTACAGTAGTTTTTTATCCTTTTATTTTTTCATTTTTCTCTTCTGTTGCTATGCTTATTTGGATCAGATCCATCGCACTCTCACGCATTTTGCCCCGTGCCGAGATAATTGTCCTGTTCGTACGAGAGGGTGGATACACATGACATACGTTCCGGCTTAATGATACGTGGGGTAATCGATTCTTTTTGTGGTCAGGCAAAGTTGGATCTTGTATTGATACAATTTAATACAAGGAGTTTATTATTTCATAAATTTATAGAATTAGGCTCATTAATTGGGATAAATATTCTCGTTCTACACTTCAGAATATATCATGGAATAAAACGTGAATCTCTTCACTGTAATTGAATTGTGTGAGGGACGTTTGGCAAATATCCAAGTAAGGGATATGTTCCGTGGCATTATGCAGTTTCATTTCCAGTTTTGAATAGTGAACGGTGATTCACGGTCCATAAATAAATAAAATTTGTTAATAGAAAAAATGATTATTAAATCGGTCAAACACATAAGAACGTGAAACGAGGTGTATCATGATGTATTTTTTGATAACATGGCTATACAATATTTTGTTGGCTTGATCGGTTAACTGTTTCATCTGATGGATAGTTTTGTCGGCGAATTTGGCGGGGTTATCGATTTGTTATTTTTAGGGATAGTCCATGGAGCTAAAGCCCCCCACCAAGGATGGTCCGGGTTCAGCTATGGAAAATTCGATATCATCATCGAGTGTGTGACGCACTCGCAACTTAATTTGCCTCGTTTCCAATCCAATTTTTCCTCGTTCGATGCCTGATCACGAAAGGATCATCGAAAGAAATCTTTCGGAAATTTGGGTACGAAAGTAGATGGAGAGAATTAGCAGGAAATAAAAAACAGGAAGTCTAGTTTGAAAAAAATAGGATAAATATTATTTTTTATTTACAAGACCAACTTGAAAAAATGCTCCGAACTATTTTTTTTTCCGATAGTGCAAATCGTTATATATAGAGTTATTGATGTTTTTTTTTTACGTTGACTAGACTTTTGGTCGATGTGGCGGAGGGTATCTAAGGTATATGATAGATGGGACAATGGAAAAATGATATGAAAGTTAATTAAATGGCTGAATTAAATCTCAGTCAACGTAAAAGTCATACTTATAATATAGAAAAAATCACGATACTTGATTGAAGTTCCCGCCTCAATCTTATGACATCGCAGGTGTGAACTGGGTTTAATATAAGTGAAAAAAAAAATACAATCATCTAGTTCACTGAATACCATCAGAGTAAACCATAACTATACCACTGGCAAGTAAATAGCTATCAGTCGCTGTTCACAGAACAAACGGAATATGACGTACGGTCGATGCAGTAGGAAATTATTGTCTCTTGAAAGCAGATCTTACACTTAGTACTATCGTATTGTCGCTTCTGCAGATAGCGCTGCTGAATGGCGGTTGATTCGAATTGATGACAAACGCCTATTTGTATAGACAAAAATAGGTATGAAACAAATCAACGTTTTTTGTGTTCTCCAATTACTTCATGGATTATAGATATAATCAGGACCAGAAATAACCGTCGTTTGAGAATTTTAGACTTTCTACAACACGAATACGCGAGCAATCTGGACTGCAGAAATGCGACAATAATTCACTATTGAAACCACAATCACTGAGATTTTCTTGACCAAATACGCTTTGTGGTTTTTTCTCATTTTTATCTTCATCTGCCTGTGAATCTGCAACAAATTGATCCAACAATTTATTTTTAGTAATTCTATGTATGATTGACGCAGTGTCAACTGAGTATTGGATAATAAAATAGATAAATACCCGATCCATGCTTAGCGTCAGTAAATGATTTAGTTGTCGTCAAGTGTGCACAACTAACAGAGAATTGATCCAATTGACTAGACTTGATGAGGCTGCAGAGTGACGGTAATACATGCGGCAGAATTGGTCCCTTTATCTCCAGTGAATAAAACTTATCATTGTCAATCCGTACAACGCTTTCGCGTACTTTCAACGGTTTTAATGTTGCACTGTGAAAGGCCACAGGTGCCAATAGAGTAGGTGGTATTCCAGCCAATGCACCGGTAGCAGCCACTGCAGATTTGCAATTTATCAAAAAATTGAACAATGCCTGTGCTTCAACACCTTTTACAAATACAAGTGATTGCTTCATTGCATCCACTTCAGTCTCTTTTTCTAATACAATTCTTTTTTGATATTTATTTATTTTACGTATTTCTGAATCTTCAATTCCCAAACTTTGCAATAAATTTTCATCATCCTCGTCTTCATGATCTTCATCATTGACATTATGGAAATTATCAATACGTTCAACAGTATTTGATGTATTTGAATCCAATGTATCATAACCAGAATCAGTAATGTCAGATCGCCTTTTTCCATTTTCTCTCAATGGCATCGTGTATTCAATTTCCTCTTGCTTCAATGATTGTCTGAATCCTCGAGTTGTCGGTGTTAAAAGAACATGCACTTCTGATACACCACAAATACCAGCAGCACGAAATAATGCAGTGAATGTATTGGCGCAGACATAAAAATAAGGACATTGTCGTGCACGCAATAAATGAAAGAGTGATCGAAAACTTTCAGTCCATTCGGAGAATAATGCGTCCTTGATGAATTGATTATTTGTTATTGCAGAATTACTCGCCAGTGATGAACTCACTTTTCCAGCTGATCGTGGAAAGAGCTCAATCCATGGCAGAGATGGATGTTGCCAGACAAGGCAACACTGATGGAAGCTAGAATAAATATTTATATTCAATGAATATACAAATTTTTAGAGTTAAATTATTTTTTAACTCAATAAGGATCGATTAAGTTTTACCGTGCATTGGGACTGGTGTCTAATGTGGTTTCTTGCTCTCCTGTATCTAAACATCTAACAAATCCTGTTGTACCTGATGCTTGTTCACTAGTTTTCAATTTACCATTCCATGCAAACGGTTTCACTGACATAAATCGCATTTTTGTATTTAAAGTCCAGTCAATTGGTATATAAGTTTCACCTTTGATTGGCTCAGATTCTAACAATACTTGCTCATTGATTTCTAATTTCGATAACACACTGGTAAATGACAAATTGGAATCTTCACAGTTCGATGTCAAAGGTTTTTGTCCCTTTTCCCTTGATGACGATTGGAATTTCATCAATTCAAATAAAGTTGAATCTGCACTGGCATCAATGTCTGGTATAATATTGTCTTTCAATTTTTTGTTTGTATCATTTTTGAGGAATGGATTTTTACGTTTTTGCGATGTGTTTAATTTATTAGGTGAAACTTGTACTGTAATATCCAATGATGGCTTTGGCAACCCCACAGTTGTTCGATTCATTCGTGCTTGCAATGCACGTTTCTTCATTTTTAATCGATGCATTTGCATCACTTGATCTGGATGTATCCATTCTTGACTCCCTGTTGATTTTGTATTTGCCATGATTTACTTTCCAATCCGATTAATTTTTATCGTCCTGGAAATATAAAAGTATAAAGAAGAATATTGAGGAATCAATTTAAAAACCAAACACAAAATAAAGTTTTGTCAGCACAAATGTGTTGAGGTTATACATCGTATTTTATAGATCTACCTCTTAAGAACCCCGTAACACAGAAATAAATAATAAATACTGTAACAAAATAAATTCAAAAAATAATTAATCTCCAAAATTTTTATTAAATACAACACTAATATCGGTGTAAATATTTCAATTGGTAGTTAATTCAACACATTTGTTGTCATATGCATCGAAGCCAAAACATCTGGAACAGCTGGTAAGCAGAGCGATGAACACACGAGAAATAAAATCCCTAGGGCGAGACCCATACATTCCCTATAGCAAAATATCACGGAATAATTTTTAAACTGATGAAAATCGATATCGGTATTGTGTTGTCATTTCAAGTAGTAACAGAATTTATTTTATCATAATTCGTCTTTAATAACCCGTGATTGCCTCGAAGAGTTAACGTTTTCAGGGTTCAACCGAAATAAAATATCTTGACCAATAAAAATTTACCTTTACAATATACATGCATGCATATTTTCATTTCAAGGGTGGAAAGATTTTGTTTCTAATGTACAAAACTATGAATTATACATTAGAAGATTCATCAGTGTGTTATAAATATATTTGTTCCATTCATGCATCATTTTATTTCAATAATATATTCGAATAATGGAATATACAATCGCTCTGTATTAACATAAACATAAACTTCGTTTCCTGTAACATTCATTTATATTAGATAGATACATAAGACAAGAAGTTGTCATAATTTTTTTTTTTTATCGTAAAAACAAAAATAACTCTTCGGTAATGAAAAACGTTGTTTTTGTGAGGCAATCTACCATTTGTTTTCAATGGGTGGGCAACGAAACAGAATGCTTATGTTGATCCATGCCCGGGGGTGAAGATGGCATTTACGCAACACACACACACACACACACACATGTAAAGATATATATCAATGAAATCAAGTGTGTGTAAAGCTGTTTGGCATTGAAGTATTTGTATAGATACTGCATCTTCACCAATGTGTATGTATATCAACCAAACCAATGTAAGCGTATTGGTGTGGTATCGGTGCAAGTGAATGCATCGATGTGTATACATCAGTATAGTGGCTTGGCAATTTCTCTCTGTACTCTCTCGCGACCGTTGTGTATATGGGAAGAGCCGCCTGTTGCGTCCATCGATGCGGAATTGCAAAAATACTGAATTTCAACGCCGGGGGCTTATATAGGTATACTATACGCGTCGCTCGCGGTTTCAACGCGAAATCAACGGACCCATAAGAAAAATATTCGTGACGTGAATATATATATATATATATATATGTATAAACATTTCGTGTTGCAAAATTAATTTCTCTTTCACTATATAATACATGCTATTTCGTTGACGTGTTCGAATTAATCTATACAACACATTTCGCTATTTCAACTGTATGAAATTGATGAAAAAAAAAAAGGTAACAGAAATGAAAAATGTTACACATCAACGCCAAGATAAATGGACTTTTAATCTATAATTTATGTTATTTTCCAAGGAAGTTTGAATGTAATCTATAAATTTTACTGCTTGTCGCGAGTGGGTAGTATAGAGTATAGTGACAGGTGACTTTTGCGTCACATATTACATTCCCCGGGTTGTAACAATGTGCGATAACAGTAGGAGAGTATAAAATAGAATGAAAAAAAAAAAAAATAATAATGAAAGAACATGAAAAATAAACGTAAAAAAAAATTAAGTGTGACCCTTAATACCGTGGCATCGCGACGCGTAGCATGCACCAATACGTCTCCAACATTGTTATATACATATACTCTTTTGTTCCACATATTAATATACAAATATATATAGGTTTGTATATACGTGAGAATATTTATGCATCATTCGCGCTATATCACATCGTCGTGCAGATCATTAGCATAAACTAAATGTTTACCTATATACATATATAATATCACGTTATACCTACAAACACACATAAAAGTTAAACGCGCCAAGTTATATCGAACTTTCTTTGCTTTATGAGACGATCACAAATTATTTATGATTGGTTCTTTTTTTTTTTCAACTTTGATATTCGAAAAAGTGTGCTGAATGTTAGACGAGCATGCACTCTATCAGATATCCTAAAAGAGTCTCCGCAAGTCACGAAATCTTTATTGGAAAAAAATTTATATATATAATAAAATAATAAATGAATAAATAGATAAAACTGAAAAATGAGAAAGTATATGAGAGGATTAAACTGAAATGTATTTATTGACTAGTCAATGAGTGTGAGAGAAAAAAGGAGTGGAAAAAAGATGAAGGGGGTGAGAGTGGGAGGTAGAGAGAGAAAGAGAGATAGAAAGTGCGCAAACTACTTTCAACGACAAATAAATATGCTAATGACATTTAACAAACTTCAAATGCCATGCATCTTCGCTTTTGCGTTGAGCAGAAGAACGAAGTTTGGTTAACTTTTCCTTGGCTCAGGTGGTCTGAAGGGAGAAACGCGTTGCATGACTAGAAGTATAGGGATATATATATACCTATGAGTGTAAGGGAGAGCGAGAGAGCAAAAGTCCAAGAATATAGTATATAAAAGATCAGGAGTGAGAGTTAAAAAGAAGAGGAACGAGCATTCTCTTAAATAATAGAAAATTCAAGAGCAACTTGATAAGCCGGTACTGTGCGCGTGAAAACTTTTCACTCGTTCCTTATATCTTCTATTTCTTATTGTAATGAATGCATATCGGCTTAGTTGGAAACTGGTAACCGGAGGTGAAACCCTTTTCAAGGTTTTTTGCCAACGCATGGAGTCTTCTTTGGGTGCGGATTTACGGAAATAAAAGGGAAGAAAAAGTTATGCCCCCTCTTTTTTATTTTGTGTGTGGTACTCTCTGCAACACGGTGCTCAGACATAAATATATGTACGCATTTTTATATGTAAGAACTGTTCCAAATGCATCCAGCACTTTATACATTTTTGTGCGTGAAAATAAGTGATTTGAATTGCTTATATAATTTAGTTATCAAATATTTTTATAAATGATAACTGTTTTATTTATTTTGAATATTGTTTCCGGATTGATTCACGAAATATATTCGGATACATATAATTTATATAACAAGTCAGAGAGGGATAACACTTGCGAAATGTCATTGCCAGATTGCGCGCATCAAGTCGCACATGCCGTCGGCTGTCGCGTGGTTTGATTTTACCCGGAAACAGACCGCGCAACGTGGCCACAGACGTGAGTGACAGTCCAGCATATTCAATATATACAACATGATAGGCGTCAATTCTATATTAGTATCGTTTGTTTTTGGTGGAAATCGCCATCCAGACGTGTCGGTATACCAATAAACTATATTATTGAATGATTAGAAAAAATTTGTGAATTAATTCCTTGACAATTAACAGGATAATCATTATTGAATAATAATATAATACGCTTGATTGAATGGATCAAAAATGATTCACATGCAGCCAGAAAAATTATCATGAATTTAATTAAAAAAATATTATTTTTCCAAATATTAACAGAAATGTGAAGGAAAAAAAAGAATATATACTTTAATTGATGATTATCACAGTAAAAACTTATCCGGTGGCGGTTCTATGTTGAATTCAAAAAGCGAAAGACAAATGGCGGTACAATATCATTAAATCATGGCGAAAAACTTACTGTAATTTAATAAGCAATTTCATGTAAATTTTTGTGGGGCGTGATTGTGTGACGGTATATATACATATAAATATACAAAGTATGTAGTAAAATGAACGGAAAATGTTTCTCTTTCCATCACTTTTTCTCTCCCATCACATGGGCTAAAATTTGGAGTGTTTGAACACGACACTCGGCATTGCTCGAGCCCTTTCACCCCGTAGTACAACAATATATCCATATATTGTGATACCCGCCAACGTTGATGACACGACCAATAAAAGAGACAGAGTGCGTGGAGGGATGCAACCGGATTTGATTTTGTATATTGGATATATGTAGATACATATAGTGACTGGTGGTATAGTGAGATAGAAGCTTTTGATGTTGACTCGTGAACGTTTGACGCTGTGCTATATATTCCGGACAATAATTAGTCGACGGTGAAATAACTATTTCACATTGACGAGCAACAGAGTAACGGTATAGCACCAGCAACGTGCATTCATCAGTTTCGATTTCAACCTTTTCAGAATCAATGACGCGAAAATTGAGGGTGTAGCCATTAAACGCATATAGAAATAGGTGTGCGGTAAAATAAAATTCATTCGCTTGGTAAAATGCCACGAGAGAGAATGATGAGCTTTTAAAAATAAAAGAGTATCCAAAATTGATATTTATCTTTTATGGATAATATGGTAAATCGTAGGAGTAAAAGAGAAATATGACAGTAATGTGTGTGCAGTAATATTACAATTCTGTATATTTTATTTTCAGTAGACACTGTATAAATATAATGGTATAGCTTATTTTGTTTACACATATACATTCATGAGGTACGTAGCTTTTTATTGATGTCATATAAATGGCGAGAAAAATATATAAGTGGGGTTATAACGCGATTTACTCCCCTTATCTCACTTTTTTTTTTTTTTTTAGTATTTCTATCAAATATGTGGCTTAGTTTGTCCGTCAATATAACTCTTCACGATTGTGCCACACGTCACAAATCTCCTATGAATTCAAACGCAACGAATGACCGCAGCATATAGCTGAAGTTAATATATAAATAACTGTCATGCAGCGCCTACAATGTTTTTTTCTTTTTGTATCATATTTCCATCAAATGCTAAAACCTGAATCCAGAATAATCCTTGTGCGCATTGCGGGTCACGCGGCACATTTTTTTTTTCTATATGCCAGGGGGATGTTATATCTGATCGATGTGTATATTTTCTTATATATATATATATATATATATATGGATGTATTCGTATGACGATCGGGAAAATTCCGCGAGTTAACTTATTGCGTCACGACGTATCGCATCCAATCCGAAAACGAGAGACGTTCGTCGTGTCGCCCCAGCGATCATTGCAATACCACATCTACACGTCTTTTATTGGATTAATCTCGATATTGGTCTCGATGCGTTGTATATTGGTTTGAGGGTCATGATAGAGAGAGAGAGAGATAGAGTGTCAAAGGAATTGGAAATCATATATATGTTTATCATGCGTACATATAACGAGAATGCTGACAAGAAAATGAATTAACTTCTGATGTTGTTTGGAATATATTTATTCACGATGAAATATTTCGTGATTTGAATTTTTTTTTTCTCTTGTTTTTCATCATCATGTCAATAGACAGAAGATAATCGGTCTATTATTGCTTGCAATCCTGGGGATTCGATGCTAAAAATATTCTATACAAGTGTATAAAATGTCTTGTGGATGAGATACGATATTTAAGTGATGGGAAAAATGGGTGATGGGTGAGAGGCCATTGAGGTACCATGGTATGTTCATATAGTGTGATATAGGAAGAAGGGTGAGATCTAGTTGCTCACGGGGGTTGTTTGGTGAGTGCGCGAGGTGTCTGTTGATCCTTGCTTGATGCGATCCGTTATCCCTGGGGATCGACGATCGATTCATCATGACTCGCACACGACGTGTTGGCGTTGTGGAATGAAAGAGAATGATGTTGCGAACGTCTTTTACGTATACATGTATACGTTCATGTATCTTTAAACGTGTCCATATCATATATTGCCACGCGAGAACGAGCATCGTTATTACGTCAACAGAATACCTAAGAGATTTTTTTATATAATAGGCATACCATGTTGAATCATATGAAAAATTACTGTGTCGACTTGATGATTATGGTACTCGTTATATCCGATCACAACATGTTTCGGTGAGTTGTATGGAAAAATTCTCACATCTTTCGATTTTTATTTGTCACACAGTTAAATTAATTATATTGAGTTTATATAGGTATAGATGATATCAAGTTGAAACGTGTCGTAAACTCTCCAGACAACTGGTGTTATTTGAATTGTTGAATCTTGACGGACTCCTCGGCATCATCGTAATGGAATTGGCACTATATATTCCTCGTGTATATCACGTCGTAACAGCGCCGTTTTCATATATATATATATATATAAAGTCCATTAAATGAAGCTGTCCTCGAGCCCTAACTATATCTAAACTCCTCTTGGTATAAAGTGTCTTCACCAAGGTTCCGCTAAAGCACTCAAGAGCAGGTGCTACTCTCGTATAAGAAATAAAATCTAAGGATTTATATTGTCAAAGGCCTTTGAGGTCATACCCATTTCATTGAATATGCGCATGCATCGGTATATTCAAATTTAATTAAAAAGTATATTCATGTAAAATATATTCTTTCCTTATTAAATATAAAAGAGATATATATATATATATATATATATATTTTTGTTTCATCATTTGACAGGATTTCTAATAAATTTTGTATTGAATTTTTAACATCAATAAAATTGTACAAGGAATAAATTTTTCTTGTCCGTCGCTTCGATGCTATGAGTATACAACATCCGGGTGCTTTTAAAAGCTCAGAGAAATACCTATCAATATATTGTACATAGAATATATATTTGTGTGTATACGGACATTATATACAGGTATATGTATATGTATAGTTTGCCAAGTTTTTTGTATCGCCCGTGTGCTTTTCTACGAAAGCAATATATTGATGTTTAGCAACCAATAAACGGATCCCTCAAAGAGGGCTTTTACGGTAAAGCGGTGCTTTGCCATGGCGGGTGTAGCAGCAACGAATATATATATATATATACACAGCAAAAGCTTTAGATATATACTTTAACGGCACGCCAACTGAAGCACGCCGCTTTTACGGCACAAAGTAAACGCATTTATGGAGTCGTTTTGGTCGGTGCCTTCTCTCTCGGTCCACTTGTATCCGTCACCGTGCGAATATATATTTATGCCAAAACCCAACTACCTTTTTTGTTTAATACTATTTTTTTATGATAATGTTTATCAATATAATGGCTTGCTAGTTCTCATCGGAGTCTTGTCTTGATTTGCCTTTTTTTTTTATGAAGTACCAAACATCATCTATTATTTTTTTCTCTAACTTCATTTAACGTCACGTAATTTTATTTTTGATTTTGAACGATGGCTGAAAATAAATGAGCGCTAGAAAAAAAAATTTCTATATACACCCACAGTGCACCAGCAGCAGCACCACCACCCACCACCACCACCAGTGTTACTGACAGGCTGCTCATATTTTTCACCAGTGTGACGAAAAAGTTATGTGCAATCTGTAACCGAGAGCATATACTTTGCCATGTCATTCTTTTTTTCTCATCTTTAAAAATTATTCTATTCACTCAATGTGCAATTTTTTGTCATATATTTTCTGACTGTATAAAATTCTCACTACTTGCAAAGCACTTGAGTTAGTTCAAACTATATACTTTTCGTTAGCATATATCGCGTCAAACATCACACGACGATGTGCGATCGTCCCGATGAGATAAGATGGTATACATCACACGCTCGACTGGACACTTCCATCGATGGAATGGTAGAGTAGAGAGAGAGTCTTTTGACGGCATTCGCCTTTCACGCGCCGCAACGATAATGTTCCATTTATATGTGTCGTCGTCGTTGTCGTCGTCGTCGTCGTCGTCATCGTGGTCGTTGTCGCCAGAGATGCTTGCATTTCTTGCTCTCTCGTCTCAAACATATAGTTCACGCTTCTCATCATATAGCTTTTCATGTACCCGTTTATTTTTTTCTCAATATCATTCTAGTTCTTCTTTTTTCACTTGATTTGAGAAATCGAACTAGAGACATGTCCAAGTAACGTGAATTAAATGTCTTCCTTTTATTTTTCTATTCAGACATACAGAGAAAAAAAAAAAACTGTGTCGCCTCATTCAATAAATTTTCTATACTAGTGCAGTGTGCCGCGCCCTTCAACCAAAATATCTTCATATATATTTCTTTATGCGAGAGAACAACCATCAGTAAATCCTATTGCAAAAGCTCTTTTTACCCACTATATACTTGTGGCAATATAAGATCCTAAATCATCATGGACTCCAGAAGCGAAGGGAAAAAAAAAAGAATCCTTCCGGAGTAGTATGAAGGGGCCAGTGTATTTTCTATTATCCTTATTGGCGACAGGAGGACGCGTTGAAAGAGATGGGAAGAAATGTCTCACTGGTTTAGTTGCAAAGGAGGGAAAGTGCGCGGGACGGAAGGGCATACAGGGTAGCTATATAAAGGGCCATAGAGGGTATATGTGGGTGCGGCTGTGGTGCTCTGTTATATATACACGAGAAAATACGTGTGGTGATCGTTTGGTCGAACGTCGTTGGTGGGCAGTGGCGTTTGTTCGTGATATATGTCTCGGACCAGCCACCGTTTCGCTGTATACCCCCTGCGACGCTCAAAGCCACGCGCGTTTCACAACCCCCTCGTCCCCCGTTGTGGCGCACGCGGGGTCGAATCGAGAAAACCTGAGACCAGAGCGCTATTGGTTGGGCCGCTGCTGACGTTTGGCCAACCAACGCTCGTCCTGATAACGATGCTGCTTCACGTTCTCCGCCTCCTTAAGACGCTCCGACGGGTCTAGCCACCCCCTAGGATCTACTATGACCGAGAAGGACGGTAGAAAAGAGAGAGAGAGAGAGATGGAAAGGCAAACTGTCTTGTGGACTTTGCAATTCTTCTGCTTCGCCACATGTACTAGATTTTCATACTGAATCCGGATATCGACGATAAAGCTTTGAAATTTAGAGCAAAAGTCTGTGAAATGTTGGGCCACTTCCTGATATCTCATCGGATGTATTTAGTTCAATAGTTCTTTTACCCATCAGTTTGATATAATCGAAGTCGATGATATCAGTCAGATCTTGCTCTGAAGCAGTCATCAGGATAGATGAGATGTAAAATGAAAAATTATTCTTTTTGATTCAAAAAAATAGAATGTGGTGAAGGTTAAGTGCTTTCTCTCTAATCACTAACTTTTCTGTATATTAAAACTATACATAATCTTGCGGCTAAGACTTTCTACTGATGGTAATCATTTTATCAGCAGGTGATTAAATTTTGCTCTCACCCCAACAATAATTGCCATTTTTTTCTCAGAACAAAACATATAATAATAATAAATAAAAAAATAATAGCAGCAGGTGTATTGTTGGTAATTGCGAAGAATCGGTAATTGTACAATACTCTTGAGGTAAAAAAAAAAAACAAGAAGGGATAATAAGGAGAAGCCAATAGCTGGCTGTGAAAATGCAAGGGAACTCTGAAAATGGCACGAACAAAACGACAAAGATGATGGGCGATTTATTTACATGCAAGTATGAGTAAAGAGAGTAACATAAATATATAACGTATGTGTGTGTGTGAAGTTATAGTTGGTTATACGGAGGAACTTGCACTGTAAGTGGCATAATGGTGCAGCGCTCAGTTGACAAGATAAAGGGCGATGATAAGGGTCTCTCTTGATGAGGAAAAAGGAAGGAATAGAGGAGGGTGCGTGACCGCAGCGCTGCGTGACGCGTGTAATAACCGTGGCACTGTTCTCGCACGCACCCCAACTATATAAGAAATACCACAGAATGAAACACATACAGTTAATGCACCGTGTGCCCGGTGATAGTGTATACATACATAAGTATATGAGTTTAGAATGGCCAGCGGCACGGCAGGTGCCCTCTCACCGTACACAATGTTTTCTCATAAATATCCCCATTGATTTTCCAACCTTCCAGTCATTATTATATTTACTGAGATATATCTCGTATTTATAAATCGGATATAAACGATGTACATTGATAAGGATATTCAATCGGTATATGTATACATGGAATAAGTGGTATCAATAATTAGATGCAATATAAATAAAGGAAAGAAAAAAATTAATGCACGGAATATTCTCAACAAATATATCGTACCAGACTATTGTCGATACCAATCGCACACAATTGCAATTGGGAGGATTTTAATTGCACCTAATTAATAGACCGGAAAATCTATAGACGTGCGTTAACAACCATCTATCGTATTTACCTGAGTATATGTATGTATACATATGGAGAATTTACTCACGCCATCGGCGCATGGACCACAGAATCGGACACATATTTTACAGCGTCGTGGACCGGATTACAAGATTAATTACCATTAGATTACATAATTAATTAGTCAATTAATGCAACGAGGCGTAACGTCTGCTTGTCGGTTTGGTTTGCATCACTGCCATCCGTCAACGATCAATCGCATTCTGGCCATCATCCGGTGTAACCTACGGTCTCCCTCCTCACCCTACCACTATATAATTCTGAATCTTGTCATCATCATCATCTAGAGTGGTTTGTTATATTGTCGTTTTAATTATAATCGCGAAGCTACGCTACTATATTTCATTGCACATATATTCATGACTATATATCGTGGTGCGTCACGGATGCGTGAAATGTAAAGAGTAAACGGGAGAGGGAGAGAGAGAGAGAGAGAGAGTTGGCCTCATGATTTAGAATTCAGTCAAGCTTGGCCAAATCCACATTCGAGGAAGCCGAACAGTGAATCTGTACAATTGTATTGGTGAAATTTGTTGAGCTTGGCGAGGATTCTCTATAGATTATATATGCTCTCGCGTCCTTCCCAATTCTATCTATTGTTGCGATAATTGATTGTGATCGTTAGTCAACTACTGTGATAGATATATATGTTGTATATACAGACAGATTATTTGCTGTCGCGTTGGGTGATATTCTCTCTGATAATGACGCGTCATCAACCAGCCAGATGAGTTAGACTGATGATTATCCTTGGTTATACGGTGATAATTGAAACTTTGTGGCAGTATATGTGATTTTATGCATAGCTGACTTGATTATTCGTGGGTGACATGAATAAAAGTGGAATCTTTCACACGAAAATCGAATATATGAGAGTGTTAAAGAATATATGGAAATATGGAATTATTACTCATGGAAATACATGAAAACAGATATTTAGAGTATAGCGATCTCCACATATTTTTCTCAGAGCACACTGTCATTCAATTTTATACTGTAATTTGCATATCAGGGTGCATGTCACAGGAGGTTTTAATGTGCTGCATGCAGGACATATTAATATAGTAGATGTAATTTAAAAAGGTCTGTTATGGATATATATAAGGGTATATTTCACAGAATGTTTTAATATACTATATTCAATTTGCAAGCGAGGATACCGGTAACAACTATAATTACTGATTATTCTCACGGGTTATGCATGTGCCGATATCATTATTTGCTCCATTGATCAGTCATTCAGTCTATACGATGACCATTGGCGTGTTGATAAATTAATTTGTTTTCATATATATGCAAACACATTGTTTTGTGTACATGAAGTATAACTTCAATGTGTTTTGATCGGATATATTATTTATATATATGTCCAAAATAAGTTTTCGAATTTGTTAAACAGAATTAATGTTATGTAGAGATGATGTAAATTATCATTGGTAAATAATATTACTTTTATTTCTCCCTAATGGAGCGTGTAATTTGCAACAGATTCGCTTGCATAATTACGCAGCATCTCATCCATCATGTAAATATATTTCATATATAAGAAGCTTGAAAAAAGAGAAATATTGGAGAGAATAAAGTGAGTGAGAAAAAGAATCTTGTTTGCCAGAAGATGTATATAAATGCGATTGAGTTACGTTGATTTTATTCCGCTTTCCAGTCTACACCCTATACCACCCTCTGATGCTTTGGTTTTATTTCTTATTCTGACAGACAAATACAGAACATATAGTGTGGGGGCGCGCACGTTGTGGTTTGGATTAACATCATTGCGATTTTTTAAGTAGGCAATTTACTAATTCAGTAGTTCGATCTCCTCCCATATACTCTCTACCAAACCAAAGAGAGATTTATTGTTTAACCTGCTGGTTTTATTCGATTGCTAGTGATTTAATACCAATGCCAATACATTACTACATCCTAATGTATTTTCATCATTATTGTTTTTCTATTTTTTTTCTCTGAACACACAGGGGAAATTTTACTCTCATACCATCAACATCATTCTAGATCTTTTGAAATATTACATTGGTAATCGAGATGAATTATCATAGCACCCAATTTATATGAAAAAATATGGGATTTATTTAGCAAGGATACGGACGATGAAGTGTGGAAACGTTTATCGGATATTTATTTGACACATCCAACACGAATCGACACGCATCATGAGTTTTGTCTACACGCGCATTCACACATGCATAACAAATGCAAGTGAATGTGCTAATGTATTTTATCATTATGACATTTCAGGGGTGGTCTTCTGGTTTTGCCTCGTGGCACACGCAAGAATATTCCCAAAAACTTGACACCGCCACTCTGTCTCTGACAATTTAGTATTCGTTCTATCATTCCTCATCAAAAAATAATTATCTAATAAAGTATTCAATTTTATATTGAAATTAATTAATTATATTTATGAAAATATCTATTTGTAAATATGTGTTATTGGTATATCGATGAGACTAACCCACCACCACATGCCACCATTAAGAAATAGATAGTATAACTGTCGTATATAGGGTGGGTTATGTAACTAGAAGGAATTTGATTCGACGACGACGGGGGTGGCCCTTCGTTTGCCATCGGATAATGGCGGAGTGTTGCAAGCGGTAATGGCTGCCCCACGGGACAACGTTTCTACGGTGAAATGATCGGGTCGAGGGTTCGCCCTCATTCTCTCTGTCTGAATTTAACACACAGAGCCGAGAACAGTCCACGAAACACTCGTTAGCACCTACTAACTTTCCCCAGATCGACATACTTATGGTCTCTCGTTCTATGCT
Source organism: Zele albiditarsus (assembly GCA_958496275.1). Classification (NCBI taxonomy): domain Eukaryota; kingdom Metazoa; phylum Arthropoda; class Insecta; order Hymenoptera; family Braconidae; genus Zele; species Zele albiditarsus. Next base: position 14,266,725 of record OY292410.1, read on the forward strand.
CCTTCTTCGATTCTATTTATCACTTCAATTCTCCACAACTATAAATCAAAATCTAACCATTCTACAAATACCCTAACACATTTCTACACTCCTGTTCATATATTCGAATTATTTAGTGCAAAATGTTTCAATCTAAGCGTAAGAAAAGTAAAATTTAAATAAAACAAATGATATCCATACTAATATACGACTTTAATATATCTCCTAATTAAAAATAATAATCTAAATACACCTCATTCACCCTTAATCACATCCCGACTATTTAAATTATAAATGTATGACGAGAAATATGTCTTTTACATCGCTTCAGAACTTGAAAGGAGGTTATAGTCAGCTTGGTAATCATGATCTCGCGTGTCAGTAGACGATATTGCCGTCACAGGGTGACTATTACATCGAGCGAATATAGTTCTTGAGATTGTGATAGCGTCACAGGAACATACGTAAGTCGGCTATCAGAGTGCTGGGTATATATATGTATATATCACACATGTAAAGTACACCTTTAGCTAAGAGATGTGCAATATCATGCATATACACGGTGTTCGTAAAATTCATGAATCTTGAGGTCATACTGTGTTCAATATTAGCAATGAACTGATGCAGCGGCTATCATGTTGCAGACGTCAATCGCTCGAAAGTTTGTTGGTGAGCTAGAATCTGCCATGATCAATATGTGATATTAAAATTGTTCCGAAAATATAAATGCATTCTGAATGCACGAATTCAGGAACACTGTGTATATATTCACTATGGAATCTAGTCACTATACGTATGGTCTATAAATATATACGTGGGAGTTACGTGAGAAGGAGAGCCCTTGATGATATAGCTTCTTGGGATGGCGAAAGGGAGTTATATCACATGTGTATACATTCACGAAGCGTGCCTAACAAGGCTGTACACACTGTTACATTTACCACTTGATGCAACTTTGTATATATATGTGCGTGTAGTGTAAAACGCAACCCCTTTCTCCATTCCTCTTCAATATAATAATATACCAACGTGTTTGAAGTATATAAGCCGGAACGGTGTGTTCTAGGCCAATCTCAGCCATTGTTGGCCACTTCGCGTTTCCTCGTTGTACCTCTTGGCCTTTTAATTCTCATCGACCCCTTCTCGCGTTCTCTAAATGATTAATTACCGGCCTCCATCGCGCGCCCAACATTGCTACCGAGAAGTGTATATAGTCGACCAATGTAAATCCCGGGTGTGTGTGGATGTATAAGGGTTGTATATAACTGTGTATTTGCGTGTTGAATATATGAAAGGCTCTGCGTGATAGGCAGCGAGAGTAAGAGTATGTTTATATCTGTATACATATAAATATATATATATATATATATATATGCTCAAAATAGTGGCTTCAACTGGAAACAACTCATTGCTAAAACGGATATTCCGTGTGCCACGGCTACGGCATTCCGTCTCGCTCCATACTGCCATTCGCTATTAGGAATAAGGGTCCTGATACGGATGAAGCGTAAAAGAAATAAGCCCCAAATAGATGTTTATCAATTCTAATATTTTATTTCAATTTTTTCCTTTTTTTATGTATTCAATTTTTATCAAAGGGTTGTTATAGAAGTTACGTTGCGTGTCTGTTATAATACTGGCATTTGGATGACTAGAAATATTCTGGTGTATAATTATAACTTTCGCTTCCCCAGTTCAATTTGTATATATTTCAAGAGTATATGAAAAAAAAAAAAAAAAAGAGTATTAAATGATAATTATCGAGTTTGGTCAAAGGAAATCATGCGAGCCGGAAATCTCGAAATCATAGTCGTTGGTGCAGAAATCGTCGGAGCAATTCTCTCTGGTTATATTGGTTGAAATTTGTGTGTGAGTGTGTGTATAATATATATGTATATACATTTCTGGATTGAACTATATATTTAAATGTGGATGTGCGTGTATGCAGTGTCTCTCTCAGTTCGCACGTACGTGTGACACGGTATGTTATAATTTGCATTGCAAATAGAAACTACCCCGCCTACCTCTGGACGCGCCGAAGGGGTGTGTTTGGGCCATCGCCACACTGGTGAGTCACACAGATCGGAAGAGGAGAGTTCAGAGAGCATGGAAGAGAGCGAGTGAGAGGATGAAAGAGAAATAGAATTGCCGTGAAGCAGAAGCAACCCCTCCGGGTCTCGAATCCAAACCGCACATGCAGGAATGGACAAGCTCTTGTTCTTCGCTTGAGGCGAGAACTCAAATCGAATCGTATCGAATCGTATTCATTTGTCATGCTACTCATTCACAGTATCATTGAAAGCATGCCCATTTGCGTTCAATAAACAAATATATATATATATTTATTTATTGGAAAAAAAAAAAATGGTAACTGGATTTCATATGCACTAACAGTATTGCTTTCGGAGCTGCATATTTTTTTCAGTTCTTTCATTACTAACGCGATAGTTGTAGTAAAAAAATTTGTTCGTTTATTAGTTACACGAAATATATTTGGTCACCACGAGTGTGTTGGGATGGAGCTGTCAATTGTTCATTAGATCCTTGCAATCATATTCGTGCAAATAATTCGTTAGGCTCGAGCTCTCATTCCACATCCGTTGTGGCTGTGGCTGTTCGTTAGTATAATTAAAATAAATTCAAATTACTATCTCTACCTCTCTTTTTTTGGTTCTTACCACACCCTCGCCCTCTTAGTTTTCGCGTTGCTTTGCTTCTTTTTTTTTTATCCCCCTCTGGCAATGTCTTTCACACTGCAAGAGTCACTTCATTTCATCATTCTTTCAGTCGTAAAAATTTCGCACTGTCTGATGGACTTTGTGCACATCAACGTCTTATACTCCATTCTCTCTCTCTCTCTGTCGCCTCCCCCTATTTCTTTCTTTACAAATCCGTTGATTAGTGCAAAAATCCGCTTTTACAAATTAAATAAAGCCCATTTTAGTAAAACAACGAACGTCACGAGTCTTTTACTTGTGCGGCGGTGGCAGGCGAAAGAAAAGAAACTCGTAGTATATATAGAGAGATGGCGAAAAGAGAAGAAAACAATGGGCGTTTTAATATCTTAAGTAAACCTTGGTAGAGACGAATAATAAAAAGGAGAAAAAAATAAAAAGAACACGAAAGCTTTACTGTAGACTGAAGGTGGGTGAATGGCGAGGGAGATTTTAAAAAATGGGCAACACAAACAACGGATTAAAATACGAAATAAAACTCGTATATATACAGAGTGGCGAATGCACTCGTACCAATATCCTTAAATGTCCTTACATTTATTTGTCTCGTCGATAATGAGTCGAAAAAAAAATAAATATATTTAATTAGTGAAAAAGATTGTAAATTTTTTCTATCAATTTTCAGATGATCGAGGTGTATTTCCCAAGACATAAATTGGCGATTTTTCATTAGAAGAATTAACCAGCTGCAGTGATGCAGCAAGAATATGGCGCGTGGTGAGTTAGCAAAAAATAATTGAGTGCGCATGGTTTTCTTAATGAGAGTACAGAATAAAGCTTTCTTTGAAATGTATAGCGCATTTACTGCTGCGACAAGTTGCGTTAGTTATATAGAGTGCGCGCAATGAGGAAGGTGCGTTTGCCTTCGTCCAATGTATATGTTTATATACCTATATAACCGGTAGACGCGCACGTATACCGACTTGTAGATTATTTATTTATTTATTTATTTATTTATTTTTTCATCGTCTCCAACGGCCGCGCCCGGTCGCCCTGAAATGCTTCTTGTGTAAGTAAAAATCTAAAGTGACTACCGAGATCTAAGTTTTAATTAGTTTATCTTGGCCGCGTGACTATTGAATATTTATAAGCCCATCGCTTGGGGAGAGAGCTGGAACGGAGAGAGAAAGAGGAATAGGGAAAGAGGGTATATACATAAGAGGAAAGAGAGATGAAAGTGGTATAGGTATATGATGAAGGTGGTGATCGTCCGGGGGTTGCCCAGGAGGAAGCTCACTTTGGCTTTAGGGTGTAGAAGAAGTAGAGAAAGAGTTGTGATGGTGGACGGGACGCGCGATCGACTTGCTTCAATCTAAGTTGGGATATATATAGAGGGGCGGGAACATGAGGGGGATCTTTGTGCGGCTTTGACGTCCGTTGGGAATTCATCTGACTCTTGATGTTCGCGAGCAAGTACAAACATATTTCCAATTTTTTTTTTTTCTCCCTCGTTTTTTGGCTGAACGGCTACAATTTATTCTCCATAATAAAATGGAAGAATTTATTTATTACTCTTTAATATATTAAAAAAATAGGATTCGTTCAGTATGTGTAATACTTTCCGACGTTTATACATAATAATTTCTATAAATATTTACATTCACCATGGGTACTTTAATAATGTTGGAAAAATTTTATGCTCACTCTCGCGCGAGAAGATGCATCCTGACGTAGACTTACGACGCATTTTCTTGGATAGAATCTATTTCATTCTTTTTTCTTAACGGATTCCGTTGTACATATATACATACATGGACAGTGGGTGGAAAAGACACTTGTGATAAATTTATGTTGGCTAGCGACTGCTTCCTGCGTATAATTTATATTAGTGAAAACTAGAAGCGACCACTGTTGCACTACGCGAAGTAGAGATAGAAGTAGTATCAACCCTTGTGTGCTATATGCGAAAGGAAGGTCGAGTGTACTGGCTCAAGAAGACTCACAAGATGTGCAGGGATATCGCGAAACAAAAACAGATAAAAGGAAATGAAAATGCGAACGTATACTGTATGTATATATACGACAAGCGGAGAGTGGATATGGCGCGAGTGGTGTTGGCTCTGCGAGCGCATAGTCGACATCAGGAACATGGAAGAATCTATGAGTCCATAAATCTGATGTTGGTTTGGTTGGGGTCGAGTGCAAGGAGGAAGAATGCCAACGTCTCGGGGGCGTAGAGAGGCTTCGACGGCATAAATTTATGGTTCCGTCATATAAGAAAATCCGAAGACACAGAGAGCAAAAAAATTTATGACGAAAACAAGAAACAAACGTGAAATCTTCAGTAAAATATTTTCGTCACAATCTTTTATTTCTCGTGAGGAAAAAATACATATATATATATTTCCATATGCAAAAATTGTGCTTGGGTTTTCCCACATAAAATATGAATTTCAGACAGTTTTTATTAATCTTTTCACCGAATGAAAGTAAAGATTCCTTCGACACGATAGTCTTCACATAAAAACGAGATAATTTGTATACAGTACACAGTCAGTAGTATTTTTCATGTAGTTAATAATTATCAATTATCCTCTCACACACTAGTTCTACTTGATTTATTAAAAATTTTCAACCCAGATAATCAGGGATTTTTCAAACGCAAGTTTCCAGATTTACACCACGTCTGCTCAATATTCAATCAACTTAAAAGAATCTATGTAATTTTTTTGGAATATGCATAGAACATTTTCATGGGAAAATAAATAAATGTGAGTGAACGCACACGGATGTTGAGGCATATTTAATATTCAATACGGATGAATATAACCATGAACGAGGAAACAATTAATGTGTACACGTAGAGCACGACCACACGGGCACGAATTGACGTGACGCGATAACATGAGGGCCCGCGGGGCAACAGTATCCATAGCCATGTGAAACGATCTATAACATATATATGTTTGGATTTTTTGGTTGACATTATTGGCCCCCAAGGGGTGTATGTGCACGCTCATCCTGTCTGCACACGCAATTCACATTCGTTGTTGTGGCATAGGTACATGATCCAATCGACCGCTTTTATTATTGCACTATTGTGAAATGAATGAAAAAAAATGTCAATATTCCCTTTGTGCGAATCTGCTTCAAATTGAGTGTGGTAGCATATGGCGACGGGATGAGGAATACATATGCAGATGTATATATATATATATATATATATATATATGTGTTGGTAAAGTAGGAGGTGTATATACGGTGAATACGTACGTGCTCGCGATATGAGGAACCAACTTGTCGATTTATATTTACATTTTAATAACTCGCTCTTTGGATCTTCGACTTGTTGGGTGCGTCTTCACTTTCCTTGCGCTCTTAGGTATACATGCATTTTATCAATCTATATCGTATTCATACATTAAACATACGTGTATAAAAGGAAGTTATGTAAGAGTGATTGGAATATGCGTACAGACGAATGATACAATTAATTCATACATAATAGGTATGTCAATTTTATTTATATATTTTCCCTTTTTTTTTTCTTTTCCCAATGATGAATAAAGGAATATATATTTGGGAAAGGGCGGTAGTGATAGACATGTCATTATTAAACTGACACGTCAGCTTTTATCATGTTCGCCCTTCAAATACAATATTTTCCATCCCAACATACACGTATGTGTGCCTCACAACGTGTGGTTGGTTTTGGTAGGTTGATATTGGCGGTTGATTATCAATTTTCTACCAATTTGGTTCCACTTGTAGCGGCTCGGGCTTTTGTCCCGCTAATCACCCCTTGGGTCTCATTTTATCCCTTCTCGCACGTTCACAAGCGGGCACATATACGCCACCCCTTCAACGTTCACAACCCTGATGCTCTCATCCACATATACCTCCTCTACATCCAGTTATATACATGCGTTCGTTTTCGCACTCTCTCTCTCTCTCTTGTTATCGCCACCGTCTCGTTCCTTTCATTCTTTCTCGTTGATGCTCTGTGCGATCCACTTTGCATATCACTGCGCACACAATATCTCATTCACGTTAGAAGCGTGTCCACTATTCTCTGGTTTATTTTTTCTTTTTTTATTCGTCCCTTTACTTTATTATTTTTCCATTTTATTTTTATTTTTTTTTATTGACATTTGCTCGTTTTATTTTTCTCCCCCATATTTATTAAACGATTATTCGGCGTTAATTCTGTTGGTTTAGAATTCACTTATCAGTCACTCTAGAATAATCCGTTTAACGGCTTGCAAACGGAATGGAGGAAAAAGAAATAACATGAAACAAAAGTGAAATAAATAAAAATGTGTGGGGACTCACATCTTTAAAAAAGAACACACTCGTACCATAAATATAAAGCCACTCTGTTAGAGTTTGGTAGCATCACATCCAGTCAATTCACAATGTGTGGTCCGCACATTTTGTGTTTGCGTATGAACTCGCTTTTGGCCAATCCCAATTTGGCATTGGATAGCATTCCTCCCAAGAACTCCAGACAGTATCTTGACGAAATGAACACGCCAAGTTTAATTCAGCAAAAGGAGTGAACGAAAGCATTGCAAGAAGATGCTTCTCCACTATCCTCGGGTTTTCTCTGATTTCTCCATACACCATATACATATACGTATTATTATAAATTTTTTATTTTCAATCCGACAATGATGAAATGCGTTGATTTCTTTTTCACAACAAATTGCGTAGAGGTCATGAATTATATTTTCTATAAAATCCGTTTATTTTCATCATTGTTATTCATTTATTTATTTATTCTATTTTTTAAATTCATCTCTCTATTGTTGGATGATTTTTTTTTTTTTTTTTCATAATCTAGAGAAAACTGCGTATTACATCACGCGAATAACGAGTATATATTGATGGAACGAGGCAAATCCAACGTAGAGAACAACAGAGGGGATGAAATGCGCTCGCCGCTTATGGGATCAGCGATCTGCAAACGGTGTGTTGTTTCAGGTGAAGCTGCTCTCACGCGGGCTATGGCCTCCAATATATCTACCTCCATACGTAGTTATACATACATTCATACACATATGTATTTTTGTATGCGCCACACACCCGCCCTCTATATATCCATTTTCTTTACTCCTATTCCCAACTTTTGTTCATATCCAATGTGAAGAATTTTATTTTTCACCATCGATTCATATTCCCACGAACTCATTGATCCGTGAATAATTATTTACATCAATAATATAGTCAAAGCGATAGTGTTTATGTACACATGTTGGATGAATATATATTTTATATTCAGTGAAGAGTGAAAATTAAATAGCCAAATTTGGGTGTCACTGTATCAAGCCGACACCGCACAAAATATTATTATTCCACGTACGATTTGCAAAATTGTTTGGGTGAAAAGAGCGAAAGGACGTTGAACAACTTGGAAATAAAGGGGACCAAATGCCCGACAACGACAACGGCGAAATATCGAAGAATGCCCTCTCTCGCGTCATTAGTTGAGACCAAAAGTGTATCCCGTTAACCGGGACGAACGGGAATTATGATAATAATGTTGGAGGCATTTCAACGCGCCCCTTAATGCTCACGACAGGTCTATACTCGCGAAAAAAAAAACGAGAGAAGGAATATCATTAATTCATTTTTTGACGAAGGGTTCTCTCTATATATATATATATACATGCACAACAGTGTCTCTTCTCCTTCACCTTTCATTCTTCTTTAACTTCAAAATTAAAAGTTAAAAGCACTCTTTCATCCTGCCCGTTAGAATAAATATAATAAAAACTGTTGGACCAATCTATCTGTATATACATAATTATATTTAATATGATTACTTTTTGCAATTCTTGCGGACGTGCGAAATACCCACAAATTAATATTAATTTTATATATCTCTCCATTTTCTTATCGCAAATAATGTGACTAAAATATAACGCGCGCGGGATAGGTATAAAATGGACGCGGGCGGTTCTATTCAAAATTCAATGGACGCTGTTGGCAATAAACAGTGTATCACGCTGTTTCTCAACGGACATTAAATGGTTTTCGCCCGTTTAAACCTTTGCGAGAGAGGAATATATCCGCATCGTAGCGTTTAACAACGCACCCTCTACTGCTACTTCTACTACTGCTACTAAACCACGATAAAAAGTCAAATTAATAACCATTAACGTGCGTTGGCTCGACTCTTCCGCTATACTATGTCCTTGTGTAGATGTTGTCATTGCTCTGAATCGTCTGTCTTATAAAGTTGCTCATAAGGAAAAGAGAAGTAAATAGCTACTTTATACATTGGTAGTTGCTGCAATGGATATTGTGCACTGGATATTCTTTCGTTATAACGATTTATTCAAAATGTTTGCGGGAGTCCCAGGCAACATATTTTCGTCCTCTCTTTATTATAATTCCAAGACGTTCATTAGTAGATCGTGTCAATTTAAGTAATTCCAATAACTATCAGTTTACATTATCAACAAAAACAAAATTTTTAATTCTATATAGTTGATTCATTAATGAGAAAATAAAAATGATAAAATTGAGAATGCAGAAAGAATATATCGGTGAGTCGACTCGCACAGTGTGCGCACTGAGTGGACGTTAAACTGTAAGGTAAGGGCTTGGAGGGGGAGGATGAGGGTCCGGGGGCAGCATCATCATCGTTTGTTGCACCGACCAGCGCTCTGATGGATAGGAGCGGGATGGTGAAGTGGAAGGAGAAACGACGTCGACTGTAATGGGAAAGCCATGCACGCTCCATGGTTGTTCGCGCGCGAGCTCGCTCTCTCGCCTGCACCCGCATAAAATTAACCCGTACGTTCGTTCGTTTTAATTAACGAAACACCGCGGGAGCTACATCGGGTGTCCGCAGTGTGTCCGGTCATCGGCACGATCCGTCGTATATCGTGCGATCGCGAGAGGATACGTGACAATTATTACGCTTCGATTATTTACCTCCGAACTTTATTTGTTTCCATTTATTTTACATGAACGTAATCATTTTTCTCCCATCTATTTATATTCTCACGTTCACCTGCATTCAATACCGTAATCAACTGTGAAATAAATACAAATTGTATGCATAATAATTATCATCATCTTTCATATTTTATTATCTATTTCAATATTTTTTTTTATACATACAGAGTAAGAAATACAATTTATTTGATAGAGTTCATGTTATCAATTTGTTCATATTTTAATTGGGAGAATTGATGGATTCAATTTATTATGTTGGAAGTAAAATTCTTAGGGTTATATAGCTGATAAGCGCCCCTATGTACGCGGTATGACCTTTTGTGGTAGACTGTAACCTTCGGAGTCGGTGGCACGATGATGGCTTTATCCATTGGCGGGCTGGCGTCTTCGTGTTGCCCCAACGGCCCTGCGTCTCATACATACATATATATACAGGCACATGAAGTGGTTTTTTTCGCGTAGGCGCCATCCCTGCTACTATCCTCGTCACACATGCATGCATTCACCATGGCGAGGGACGTACTTTGCCACTGGGGTCTCACGAGGTCATCCAGTCACGGAGTTAATTAGACGCCGTGCTTTGCAAGGAGACTCACGTGGCACGAGCTCCAGATATCAATCGGATATACGTTGTGTAGGATGGACAATGCTCTTGGAGACGCGCCCCTTGCGGTGGGTCCACTCGAATAACATTTGGACCACATCAGAATTCTGTGCAAACAGATGTAAAGAAAAAGAAATATATCAATAAATATTGACTTTGAATTGCGAGAAAATTTACAAGTTGGTAAAATGTTATTTTATTTATTTATTTTTTTTTTCTATACCATTCTTGTCAGGGTCACGAGTGTTTTCTTTGGGGAAATATATTCCAAGGATCGGCAGTTACATTAATAATATAGGACGGTGCTTTAATATATTTTATTTTCTCGACTCATACAACCCGTATCTCCCTTCACATATATAGGCAATATATTGGCATATCACTAAGGAGGATTCACTTATTATTCACCCTTAGTTTTCCGGACCAAATGACCCTAGCCTCCCTGACGATCGGATGTACAAGAGTCCTTACGTCGTATCCCGTTCACCTTTTACGCATGACTTTGTTCGAATAACATTTTTTTATCTTTCTTTCTTTTTTTCCTTTTTGGAAATGTTCTACAGGAAGAGAGTACTTCACTTTGACTATACAATATCACGCATCGTTCTCTTGAGCAGTGTTCACCACTCAATATTTATCATTTGGGTTCGTTTTTTTTTTTAGATTTGAAGAACTCAATTAAGTCGAACGACTATAGAACATTATGTCCAAATGTTAATTATACGAAGTTAATTTCGTCTGTGGAGTCGTTCCAAGATAGGATATCTTTGTGAGCGGGGACCATTTTCTCAATTTTTACTTTCAGTCTATCACAGTAAGCTCAATTTGCCAACCCTCCAATAACAGTCGTTTGAATGTACTTCCTGTTCCATTTATTCTACAAAATTCTTGTACGACCTAATTACCATTACATTTTAACCATTACCGATGGTTAAACTTCAAATGTCCTTGATTTTTTTTTACATTCATGAATATAATCCCACTCACGAAATGTATAGCTGCTTCGTTCTTATCTCATTGAAGAAAAAAGAGAATAAAATGGAGGATGTATGTTCTGAAATTTCTAATCAACTTTCTAGCATGTTGTAACAGAGAATAAAAATAAAGGATAATGAAATGCAATTAACCATCAGGTCTTCAGGATGGAAGTGGGTGTAATGGAATTTGCGAAGAAATTGTTAGCTAATAACAAGACATAAAAATAAAAAAAAGAAAAGAAACTTGTGTACCAGATTACTATATATATATATTTTTTTTTCCTCCACTAATAATAATATAAATCTTTATATTGTACACTCGTGAACTGCACGTTGGGGTAACGAGCACGATGCGATTTAAGGGATGATCCAACTCCACTTGACTCGAATTCGTTTTAGCGTTAAGGGGATCATTGTTGTGTCGGTGTCTATTGCACCAAACATATATACAATACATCTATTTACGTGTGTGCATGAGAAGTACATATATATGTATGTATTTTGAAGCTGAAGTGAGCGCGAGCGAGTGAGAGTAGAGAGCAGTGAAAACGATGGTGGGATCTGAGGGAGGGACACCCCACCTGGATCGTTGGAGATGGAAGCAATAGGGATCAACTAGTATGCAAATCGCATGTAAATATCGCTCACTCTCTGTTCTGCTTCTATATATCTCCATCTTCCTCATTTCCTCCACGGCACAGTCCTATCCGTGATTTTGTTGTTTCATCTCTTTCCAACCGCCTCTCTCTCTCTCTCTCTTCTCTCGCCAGTATATACCGTCAGAGACGAGAAGAAATCAAAGCCGTTAGGGGGACAAAGCAAATGCGGAGACGTGAATCGGACGATATTCTCTTTCCTTTCGTCGTTTTTGTCCTCCTCGAACATCGCGTAACCACCTTCCTCCTCTTTTTTTGCGACGACCCAGACGTTTTCTCTTTTCGCTTTTATTTTATTTTTTTCCTTTTTTCATCTCTTTCTTTCACTTCGCCTCCACCCTTTCTTCAGTAACAAAAAAAAAAAAAGCCTCCGCCCTTCAACCAGACTTTTATTGCGTGGGTGGATATAGTTTCCCTCCAATCGGAAATGACTACTGGAAATGTCTGGCCCTTTTCATGATTTCTCAGTACATTGTTGCAATTGTTACGTGCCAGAGGAATGTGGAATTGAGTGAGAAATAAAGTGGAAAGCGTGTGGATTAATTGTGAGAATTAATCGATACTCTTTTTATTATAATTTTTTTACCACCAGGTTCGATTATGAGGAAAAATATTGTGACATGTCGAAGTCATTTGAAGGAGAATTCCGCCCAATACTATTACGTTCTCTATATTATTTTTTGTAAACATGTACCTCATTGTGCACTTTCAAATTTGCGACAGTTCAAATACTTTTTTTATTACTACGCGATGAAAAGTAAAAATAGATAAATAAAAAATACATTTTTAAGAATTTATATAAATGAGTTTAGCTTTTATGCAAATGTGAAGTATAATTTTGATGATTTTCAACGTGCAAGATCAGTTGGTCTCCACTTTCATTGGTCGTAAGCTTCACTCGCCAACTCGCATAAGTTTTAACCCGAGAGTGAGTATTAGTTGGTGGAATTATATATAAAGACTCGTTGTCTCATTTGCCATAGTCTGGAAAATGCCAAGTGGAGATAGATATAGACATGATGGAAGCACAGCAGAGACAGAGAGACAGTGGGAATTGGAAGGGTGAAACCTCTCTCACGAGTAAGACCTCTCTAACTCTGCAGGTATTTTCATCTTATTCCCCAGTCTCCACGTCCTACTGGGATTACTTCGAGAGTCCCCGAGAACTTGCTAGGTATTTTCTCGCTTTTGCTTTTAGTCCTTCTTCTCACTCCATTTTCTCATTCTCTACATATATAAATATATATATATACCGAAAATTCATTCTGATGAACCTACGTACGCATTTTCTCATGATAAATTATCCGTACAAACACGAACGAAACGAGTTTTTGAAAACTTATAATAACATTTTCTTGTCTGGTTTGAATCAAAATCTTAGGCTATGATCCAAACATTTCATAGCTGAAATTTTTCTTCAATTTTTAATTTAAATTAAACAATTTTGATTCATATGAATTTTTTTTTTTCCTGGACGTACAAAATGTCGCCGAAGATTTATTCTCACTCTCAATTTCGTTGGTGTATTCTCTATGCAAAAGAGTTGAGAGAACATGGGCACGCGGGTAACCACAACTGGCGTTGTGGAAAGGAAAAGCAGAAGGTGGTAGTTATATGTATATAGCAAGAGGGATGACAAAGAAAAAGAGGAGAATGGAGATTGGTCGACAGCACGTTTTAATAATGCCACCGCTTTCTCTTTCTATTACCAAAGCGAGCGAAGAAGTTTAACGAAGATTGTGGCAGATACTTTTAATTGCTATTCCTCCAACCATTGCACACCAGTTTTGTCTCACTCGTATTCCTTCTTTCACAAAATCTCCTTCACGTGAGGGTGTGCGGCACGGTTGTACCATGTATACCAGAGAAATTATGAAACGAGAGGGTGCTGAGTACCTCTTCACCTTCACTTCTTTCCCCGCGCAATCTTTGTATATAGTATACCTATGTCGTCATTGTCGTCAGGGAAACCTCTCGTACTACCGTGATTTTATCGCTCCTGTATCATCTCAACTGTGTTGCGAGTGTGCTGCCATCGGCTAGAATGGCAGAGAGGAGAAAGAAGAGTTAGGGGAAGGAAGAAAGAGATATATAGAGGTTTGTTATCTCGGGCTCGAGAGAAGACCGCGCGTCACCGCGCTCGAGAAATTAATGGCTCCAACACGACGAGAGTATGCTCGTTCGTTTCGTCAATTAAAGCATCCTCCCTCTCATTCGTCCTTTATATTTCTTTCTCTCTTATTCTTTATACAGTTCTTTCTTCTCGTTCTCTCTTATAATCATCTTCACATCATTATCTCTTTTTTATCATGTATACTCAAGTATTTCACGGTTATTTGTCAATTTTTTTGCGTAATCTTGAGGCGAAATTCACGACTAATTGCGATTTCTCATCGCCAATTCAGGGGACAGCGTGTTTCTCTTCATTACTCAATAAGTGCGCAGTAAAATTCATGTTTGTCATGTAAATTTTTCTTCTCCACGTATTAACAGAATCCTTTCATTATTTTTCGAATTTGCCAATAGAGTAAAAAAAAAAAAAAAACGCTTGGTGGAATTATTCAAACCGCAAGATCATAAATAATTTGGAGAATCTTGATATGAAAAATATAATTATATTGGAATTCAATTAATGTGGTATTTTATTGTAACTGACAATCGAACTATCTACTATACCGTACATTAGATTTCATACATACATACATACATATATATATATACACACGTGCTACTACCATCACGGTCACCATCGAAAAACACACACAATAAACCCTGGGGCGAAGGCTTATAGGGCGCGGATATAATGTGAAGTCTAAAAATCAAAACACATTAATCTCAGCCACGTGTCGACGATCGTGAGCTCATAACAAAATACAGTTCGCCTTCACTTTAGTATTGCCCTATAAAGTGTATTGAGTAAGAGAGCGTGTGCATGATGATCGAGTTTACATTGCTCGTCTTTTTAAAATATTTATCTATAATTAAAAAAAAAAAAGATACAAAAATAATACAATTTCAATCAATATTTATTCATGGGCAACTTACAATATTTGCTATATTGTTCAAAAATATGGAAGGACAAATTTTCAATTTAATTCTTCCGAACTTCTCCAAGAGCTATCGACTTATTTTTTCTTGAATAAATATTGAATTATAGAATATTAAACTGAAAATTGATAGTTTTTCTCAACTTTATACGTTCGATGATAGAACTACTTTAATGGAGAATAGTTGGCAAGTATATAATCGTTCAATCATTAATGAAATACATATATATATATAATTGATAGAAGGTCAGGATTAGCAAACCCCTCCATCTCTACTTTCCACAATTGTTCGTCTGGCAATATGATCGATTCGTCACAAAGAACGCGGGTGGAGGAGAGCCAGTAACCCTGTGTGCGCCATGACAGATTTCCAGATCGTCAATCAACGATAAATCGACACCGATGACGATACAAAGCGCGTGGCTTCATGACGGATAAGATCAATGAGTTTTTCCAACTATTGAGAAATTGCTCTTCATCGCTTTTATAAATATATTCTCTACACCTATATTCCATTTTGCTTTCCCTCTATCTATAGAATTCCGAGAATATATAACGTACTTATATAAAAGTGATCCTTATAGTCGCATTATATTTCAGATGTATTCTCTAACTCACTCTTTACATTGATGTGTCAAAGGGTATTTAGCAACAGAGGGTCAATTTATCGGGGTGTGATTTCCAGTCATCCGAGACGCGCATAGTGTCAGTCATACGGATGTCCCTTGGGTCAAGTTGTCAACATGGTTGATATATATATGTATATATATTGCCTCTCAATACAATAGTTGGAAAAGAGGGAGATCATTGAACACAATGGCAAAGGTCATGATTATTTTTTGATTCTGATATAAATTTATCCTTTCCATATACGATGCAACTGAGTACCTCTTCAACACTTCTCCTTTTATTCTTTATTATTTCCAGTTGTAGCAAAACTTTTGTAGTGAGAGAATATAATTATGTAGCAAGCAAGATGTATTGCACGCCAGTTATCTAATTTAATTTGGCAATACCATCCCTCCATTGAGAGAATAAATGATTACCACGAAGATATGAAGTTATCTGGTCTCGCGGGACGCGTAAATTGCCATTACGCTTAGAACTTGCGTGTATAGGCGGTGGTATTTATCGAGAACGAGAGAGGGAAGATCATTTCATTCGTTTTCGTCTCTCCCTCTTTATACAACTTCGCAATATACCTACACACATATATATATTTATGGTATATCGTTGATGGGGGCGCCCACCGAGGTACTCAATTATTAATTATTTTCAGAGCTGAATCCTTCAGGCGATATCGTAATGGTGTGTTAGTAAATGAAATCAGAGATAAAAGTCTAATGTTCACAATCATATATAAATGTATAATTGATAAAATGATACACAATTCAATTGTTTGTTTTCTTTCATTAATCATAGCATTCATTAATTCTTCTAATGATATTATTCATGATACCAATCGCCAATGTATAAATATATTAAGTGATATATTATTAGATTAATATGATATTTATTCATGAGTTAAATAATTTCTTTAAGTATTGTAACACGTTATAAAATAAGTCCAGCATTGTAATGTGTCCACTCTCAGCTTTTGACTTTTGTCACGCGCATTGCACGCATCACATTTAAAATCAACGAAGGGGAACGAATAGGAGGAACACAAGCAGACATTGAGAGTTCAAAAGAATTCGAGAGACTCTGATGACAACGACGTTGGCGACGATTCTCAAAACTTTTCTACTTTAAGAAGATGCGAGAAATTCTCAGTACTTCTATTCTTTTTTTTTTTTTTTCCCTCTTATTTCTCTCTTTATAGAGCATCCATTATCATCCTTTTTTTTTTCACATCGTCTCATACATATAATTTATCCAAAAAATATGGAAAAAAAAAAAATGCTGCACCATCCGCAACTTTTATTTTTCGAAAACTATTCATGACATAATATACAGGCAATAGTAAACAGAAGAGTTATAACTTGAAATATATTTATATGAAGTGTATCACGTATATATGTATGTTGGGTATCAATGGTGCATTCTGAGGGTGCTCGAATCATCCAAGTGGGGTTACGTTTTTTGATGTATGAAAAAGTGTATATGGGGATCCATTGTGTTCTGTATGACTGTGTGTGGCTAATTCGACTGTCACTGATGCGTTACTGTCGCGCTTTTAGACAGGCCAACTGGTTCAGGTTCAATGAATAACAAATTTAGCACGCGTCGAATATTTTCTGAGAATGAATAATAAATTTATAACATGATTTAATCATACATATTTAAACAAATATGACTAAAATGTAACGTAAATATATTATAAATATGTCTTAAAATATATCTGAAACAAATCTGATAGTGTGGATTGCTCGAGCAGTCGTGTAATGCTTGTGGGGACGCGCTTCCTGGTGGCCGATCTCCGTGGGAGCCGACACAGCCTGGCTAATCCGCGTTGCCATCATCTTTCGTGATCTAACTCTATCCTCAATAGCTGCACTATATACTCATAACAACTGTGATCTTGCCTATATCTCTATTCTACTACTATACTGTTACTACTGCTATACATCTACAAGCTTGCCTGTACACTTCCCCTCATCCACCACACATAAATGACAATTTGCGAGTCGTGCAACTGCGAGAGGCTGCTCTTTACGCTCGTGACGTCTCTATAAATCCACAGATCAGACCTTTACTGGCGCGGTAGCCTATTTACCGCGCGCGCGCACCCGCCTTCAAGTGAATACTTTGAAGTAACAATTCTCAGAATTATTTATCCGTATATAAATATATATATATAGGCATTCGCAAGTTTCGCTTTGAACATTACTCTTAACGAATTAATATTTAAAACTCTCTCACAGATTTCAATTATTATCTAATAAATGAATAAATTGAAATTGTAATTATTTTTAAATATCTGAATTTTTTTCCTTCCCGTATATGTCAATATTCAACCCTGGTTTTCGTTAATTCACTCATAATTCAACCTCTCTAAAATTTACCATTGGTTATATAATACAAAAATGATGGTGGTGGTTGTTCTTTTCCTGACTATTTCACCCTTATATACATTATGTATACCCTTTATGCTGACATAAATATCGCTTATATGTCGACGTCACGTCGCTGTTTTGGTAACCGATCGAGCATTGTGCCGTCGGTAGGCCGTGTGTACCAAACACTGAGCCGTGTGTACCCGGCAAACACGTGGGCCACGTGGCTTCACTCTGTTGATCTGCTGCTCCTTGTCTTCCCCTCTCTATCACGCATTCTCTCTTCTTCTCGCTCACTCCGTTGTCTTTCTATGCACCCCTCTGTTGTCTCTCTCGTATGATCGCAACCCCTCGAAGGATTTGCGCAACGGGCATCACATCTCTCCCAATACCGGGACGCTGATATACCGATTCGTGCGCGTCACTGTATACAGTCTACAAGCATATATATTATATTGAAACTCTAATGTTGGCCACATTGGTGATACGCAGTCTGACTATATCTTGGTGACATCTCGACATTACATACATAGGGTCGGCGACGAAGCAAAAGTCCATTTTGATTTTGATTCAGCAAACACACGTGCACTATTTTGCGTAATCATCATCCACATGTTTGCCTTGAACAGAGTATTATATAGTATCTCATAGCAGAATGATGGAAATAACGTGAGGTTCTTACAGATATCTAGAATATTATTGAAGATGAATGAAGACACATGAAAGTATTCTTGTTAATTTTATGAGTAGTTGATTTCAATATTTTTGTATTATAAAATGTAAAATTCGTTCAACTTCGAATTACTTTTCTATCATCGATTGATTTTCTCTCTTCGTTATTTTTTTTTATTCATTGTCTCCATCATTTTATAAAAATTGTAAAAATTATTTCCACCACAATAGTACACAATAGCAGACAACGTTGAGTGTTGAAAGGTAATTTACTAAAAATGACAAATGTGATATATTTTTGAATGTGTCTTTCAAGCGACAACGGACAGAATTATGTCCATGACGACGATTATATGTGTAAAGAGGGGTTTGTCAGTCGCTCGCACACGCCATTACCTCTTGCCGTCGGGCAATGTGACGACTATATATATATATCTATAATATACTTATATAAATATAATATGGCATGTCTATAAGATGTCAGAGTAAATTTCGTGGTGTGTAAAAATCTTTGGAAATAGTGAGCGATTGATAGAAAAAAAAAATATATATATATATATATATATATATATATATATAGGGTCGAGGAAAATGAAAAAAAGTTGAGGGATTTAATATTACCCTTCGTTCTGAAAAATGAAAAGTGTATTGTGTTGCACTGGTGAAGGGACATTTTGTATCCAGAGTTGAGATGTGCATATATGTATATGTTCACTATATAGAGGGGATGTATCTATAGGGTATTATATTCGCGTTAGCAACGTAGGTGGCTTCGTCTGACGTCGTGGTCAGTCCCCTCTCTTAATCCAGATGCGTTCGTGTCAAACTTTTAGATCATCAATTATTGTTGGTTGACAGGTAGAGAAAGAAACCGTAACGCCACACTCCTGCAAAAAAATACACTTTTAAATTCTAAAGATTTAAAACAATATTTCTCTATATATTTTAACATTTAAATAATATTGCTATTAGCGTTGATACTTTTGTTTACATCTTTGAAGTGACGAAAAATAGCAAAATGTAAAAAAAAATAAGTGGAAATGGTTGGATAGAGAGAACAAAAGAATTGAAGAAAATAAAAAAATAAAAAACGAATCTTTTCAACTGTATTATTTCCTTATGGGGTATATTTTTCCCACACACACAATCGCCAAAAACTTTTGGGTATGAAACGTTAGATATATCAACGTGCCGCGCGTTGTTCTTTCGACATATTCGAACGTTATGTGTATGTATATATGTTTGGATAAAAGCAGTCTGAGATTGTCTGTGCAAAACCCAACCACCATATCGACCCCGAAAAACTTTCTTGATATATCGGTTTACGACGCGCCATAGTCGGTACCCCTGAGTACCAACACGACCCCCTGTCGACCGGTTTTCACTGTGTGTATGCGCGCGCGTCGCTTTACCAGGAAGTTCGGCAATTTATTCACCTTTTTTCTTTTTTTTTCTCCTCTCCTCCGTCCTTTGGGCATCGCGGATAGCTTTTTATATCAATATGCCAGGCGATTGAATAGATATGGGGATCGTCTCTACATTGCGGGACCTCCCACGGTTCTCTCTCTCTCTCTCTTTCACTCTTCTGCTCTCACCCTATTTTTTGTTTGTTTGGCTTTTTTTTTTCTTTCGCAATCCATAAAACAGCCAATGAAACTTCCGACAATGTGCGCGCGAGTCATTCCAATGCAATCGTCTCTCTACTGCATCGTCGTAGGTCATATATACACAAAAATGTGAATTTCAGCCAGTCAATTTATCTATAAAATCATTTATACAAATATGTTTGCAAAGAAAATAAACCGACATTTCGAAATAATGACAAATGAACCAATTATTTTGCAATAAAGAATTTTTCCCCACTCTGTTATATCTTTTCGCGGCTCTTACATCAAAATATAGAGGAATTAAATGCGCTACATCGAAACAACACCTTGCACGATCGTGTACACGTGCCGCAGAATATATTAACTCAACGGAGAATGCTGATGGCTATGTATACAATAATAGACGACTGAAATATATATTGCGAGCGAACCACAACGTTGATGTTGATGTAAAAGGATATATAATAATAATAATAATAATAATATATGTTGGGTGTGTTCGCACATTACATACATATATATAAATATCCTTGGCATCAATCTTCATCCATCAGCGATAGCCAGAAGCCCTGCTTCACTGTACCGTCCAACTTTGTGCGTTAAAATTCATCAAAACCATAACCTCGAGTATATTATACACCACTCAATTTTTCACTATATATGTATACTTACGGCGAATTTTTTTCACGATACTTCAATTCGAAAATTGAGTAATTTATATTGTGTTTAATGCCTCTATATATAAATTTTTTCCATCAATACTTTTTATGAAACGATTAACTAACAATCAGAAAATAAATCAAAATGACAAAAAAATTTATATCGAGAGTACATTCATCTTTACTGGACATCAAAGCCATAGTGGGTTCCACCTCCTCACGTATTGATCATTAATTTCCACACAATAAAACACACAAAGCTTTCTATATAGTTATACATACACACACGTCATTGATGCAATATATAGTGTGTTGTGTCCACGGCGTGAGAGAGACACGCCCAAGTATCCCAAAGGGCGAGAGAGTGTAAATGCCATTTTTTTTTTCTCTCGTCATACCGACTCGATCGTGTTTGCATTTGGTATTTTATATACATATATAAATGGGGGCGCGCGCGCGAGACGGACTCGACAGTTTGGGAGTGAGAGAAATGTATATGATGGAATAGGCAAAACTAGCAATTGATGATGGGGCCAGTCATATATATATATATATACATATATATATTTGCTATCC
The DNA here is from genome assembly GCA_958496275.1 of Zele albiditarsus. Classification (NCBI taxonomy): domain Eukaryota; kingdom Metazoa; phylum Arthropoda; class Insecta; order Hymenoptera; family Braconidae; genus Zele; species Zele albiditarsus. The sequence continues at coordinate 14,288,139 of OY292410.1, forward strand.
TTCTATTTCTCTTTATCGCATTGTCTCGGCCACGTGGCAGCTACCAAAACGACTCTTGAATCCCCGCAGTGTCCTGGCCACTTGCAATATACGCGCGACAGCGGGTTAATTGATCTCGCGTGATTTGGCATCGATGAGAATGAGAGAGATAAACAGAATGAGAGAGGGAGAATATTAAAGGCAAAAGCTCCTATACGATTTGTCGTGTAAGCACCGTGGAAACTTGAAAGGGTTTTTTAATGGTCTATACTTCGTCTCTCTCTCTCTCTCTCTCACTCTTTCTCTCCCTCTCATCCGCTCTCATCGATGGCAATTGACAAAAGAAATGGTTTAAATACTCTTGCTCACGCCCGAGTGCACTCGCGATATGGGACGACACGTTGCACGATTCTATGCAGTGAACGTGTGCCAAACAAATTTAGATTCTACTGATCGATTGGTGTATATTTTGTTTATATGGGTGTACGTGTTGAAACTACACGTTGGACCAAAACACGCGTGGCGTATGCGCGTGCTGTCGAATAGCTAACATTAATTAGATTAGATCCAAATGATTCAGTCGTTTTAGCTTAAACTATAATGAATATAAATGAATAAATGAATATATGGAAAGAAAACATTTATATTATTAAATTATTATGATAAATTTTGTGTGACGTGTATATTAGTAAAAATTATATATAATATAAAGTGATATGAATCAAACGCGGTCGATCTTTTATTCATAATCGTTTAATTCAATTCACTTTTGTTCGGGTGAATGAATGAATTTACGATTTTTCATTTTCATTCGAACTGTATTGAATCACTTGTGAATGGAAGTCATTTAATCTTGGTTTATATGCCGCATTATCGCGTAAAATATAACGTTCCTTTTCTCATGTATATAATGTAGATTTGCGCGCGCGGTCTAAACTTGTCGACGTGTGGCTGGGCACGATCGTAAACAGGTTCTATGAGAAAGTCTCGTACTCCTATACCAATCGCGGCATGATCCATCCGCGTGTGACGCTCTTTGCCTCCTCGGGGACTCGTCGTGCAACGACTTTTTTTTTTTTTTTCGTTAGCGTAATCAAGGTCGTCTTTATATTCTCTTGCTCGCTCATTCTTTTATTCTCCATCTTCCTCTTCAGATACATTATATCTCAAGAGGTATATATATATATATATACATTTCTTGTTACGTTTCATTCTCCTTCTTCAATTCTGCTCGCGTGCGTTGGAAAAACGCCTGTAGCGCCCCACGTTTTATAAAAGCAAAATCACTATATTATTCAATCTCAGCGTCCGGTTGAGTAAAATAAAAAGTTATGTTAAATTACTATTTGTCTTTTTTAAACATATTATTTAAAAAATTGTCATAGAATTATACTGCAATATTGCAATAGAAAAGCTTTCATTATATTTTAGGTAAATTGAAATATTTAATCGATTTAGATTGTGTTCTGTGTGGGAAATTAATTGGCAACTTTACTTCAACTCATGTTGCAATACGTGTTCTGTTTTTTTTTTCATTTTCACTTCATTATTCTGAAAGAGATAAAACATCTTTGATGGAAAGAGCGGCGTAGAGCGAGATGGATGTGACATGCCCTCTCTTACTACATTCTCTCTGAAGTTATTACAAAAATAATCAAAGTTTCCTCGTGCTTTGGATTGGCCACGCGGGGCGTCGAGAAAGTATATGAAGGGTCGCACCTCCAACGTGTATAGGAGAGAAGGGTTTTTCCTTCAGAATTGATCCCTCTTTCTCTCACGCAGCGCTCAACTCGCCTCCGGTCTCCAAGGCTTCGTTACGTTTGACAATTATGCGTTAATTTGCACCTAGCGATACTTCAAACGGTTTTTATTCATTGCGCGTCGAAGCGAGTTACGAAGAAAGTGCCGGACGAATTATATGTATGTACATATCTGTATGTATCTATCTATCTATCTATATATGTATGTTTGAGGCCGCAGTTACGTTGGTAGCGCACCAATAGTTTTTCACACGAGATGAAGTGCGAATGTATATAAGGCGAAGAGGGAGGATGAAAGATATAAGAAGAAAAAAAAACAAACAAACAAGAAAAAGAATATCATGGGGAAAGCATCATTGCGCGCGTCTGCGTATACGCGATATATTACTGAAGTTTTATATCTGTACAAACTTTTACACGTCGCTGTGTCGTTGTTGCGTGAGCTCACTCTACTCTCGTCAAAAGACATCGTATACATACCAATATGATGATTCAAAGCATCACTGAATGTGTAATGAGAAAAGAGTGTTGCGATACATGACTGCAAGATTCTTGCGCACATTGATTATTTTTTTGCGCATGCAATAATTTTTATCCACTGTTCCATATTATTGTGATAAAAATATGGGGATTCTGCTGAAATATCACTCCCGCTTGAGAATTCGTGTCAGCATTGAGACTAGATTATTAGAAAAATTTTTTCGTGAATTGCAACACTGATTCCTGCATTGTAGATATTTTCAGAGCAATCATTTGTTTCATTTTATTCAGTTGTATAATGACAAAAATATATTTCACATGCTGCTTCTATGCATACGCTGGTTGTTACAACTAATCAACCCCTAAATCCAATTGGTATTTTTTTCTATAGTCCCCTAGTCTATATTATAGAGTGTTAAAAAAGAAAAAGAAAATAAATGAAGCAACGTCATGAGCATTGAGAGAACGACGAGGAGGTGATAATCTCCATCGGGTCGAAAAACGTAACAGATTGGAAACCACATCCGGTTGAACGTACAAAATATATATCTATGGTATATGTATTATTCCTTTTGCTTGCACCAGCGTCGTATTAATGTTCCCGCTCTATCGACGCTATTAACTAAATGCCACCCCTGTATAGAATGCGCGACGCCATACGCGTTTGTGTGTTGTGTGTATATATATCTGTGCAGTCATGGTGAAGGCGTACGTGAACGCGAATGCGACTGGGATATATCCCCGCGATACAGGACAGTAGTTTAAGCCTTGATATATCGCCCGCCGACACTCCCAACTTCTGTCGCCGTTTTGTACCACATTTTTTTTTCTCTCTGTGTCCCTTTTACCGATGGCTCTGGCTGACCATATGTCCACACTACCACCAACGCGATACCACAATCTGCGCCCTCGAATGTTTCGAATTGGTTTATCCTTTTTTTTTTTTTTTTTTATTCTCAGAATCAGTTATAAAAAACGAAAGATGAGCGAATTTTTTTTTTTTTTCGACACACAAAATGTAGTGAAATAAATGAAAATAATTGAATGACCGAAGTTTCAAATATTTGCGGGCGATTATGATTAAAAAAACGAAATTACATCTTCATATATATATATATATACTCTTATTTATTTTCGTTTCAATTCTGGTTGTTTTTATGTAAATTAATTTAATTTTCCTTGGTGAAGAAAATTATTTAGAATTTTTTACGTTACATAAAAAAGGGTGGCCTTGATACATATAGCACTTGCTGGTGTACACGCTTCGTCACAGAATCCTATTGTGTCTGCAAATGCCCGAGGTAACAAATGATGCCACATGTTCGTATCTTGACTGCGTATAGCTCTGGAACCCGCGGGCACACGGGGTGTGAGTTTAACTTGACGACTAGTCATAGGGATTGCATGGGTCGTCGGGTTCGTTGGCGTAATTCGTACATTTGGTACAGATCGTACATATATGTATGTATAAAATACGATGGCCAAGTAGGGGGGGATGGAAAAAGAGAGGAAAAAGTTAAAAGAGGGAGCGTGAAACACTTGGTGAAGGGATAACTGCCGCACGGGGACCATTTTCAGTGCTTACGAATCGAGTGGTCTCGCTTACTTAGCTGCTAACAGCACGCACCTTATGTCAAGCGTTGCCATAACTGATCCCTGATCAATGAGGAAAAAATATAAAATATCTATTACTTATCTAAGCATCATCTTTGAATAAAAAAGAAAGTAAAGAAGGTAATGAATTATCTCAAAGCATTGAGACCACCCTGAAAATTGAGAATAATTTTTTCTTTTTGAATTCTAAGATATAATTTTTCTGAATTCTGGAAAAAAAGGTACATGTTCGTGCGAGGCTTTTCTTTTTTTTTTTTGTTCCACTCTTCAAGACAGAGTTTCAGTTGATGAATAAAAAAAAATAGACAAACATGTGTGCATAATACACTTTCAGATCCTGCAATATTTCAGTTCATTGTCATCGCTGTCGGCTTTTTGAGATGAAGAGAAAGGGAGAGAAAGGAAAAAGAAATATACGAGGAAAGTTTTGAGTAAGATTGTGAGGAAGGCGCCTGAATGCCATCGGCATCTTTTTGACATACGTCAGATTTTGAGTACAATGCGTGTAAAAAAGTAGGAAGATGAAACAGGTGGAGGTGTCGTTGACGGTGTACAATGAGTACAGCAATAGAAATGTATACTTTTTTTTTTTTTTTGTACTTTTTATTTCGTGTATGTGCGTGTGTTGGCTTGATTAACAGCAGCCTATCAGTTAACCTTTTAAGTTAATACCGAAACGAATCTTCGAGACGGTGGCATTCGCCAGTGGCACGTATATGTGTAGTATAATAGCTCATACGATTGTCGGGGAAAGTGACTGAGAAAAAAAAAAGGAGGAATAATAAAAAAAATAAAAAGCAGACCAAACGCGTATAGCAAGTGGCCATGAGATGAAAAGGCATCATTGGAGGTGTGGGCGAAAAGAAGGAGAAACATGGTGACTGACCGCATAGTGTTGATGAATACCTTGTACGACGTGTTCATTCTGGGAGGGCGCCATTTGTCGCCGCATTTGTTCCGGTCTTTTAAAAATCTTCTTCTTCTTCTCTCTATTTTCAAGGATTCAACCAGAACAATATCCACACCATTCTCATTTCATTCCAATGTATACAATCTATACACACATTTTATTATTTCTGCAACAATTTTTTTTACTCATGTTCTTTATATTTTTGAAAAAATCAACACATACGTATGTTTTTTGAAAAAATTTATATGAAAATGATATATTGGTGCATTGAATGTGAATTTTTTCGCAGTTGAATCGAATGTAGAAGTTGCTATAGAAATAATAATTTATTTCACTTCGAGTGCCAAAACAGTCTCAAATTAAATTCATTAAATTACATTCAATCATTTTTTTTTTTTTTCTCGGTGTAAATAATACATTGTCAGAACGAACGATTGGTTCTGCGCAACCGTCCGCGAAGTATTTACTCCACTTTCGCGACGAGAAGAAGAGAAATAGAATGAATAAATGAAGGAGAGAAAGACAGAGAGGGAAATGAGGAAAGAAGCGCAGCCCCGTGAAGTGCAGACGTGCCTTTCCACGAAAATTAATCAGCGGCCGGAAACCGGCAATTTTTTTCTACGCCAGTTCAAGATTGCCCCCTCGTTCTAATTTAATATCTTTATCTGCATAATATTAGACCTACCCCAGTTGTGATCGTGGGCGAAATGCGTAGCCACAGTTCTTGTTCATTCTCTCTTCTTCTTTTTCATTCTGTTTACTCTTCATTCTCTTTCTTTCACCAATCTCTTTTGCATGCCACATCGATGAATGGATATGGCTTGCAGTTGCATTTGTGCTAGATTATCGCTTATTCACGCTGTATGCGCCTGTAAATAATATACAGAATAAATATATGTGGGAACTAAATTCGTAATGTCGAATTATTAACTTACCATCATGAACAATTGAATCTTCATATGTTAATTTGACCGATACATAAACACAGATCTTCCAATATAGATATCGTTCCATCATATACATTCTATCTGAAATCAGAAAATATAAATCAGTTTGTTTATTATCAATATAGATAATAGGAAAAGTCTTTCAGCTGTTTTTATTATCCATGTACATGTTCCTTTATATATTCAATCTTGCAATTATTATCCAGGAAGCGGATTTCTTACATTTACGAGAAGATTGATAGATGAACATTCTCCCCAATTCTTGTTTTCCCCGATTACTTAATGCGTTTCCCATTCTCTTTCGTATATACACACACCAAATAACAGTGCGCATTTTTTTTTTATATACACAAATCCAACCCACAAGATCAAGAACGTAAATTCATTCCAGTATACCTTCGTCAAGCTGAATATATTTAAACGAAAAGGGACAAGACGCATACGTTATGGAATTTGGGGTGACTGTTTGGGTTTTTGGTTGCTCTCATCAAATTCACTAAAGTGTACATGCATCCCGACTAATTTTATTTTTAACAAAAAAAAATACAGAATAAATAAATGAACAAAATTATGGAAATTATAAAGTTGGAAATTGTTCTATGGTAATTATTACATTGTTTGTATTTCGTTTCATACTGATTGGGGGATATTTTTCTGATGAGTGAAGAGCAATTTATTGGCGTAGACAGTATACAGCAATAACATCTGGACAAATGGACGATTGAACAATACTATTATATTTATCAGATAATGGAAAAGGCGGAATATAAAACCTCTCGCAACGACTACGTAACAATTGTGGGTATAAGTTGTCGTGGAGAGAAACGCAAACGACAAAGTCCTAAAGAATTGTCTGTTTTTTCTTTTCTCTTTTGCCTTTCTTCTCATTCTTTTCATCCTCTTTCCTCACTTGGTATATACACTCTATATCGCAAACTCCACCTTCCGCAACCCTCGTCATTAATACCAGGGCGACTGTTACATATGGATGAGAATTCTCGAGCAGGGCCAGTTCATATATACGCGAAAGTACGAGAGAAAGAGAGGAAGAAAGCAGGTCAAAACAAAAGTGAGTGGAAGCGAAAGAGCCACATCACGATGAGGAGACAACGCAAGGGAGTATATAACGGAACGCAAACGACAACGGGGAAATGACGCGAAGGGCAAGGGGTAGGAACTGATCTCATCGACTAAAAGCATCAGAATAGCAACTAAAGTCAACGTGTATTTTTACCCCTAATTCTTCGTGTAAAAATCAAATAAAAATACACAGAGTGAAGTCGGGATTATAAAATTTATTGATAATCAACTGATCACAAATATATTGTAATATCTTATTTAATTTTATTTAAAAAAATAATAAAAACACAAGGAAAATAATTGCATACGAGGCAAATATTTATTTCGTGGATATAGTGGAGTTATTCGATTAAACAGTGGGTTTTACACGCGCGTTTCCCTCTCTGGCTATAAATCCGTCGACTTTTCTCCACAGACACATGTACACTTATATATATATATACATATAGATATATAAAATGTCTAGCAAAGAGTAGCACAAACGTAATATAGGTAATGTTCCAGGCTGGCTACTTAACAAATTGCTACAAATTGCGGCGAGCATTTAGCCCCCTACTGTACGTAGAATATCGCGCACGTTCATGACCGCCCTCATTCTCTTTCTCTTTATATATATATATACATAAATGTTAGACTAGTGTATAAGGGGCTGGTCCGGGGTTTCCGAAGCGGTTTCACAGTGGCCACATGGTGTTCCCATATGTCCAGCGGCGACTCCCCTAATACTAAGTGTCCACTGAAGTAGACAAATCTTGTACGCACTCGACCACAGGAAGATAGAAATACTCTATACTCGTCCATCGTCACCCGGAATGAGAAGGCGGCCGCGGTTGAGGGTGGATTTAACTTGGGGGCTCCACTCGTATATGTTTCCTACCTACATTCACTATTTCTGTTATTGTGGCGTTAAATGCTTACCGCCTTTATGTATAACCATCTAACTGTATATACATACATATACTTCAACCCCTAAATGTCAGTTTGTTTACCAGACTGCGGAAAAGCTGATTGCATCGAGACTATACACGTTGCGACTGATATATCACAAATTTAATCTCAGTTGCCATTCGATAAACGACAATTTCGATTTGGCCCAGCTGTTATTATTTGACGCCATCGAATTATAGCAATTTATTGGAATACTATTTTCTTCATTCATTCATTCATTCATTCATTCATTCAATCAACACGACAAATGTATGATTTTTTTTTTCTTTTTTCCTCCTATCAAAATCATTCTCATGATATTCATTTATTCTGAAATAAAAAAAAAAAAACATATCCATTTGTCAGCGGAATTATCAGCTGCATTTTTTTCACCATTCTTTGGACATCGGAAAAATTGAGAAAAAATACGGAAATATTATTAAGCAAGACGAATCAACGTCAATGATATAATCGATTGAGAGAATATACATATACAAAAGATCGATGAATGACACTGCAGAGTTGAATGAATTTTTCTTCTCTCTGCATAGTCACGGTGCACGTGTATCCATCCTGCTCCATCAATACATCATTAATCGTGTCGTACATAAGTTATATGGTTATATCTATATATACTCTACTAATGACACTTTAAAGGGAAATGAAGCGATACCCGGAGGCATATAATCAACGTGCGATCATCCGGCTAATTTCACGCGCATTTAACGTGCGTCTGGCTTCAACAATGATTCAAATCGTATTTAGACAGGGTTTTATATATAAATTTGACCGAACGTCTGCCGACACGAGACTCTCGTTAGCTTACATAAATACACACATTCAAACTTAAATTATTATAAACTTATTTTCCTACAAAATTCGATGACTCTGATATTATTTATATGTCTTTCTTTAATTGTTACCGTCTATGGTTTTTTAGACTGCAAATTAAATTCATCAAGTTCGTATGTGAATGTTTTTTTGTTCCATAGAGCGATAACATTTATTCAGTCGTTTTTGTAGTTACATGTATGCTAGATTGAGGAGCATCGTGCGCATTGTCACACGGTAGTGAAAATCTCGTAGTGAACCTCTGGTGTGGACGTGTATCCCAGCATCAGCACCAGTATAGTAGAATGTGGTCGAGGTAAAGGGGTGTACTGTAGGGAACAATTCGGTATCCCAGTGCGAAATGTTGTCAGCCAATTTTCTTGGCCAGTGCCTCCAAATGCTGCAGATTTCCATCTCTACCCCGTCGCCCAGTCCTCTCGTCACTGGGTAAATACCCCTGGAAAGCCTTTACAGCCCCTTCCTCGTCCTTTCTCTCCATATATACATATATATATATATATTTCGTTTCTATATTCCCTTTCTGGAGCGTTCTGGCTAGCCACAACTGTGATTATAATTCGTAGTCCTGTTAACGTGCCGTCTCTTTCGCCCTCTACCTCCTGGCCCCATGTTCAAACGTGTGTGTGTGTGTGTGGCATTGTGGTTATATCTCTTCTTGTCCTTCATATCTGTGTCCGTGAATACACGTGTGTACGCCAAACACACACATATATATATTGAAGCCACGACGACAATGAGTGACAGAGGGATGGAGTGAGAGAAGCGACTGAACACGTACAGAAGGGGCGTGGGGGCGCACGCCACTGTAAAGGATTATGCACGCGGATTTAACTGATGAATCACATTGTCGTCTTGATTCGCGGTGGCGTTAATTTTCCGGGGCCTGGAGCACCATTGCCATCGTCATATACCACACTCTGAGGACACATAACACACCCTGATGATGACGAGAATCTTCCGCTCGTTGGGCGCTCGATGCTCTCGCGTGCGCCTTGCGCAATGCTGTAGAAGACCCCGGTGAATTTAACGGATTAAAGTCACAGACAGTGTTGGGGATTTTAATGTGTGGTCTATTGAGAAGAGAAAAAATATAGGGTGTGTCCTCATATATAGAGAATTTTGCGGTGAATCGTCTATATTTAATGTTCAATTTTCAAAATAATTATTACAATTATATTTTCAGTAAATATTCTATCCTATATATAAAATCAATTCGAATAAATTCTATTAATGAGAAGAAAGAATTTGAATTGTTGATGCTATTTTAAACTACTTTCATTTGACTGTCACCATGAATTTTTTAACATTTCCAAACAAAGTGGGAAAACATTTATAAAACATCTGGAATTATCTGATGAATAGTGTAGATGGTTTGATTGATTGGAAAAAAAATGTCTTTCTGCACTTGTCTCATGAATATATATGATTATTTATTCGCATCAACATACATACTGTGAATCGAATGACAGGAGTAAGTATTTTCCAGGCAATTTATCTGTTGTAATCAATTTTCAACAACATATATCGACATGAAGAACTTTTCTAAAAGAAATATGGGGGATTGATTACTAGATGGAAGTGAAAGTGCGATACGGAGAGACCAAGAGAAAGAGGAAAATTTTGACGAGGGTTGTGTGGCTGGAGAGTAAACCAAGAATTATCCGGTATCCATATATATATATATATATACATATATACACGTAGCAACAGACCGTGTATATACTGGCTTATTAATTTTACCAATAGCAAAGGGGGTGAACACAGATGGTGCATCACGAGTCAATATACTTTGTTGCCACGAATCTACCCCTGATGTACGTGGATAATCGGGTGTTATAGATACCTATATATACATATATCGGGAAACATGACGACAACAAAGGAGAAAATCCAAAATTCTATTAATTGAAATTGGATATATTGAGTCAAATCAAAAGATTGGTTATTCTCGATCATGATTTTCGCTTTACTCTGCATTATTTTTTGTCAACTTTATTGGATTTTAGCGGATTATTTTGAGTGAGATGTTTGCAAAATTGACCGCAAGTACATTTTTCTCCATAATCCACCGATAGTGTCCTGGCAATATGAATGACATTGTGTCCACACTCAATTCTCATATATTTATACATAAATGTTTAAGATGTATATGGATGAGTGTGTGCATGCATGGCAAGATCCTTTATACTCAGTTGGAGTCAGGACACGATCGTGGACCGCAGACACACGAAGAACGAAGTCGGGATAGGAGATAAAGGCACACACATACCGTGTGGAGGGAATATAGAGGATCTCGCGACGAGAAAAGGCGCGGCGAGAGGAGGAGAAGGCTGCTAGTACCCTCTCTTCTTTTCGCGTTGACTCGAACGCCCGCGATATCTCGACCAATCGAATCACGCCGCCGGCTCCGCCTTTTATCATTATTTTACTTGTTTTCCCTTTACTTCACCCTCATTGGATGACATTCTCTCGGAGGCCCCCTCATTGCAACCAAAAAAAAAGAAAGTGAAAAAAGAAAAAAAGGAAATAGTAAAAAAAAAAAAAAAACCATCACTCTACCGCGTGGAATTCTTCGTGTTTCTTTATCTCTCTCATTCCCTCTTGCCACTTCACACACCATCCTCATCTTTACAATTCTCTTCTCTTTTCTCTGTATATATACACTCCACTCTCTGGTCCAAGTGCAACCCAGACGACGTTCTGCACTTATCCCCATCACATTATTCGCAGGTTTCTTTTGAGAGACCATCTTCTTCCAGGATTTCTACTAACATTTTTTTTTTTCCCTACTCACAATTGTATATAAAATATCTCTATATGTTTGTATACATGAAGCAAGTGGAATGAAAAAAATAAGAAAAAAAAAACCGTCAGAGCAAATTTTAATGAAATTACTCCGATGAAAAAAAAAAAAAGAAATATGTATCTATATTTTATCAATATAAAAATAATTCGATAAATTCAAATATCGCATGATTGGAAAAGATAAAAAAATATGGCAAAAATATACAATACAATGTGGGTATACATATGTGTATATATATATATATATATATATATATTATAGTAGTGTTGTAGTGGGAGTGCGAGGACGAGTAAAAAGCGAGCCACCGACACGCCGATGGTTTGATCTCTCGCATTGCATCGCATTGTATGTATATCGGATGTGCCCGGAGAGTTTAAACGAATAGTAAGGTAAAAAAGCGAACAAGCGTAAGAACAATGTAAAAAGCGCCGCAGGCACGGGGCATATTGCCCTACCGTATACACATACACAATACATATATATTCATACGCATACATATACCCATATATATGTTCATATATACCAATGGAATGAAAGCTGTGATGCAGATATAGGTACGAAACGAGAAAGGGTGTCGATGGGAATGAGTGTAGGTATATGTGTATGAGGTATAGAAATAGAAAGAAAGAAGGAAAAGGTGCGGGCGCGCGAATAAGTCCGGGTGTATCCTGGAGATCGCGGCACCGATGTCGACACGCCGACACGCTTCCTCGCCACGTTCCAACGGGGTGTTCGCGCCGTTTCGCGCGCGCGACGTTCATCCTATCTTCAACTGTTTCTTATGCTAATTTCCTATATGCGAAATGATAATCTTCCTTCACGTGCCCGCTCATCCGTTTATGATATGTCTAGAAAAATACATCGTCAAGGGAAGATTCTTGTATTATATTTCATACTTTTAATAACGTTTAACTTTATTAGACAATGTGGAGTTTAATTTTTATTTTTGTTTATGTCATTGCGAAGTGCACTTGAATTTGTGATAATTTAAATATGCTTCTCTATTTTTATTTATCTATTTTCTCACAAAATTATCATATATGACATTACGCATCTTCGAACGCCCTGAAACAATTTCAAATAGCGATTTTGTTTTAAAAGCAATATAGTCCGGTAGGCGGTGGCGCTGCAGTGAAACGTTTTGGAGCAGAGTAGGCATCACATAGAGATAGATAAAGCGAGTGAGGGAGAGGATAGTGCAGATACATAGAGCGCCCTTTTACCCAAAATTTGCATGAGGTATTAAAGCACGGTGGCTGGGTTTCACCCAACGGTTCGACAGTCGATGTTTGCCAACAACGCGACTGTCGCTGTGATCAAAGGATCTCCTGTCTCGTTCTCTCTATTGTCGCTCACACTCTGACGTTTATCATCGTATATAGATCTTCATGATATACAAACATATATATGTATTGTAGGTGTGGAATGGCCTCAAACTTTGACGTAGTTAAATGCCTTCTAGTCCTGTAACAGCAACTTCCTCTTTGTCTGTGCATATACTCAATGGAATCGTCTTATTCATCCGATGATATAAAACAACGCTGTTCTTGTCTTTTTGCGGTAGCGTATCAATTCTCATCTCGAAACTTCCCCTTTTCAGTTTTGTCTGAGAATACGTTGAGCATAGAAAGGGAAATGTCAAGTTGGGACAATTTTTCTTCTTTTTTACCACTCATGCGGCTACAAATTTTATATAAATAGATGAAGCAATTAATTGTGTGTATTAGTCACATTTTAATTACATCTAATGGATAATTTTACTCTTAAGCTGAATCTTTAAAGTAGTATATAAATAAAACTCTCTATCAACTATAATTTTTTTGAAGCCTTCTTCGAACAATTTCAGTTTTTGCAAAATATCAATTTATCGAAAATGTAAAGTTTGTTGATATTTGACAATTATTTTACACTTTGATATATTTGTCAGCAGACAGTTACAGATTAATACACTGATCACTCTTATTTTAGACGTTCTTGGGAAATTGCTGTAAATAGTCTACATTCCTAGCCTTATTCGTGGATAAATTACGCACACGTGCCGTCACTAAAATGGTTGTGTGACTAATTACATTACTGCAAGAAAGAAGAAAAAGAAAAAAAAAAAGGTTGGGAAGAGAATTACAATTAAAAGTAAATAAATCTAATGGCTCCATTGATTTATATGTCGTCAAGTGGGTCTATACCCACAATTAATCACTTGAGAATATATATATATGCGTGATACCTGATGAAATCAACCACCAAATGAAACGATTATCAAATTCTCGAGGTAAGCATAAATCAAAGCGTTAATTAGCGCGATTGAATTAATGGAGGGTGAACGCGCGATGACGAGCGACTCGCGTGAGCACGAGCCTCAAATGTCCACTTTGATGGCTCGCGTTTGTCCCTTCTCTCATCTTTTGCTCTCTTATTATATACATCAGTGAAATGGAAGAACACAAGTAGGACAAAAAAAAACAAAAATAAGAATGAAAAAACGTCAACATTTTGATGATGAGCATCGCAGTGAAATAGTTAGGTTGAATATATAGTGTTGCACCAGTCTCTCTCCATCTATTAACTGATGAATGGGTCCTAGGTCCCATCTTATATTTATGCTATCCATGACTTCGTCGGCATGCATCACTGCCAACCTCTGAACGTTTTTTACGTGGTCAAAACCAATAAAACTACGGAGAATATGATTACGTGCGTTAACATTCCCGGAATAATGTGTGCGTCGGTGCGTTGGTTTGGCCATTTATCTTGTCTCGGGGACATATAAGCCTATATATATCCATGACCATGGTAGACTTTGCGTTTATATTGTACGTGTTATAACATGTATACATAATAGTGCGTCATCGACGAAAAAGCAAATGAAAATGGCATTGCGCCAATAAAATAAATACGACAAATCATTGAATATTATTTGAGAATGAATTTTAATCCGTTTATTTTTCGTTGTGGGCGGTGGACAATGGTCACAGTTTCGCAATGCAAAAAAGCTCTGTATTTATTTGTATGCTATTTATATATATATATATATATATACATGTATATATCATGAAAGAGGAAAACTCGAGTTGTTTCTCTGTCTCACTTTGTGTATACAGCATCGTCGCCGCAAGTCCCGTGGCGTTTTACAAATTATTCAATTAGCCCTCGCGAATTAAGATATACATATTCATCGTTCCCCTGATACGGAAAGCCAACTGACTATACATAGTGTATAGAGTATAGAAAACCTACCGCGTGCGCCACGTGTACACTCTTGTAGCCAGCGGCAAGAGGAGGAAACAGTGGGTGAGAGAGATAGATAGGTAGATGGTACAATACAACCGTGTGCCAACCGCATAAACAAGTCGAGCGGACACGCGTGTTAGACGCTCTAACGGGTGGTGTGTACGTGCGCTCACACGCGTGTTTTATACTATATACATATACCATCACCGAAAATGCATTTAACGAGATGCAAAATAGTGGAATTCCACGCTCTGTCAGGGAAGTTCTTTATTCGTTACGGTTAGCCAAGTTGTTGAAATGTTTTTTATTTACTTTTAAATGACCACACCCATCTCTGTTGAAGAAGAAAATTCTCAATTATTCATTCGATATGAATAAATTATTTTATTTCGATTTTACAAGGCATATACTCAAAAGAAAGAAGAAAAAATTTGATCGAGGATGATTACTGCAATGAATATTTTTGTTCAAATCATTCCATTGATCAAAGAATAATATATTTTTTTTTTTTTTCTAAATAACAAATAAAACATCATTGATACAAAAATTCTTACATTTCTCACTTTATAATTCCATATAATTATAATTGTTTGAGATACATAAAATGGAAAAATATTATTCCATAAATATTCGCTTAGGTAAATTAATTAACAGTCTGTGTAACATGAGTTGCAATTTATGTTTTGTATAATTGATGCTATTCACGTATATATGTATACATATACATACATAACTTTCGGCTGCTGTAAAGTATACCATAGAATGGATGAGTGAGAAGAAAAAAGAGAGGGAATATAAAAAAAAACGTGTAGGTATTTTAATGGAAGCATTTCGCACTCGCGTTTGTATGCTTACGCGTCCTCGTTCTCTACACATTCAGATATACATAGATACACACACCCATACACATGCATGCGGGCCAAGAGCCAAAGGCGCTATATACGAGTTTTAAAACGAGCTGGAGAAATGCACATTTTAATCGTATCGTCTAATAGCGCGGCATTTATAAGCTTGGCTGTTTTCTCATGAATACTCATGTTTGCAGTAGTTTGTTACAACCACTCCTAAATTAATGTGCGATGAAATATATATATACATACAAACACATACACATGCATGTACTCATATCTGCATTCATGTTTATTTACTCAAGCGATTTTATTTGTATCATACAAATGTTTCATATATTCGAATAATTCATTTGACGTATCAAAAACGAAAAAAATTCTTCATAGGTGATGAAAGTATTCAATTAATAGTGATTCAATGCAAACAAACAAATGACTAGGAGAATTCTCGGCATCACACTGATGTATATCTATTTGTATTAATAAACTTCCTGATGCGTCTCAGAGAACATGACTTTCTCATAAAAAATTATATACATGAAAAATAACGCCAACATATTTTTGGCAAAATCAAGACACACATATGTGCCCAGAGAATGATAATTCAAATCAAAATAATATTATTTAGTTTCACACTTGATATTTGATTGAATTTATATTCATATGATTTTTTTTTTCTTGATTTATATTGACCGAAGATTGAAGGAGAATATTTGACGCCCGGTTGTGTGAGGGCTTGCAGAAGAGTAATTGTATATAGTTAGTCAGTGGGACGATGCGTCTCATATACTAAACTTTGAAATATATAAAAAAGCACGTCATGCAACTAATCGGCAAAAGGTGGTGCACATACACCCATAATATGTCCTAATTTTGCCATCATGCAGCCATATCCATTCAATATAACAGGACCAATAGTAAATGCGACGAGTAAAAGCACAATTTTTTTACATAAAACACAGTGAATATCAGACGGGCGTTACGGCATTATTATACGAACGTGGGACACACAGAAATATGTATACAGACTGCGGGTGGCGGGATATTGCCAAAAAAATAAAGATCGCGCGCGAGTCTCGTCGCAAAACCGGCAGATGTCCAGGATGATGTTGCTGTGTATAATGTTGGTATATGCGCATTGTGTGGACGACAAGACACACAGCGGTTGAAGAGAGACAACTTGAGATGAGAGTGAGAAGAGTATGAGGTAGATACGATGAGATAAAGCCGACGACGTTCAGAGGTCCCATTACGAACGCAACTTTATGAGGGACAAGAGAAGAGACGCGCGCACGCGGCTCTAGTTCTTTGTCCAAATGCATCCCGCTGGCAGCAAGAGAGCAACCGCGCGCGCGTTTCACCGGTTAAAATTGCGAAATTATTCTGTGACAATAAATCGAAGGCTTCTCCTCTCTCGCGCCTTACGATTATTTTTATTGGAATTCAGAATTTTTATACTGCAAAAGATGCGCGCAAACGTGCATATACATGGCGCGCGGCGGTCATCCTCTCCATCTCTCTAGAGAGACTTTACACACATCAGTCGCATCGCGAATACTCAAACGTTTGTAAAGATAATAAATACTTGGAATCAAAGAAATTTATTATAAATAATGCATTGAAAAATATAGCACGTTTGATAGTAGTAGATGTACTTTAAAATGATGGGTCTGAGAGAAAATACTTTGAGAATACTGCAAACGTATACTTATGCGCGGGTGACGTTTAATTTTTCATTAATGCAATTAGTTAGTTTTCTACCAGCTAATTATTGTCTATCAAATGCGAAAATATTATTTATATTTTGTTTATTCCATACACGAAGCGTTACATGCCAAGACGTGTCTCTAATGAACGTTATTAATTACTTTCGTGATTTTTTTTCCTAGATAAATAAAAAACAAACACGCGCACTTCAAGGCGATATAATAAAATGTGCTACACAACATATATACAATGGTTATTATCCCACGTCGCTCGCGTCAACGCGTCTGCTCCAATGATTATTATGAGCCTGTATATATATATATATATATATATGTTCAAATATATATGAACTGCACGCATCATATACACAGTGTATGAATCTCTGATGTGTATTTCATATAGATGTGTGCAATTCATATATAACAAAAAACGGAAGTGAACACCGCTATCCGATTATCCATTTATCAGATAATATATAATATGTGCAATTTATAATTGAAAAGTCTTCAAAATAAAAAAAAAAAAATACAACCATTCGTATTTCATTGCATTCACTTTGATACATAAAACATGAAATCACTCATGAATGAGTATGACATTTGATATCTACTTCACAATGTTTATACAAAATTTTAATTAGTATTATTGAGAAATGCGTGAATTATTCAGTTGAGTATAGAAGCTTCTCAAGAGACCTCTCGTCAATGGGGAGGGATCTTTATCTCTGATAATTGATTCATGTGAGAAAGAAAAACGAAATATTTTCTCATCAAAGAGTGGTTATTATTGATGCGCGTAAGCGATTTAATAAAATATATTTGCAGAGATACTTCAAAATTATGCAGGAAAAAAAAATAATCAATAACTCTTCCCTTTTATAATGCACAAACGTTAATCAGTGCATATTTATTTCCACCATTATTTATAAATGCAAAAACAAATCGTTCAATAAAAATGTCAAATGTCCATTTATAAATAAAACGGTTAGATTCTAACGAGCGTGACAATTTACAACCGGAAGTTTTATTTTCGATTGGTAATAAAAAAAAAAGTTTCAAGAGGAAAATAAAAAAAAAAAAAAATTACGACGATGTTCCGATACAATCGCACCAGGTTGAAAGTGTCACGGGCATTCTTCATGGGCCCGCGAGCATATATCCGAAGTAGCAGGTGAGATTTCGGCGTGTGCAACGTACCTCACGTTCCCTCTCTGCTTCGCATTATATATAAACCCACCATATAAATACCATCAAAACAGTTTCAATAATAACCGTCAGTCATCGTTGTTGTCGTCATTTCACGGGCGCGGTCACCAATACAAACTATCGTGTCACGGTCACTTTTGCGGTTTATTATCTTGGCGCCTCCTCATATTTTTCCCCCTGTCTTAAATACATACATACACCCATATATACGTACATACAATTGTATACATAGGTATGACCCCTTGACGGCTTTATATGTATATCCAACTGGGCAATTTGATAGATCGCTGATAGACCAACCAAGATAATATAACTGCGGCAACTGTGCGAGCACGTCCTCTCTTCCCCCATGGCAAATGGACAGGTGTATATACCTCCCATGCATATACACAAACACATCAAACGACTCTATATATATTGCCGCCTGATGCAAAGACTTTGCGCGCAGCTGATACTGCTCGTGTTCTTTTTTTTTTCCTCGGACTATATCTCTTGTTCATTAAAAGGAGAGAATAAAAAAACAGAACTAACGAATTGTTTCCTTAATACATATCTCACTTCAACTTGTTCTTTTAATCTTTTTCTAATTTTACAATACTATAATTGCAAAACAAAATATAAATCAACATTTATATGCACGCTTTTTATAGATTATTTATTATACTTTTATAATATAATTAGTTTACATTTTATTACCAAGTAATTATGTAAGTGGAGTTAATTATTCGTATAATGGTAATGACTCAATTAATTGTTCGTCTCATCGCGATTTAAAATTCAATCGACACATACACACACACATACAAATTAAAATGAAATAAAATTAATATAAAATGATTTGGGAAAAAAGAAATAAAAATAAATAAATACTCAAATCTTTTCCTGGAATGATGATTTTTTTTTTTCAAGATGGTTTCGAAGGGATGTTGACACATACAAGAAACATATATATATATATATATATACATATGTGTAGAAACAGTGAAGGGGAGGGGAGGAGACACAAAGCAAGGAGGGCGAGGCCCTCACGGAGCGAATACGTGCGCCGGTAAGAAGGTAAAAACGCACGAACCTGAAGACGAACGTGACGCGACGGAACGTCCAAGCTCTCACAACGACCCGTTTGCTCGCGGTGACACACACGGACCTCTTTCTCTATCTCGCTCTTTCCCTCGTCTTCTTTCTCTCTGGTTGAGTCTCCTGACGTTCGCCCACGACTCCTCCTCGAGAGCCGCGTAAAAAACAAAGCGACACGCGAAACTATGCATTGTCCTGGTCGAGGAGGAGTCCTGAATTACAAATACACCAGTGCGCCTGCAAAGTTGATGATATGTCCCAACTATAGACACACGCATACAGACATATATGTATTCAAATATATTTTCGATATTTACGCATATATATTTTACCACATCAAAATTCTCTAGAATAATTTTGTTTGTTGATTCTCGTGACATTTGATGAGAAAAAAGGAAAAATGTAAATGTCCATTTTTATTCAAACGTTAATGAAAATAGTAGGCAGGATTGAAAAATTTTATCCACTTGTGAATGTTGCAAATGTTTCGAATGTTACCTAGGGGGAAAAAGGTATAGCTGTCGAGGATATACCCGAGTACATGCCGAGCTGGCCACGAGCGTGGTTTTCAGTGCGTGCGACAACTAAAATTCCCACGGGAGCTCATGGCAAGTGCAGCGTTGCACCCGCGCACAAATCAGCGAATATAATTCTTGAGTAACTAATATAAACGTGTTCATTATATTAGTTTGATGGGAGTGGGCAAATGCAGTAAGGTTATAAATTAAAATAGACAAAAGAATATATTTTTAAATGCGAATGGATATGAAATAGGAAGTATGATCCAATAATTGAGTCAAAATGATAATGAGGTTATGTCGTAAGAGTTAATGGAACGATCAGTGAATATGTTGGTTTAATGTCGTTGTCCTGTCGCTCAAGATTGTAGCTACGGTTGTATATAGATATATATGTGTAGAATATACGCGCGTACGACGACAGGAGCAGGTGAAGAGGGAAAATCTCTCGCAAACGACAATGATACGATACGCGCGAGCATCAGCAGCAGCTAGCGAGCGACGGCCCAAGATTCTCTCTCTCTCTTTCATGACAGACACGAACGACTTCGTTTCTTCTTCTTCTTCTTCTTCGTTATTCGCGAGAGGGACTTTCTTATACAAATATATATATATACGCTTGCGTGTGTCTGATCCCACGTGGATGTACGTACGGATACGCGCTGGCCGCGCGCCGCGGATGGTACCTCTGGCTACGTGATCCACAACTACGTGATCCACGTCCTTCGTTTCGCGCTGGACATTTACGACCTTGTGTCTTTCAGTTGGAAACTAAATGTCGTACTTCACTTGGCTGAACAATTTTTTTTTTGGCCTCCTCCCTGTACATTTATATACATACCTATATACTTTTGTTTAATTTTTTGACATCATTTATATATTATAAACTTGTACACACCCATGAATTTTTTTTTTTGTCAGATGGAGAATAATGTATTAAAGCCGTAACTGTATATTTTGGTATTCGAATATATTGCAGTCAATAAATTTATTTCGGAAGGTGAGATGACAGTTTGGTTTCGATTCACTCGCACATACGTTGTCGTATGGACAAGAATAGTTTACACACACACATATATATATATATATATATATATATATGTATGTACGTGATTTTCATTGTCTCAAGTTGTAACCGACTATGAACGTGATTCGAATTATTTTTTATTCATTTTTTTTTTTAATCAAACCGTAGAGTGATGGGTAGTTGTATATATGGTATGTGTATGGACTGATGCGTATGCGTTTCGTGTCAAATAATAAATTATTTATGCATCGCTTTTATATGGAGGAAAAAAAAAAAAAAATATCCCGAATTTTAGACATTCAATGAAATGGATTTTTTTTTCGTATGTGTCTGACAAATTTAATGAGCATTTTCAAACCTGAGAACTTGCACGTACATGTACGCACACATACAAATAAACATTCTCTACTAATTTTATCGGCAGAAACTGTCGTTAATTTGTGATTAATTAACGATGTATAAATGTTTTATTGCGGAATCGTTTTCGTTTAATTCGGACACATAGGAAGATGTATATAAGTGAAGAAGCAAACGAGTTACACTGAGCCTCGTGTCACGTCACCGATTCCCACGATATCCACTGGGACACACAACGACAACACGAGGAACAAACGAGACGAACGAAAAAACAACGAGTCCAAAAGAACTCGAGCGTTATATTTGACTGCTGTTCATGACCGACTCACGTATGTACATATATGTATATTGTACATAATAATAATTTTGATCTATAAGATCTTTCAGAACCAGATGTTTCATCACAATACCAGGTTCATTGGAGATATATTGTTCCACTATACAGTGTCCATATATATTTTTATGGAACGATATTGTCATGGTGATGGGAATTGATACATTATGAAAATTATTCAATTTAAACATTCAAAATTTCTCCGACAAAATTATGTATAATGTCATAAAGTTTTCATACAAATCGTCAAAATAAAAGAATGAAATTCAACGTAATATAGTCAACGCAACGATTTTTTGTTCTCAAAGTATAAATCAACATATTTTGAATGATAAAAATTCTGTACACGTTTACGTGTTTGCGTCTAATTTCAATTTTTATCATTGAAACATGTTTATACATGTCGCTCGCTGTTTGATCAATTGAAATGAACCAATGATAAATTTGTTATTCGAGATGAAGTCGCGAATTAACAACACAAACGCCTACTGTTTCCCGGTAGTGTGAGCAAGACATATTCAAGCCTAATATACATGAATAATTTGTATATCGTCAGTATATACGTATGTAATATATATGTACAGCATATATAGGAGACGTCTTGTATGTATATAAACGAATATACTTTGGGGTACGCCGACGTATAATTACATATGCCCGCGTGGTGTCGCTTGTACTATACGGGACTTTATGTGAACGAAATGATCCAGTCATCGTCGAGCCGTCATGTTTAATGTATTCGGAGCGATCCTGACGACGTGCGGCGGACAATGGGTGTATGGGCGCGTCGCGAAAATGGAAATTACCGTGTGCCCACCTACGGTTGTACCCTTGTTCCATGCTATTTTATTTTTATTTATATTTTTTTCTCTTATTACTTTTATTCTACCAATTTTTTTGTCTCCATTTTCCTCCCCATACATTTGCCTTAAAAAAAAATCTACACCACATGTACAATTTCTTTTTGCACATTTTCTCTGCAACAAACTACATACGTTGATGAACGGAAAACAAGAAGAGAAAAAAAAATTGCCTGTCAACTATGCTAGGTTATTATTATCCTTTATTTTTACATATTTTGTTTTCTTTCATTATTCTTTTTTTTTTCGTGATTCATCTGGGCACTTTCGGGGTCTCGTACACTTCCGCTCGTTAGTCTGTGACTCGTGGAGCTTATGCTAATATTAAGCATGGCGCTTCCTCTCGTCTCACTCCACCACCCATATATAGTTGATTCCACCCTAAAGCTATTAGACGATCATCTTGGATTATCCGGCAATTCCCAGGTTTACCGGGCACAACGACTTTTCTAAGTTTTCTCCTGGCAAATGTCGTCGTCAACTTAAGCGCAAGTCAATAAATTTCATTTGCCTCTTTATCCCTTTCTCTTTTTTTTTCTACTCATTTCTTATTTGTTGCTTTTGTTTCACGTTTGTTTGAGTCTATAACACTTTGGTGAAGAGAGCTATATGATTTAGCGTGTATGATGATTATTAACATTGTATACTTTTCTTTTATTTTTGCTAAGGATATATATATATAATATATACATATCTAGCTCATATACAAATGCTTGAACAACTTCGACGAACAAGTATAACGGCTGTATGTATATACAGAGGCGTCATTTTATTACGTTTATATTTTTATGATCGCTCGACCAGTGACCGGTCTCGTGTGGGCGCCGCAGTACGTGACGCAGTGTAGTTATACATTTAGGTATATATATATGTATATGTTTAAACAGGTTAACATATATAAATTACGAAGAAAAAAAAAAAATTACTTGCGATCTAACAATTCACTGTAGAAATTTTCACGCCTTCTTGCTTTCCCTTTTTATCTATTTTCCATCAACAGAAACGAAGATATAATTATATTAGCATGAAAATCTTTTGCATCACGCTATTCATTTATTTATTTTTTATTTCATCTCGGCCGACTCTGATTCGTGTCAATACCCGCACATACATATAATAATTTTGTCGGTCTATTATTCTTTTACTTTATGAATTATTTTGTTTCATTTTTAAAATTTAAATTTTGAGACTGTCAGATTGATAGTCAAGCTCATGACTCTTCAGCGCCGCACGTAATTACCCGTGTTGCAGGTCTATATACGTCTCAGTAGAATAAAAAGTAAGAAAAAAAAAAAGAAAAAAAGTAGTCAACGAGACGTACGACGAAAGATAAGAAGAAGATCTTATACGATTTTTATAAACGTCCCGTCTCGTTTTTATACTGATTTTATCTTCATATCACATATACATATACACGGCCTTTTTGACCCTCTTCATTCTTCTTTTCTTCATTCATACTTCCGGTACGGACTGGACACCACCTTTCACGTATTATTTCTTCAACATGTCTTCCTCAACCATATCCGGTGTTTGAATTTTTAATGTCAAGATGCAATGTTCTGCTGTTTATAAAATGACCAAATTTATATGTCTTTTTTCTACCATTTCATTTAATTTTTGTGCAGGTTTTATTAATCGTTCCTTCAATCCCCACAATGAAACCACAAATGGAAGATTATTATTTCAAATTAACCAATATAGCGTTTAATATATTAGAAATTACCCAAAAGTCGCGGTGAGGTGTAATTCTAGATTTTTATTTCTCCTACGTATATATATATATTTATTCACCCTTATGCCTCCTCTTCCTTTCTTACGTTTCATTCTTTCGTTCTCCAGGAGTTTCAATCCCCACGGAGCAAGTTTTGCCGCTTGATTTATACTTCCGACAGGCGTAACGAGGCACGAGGTTCGGCCTTCAGGACATCACGAATTTTTCACGTGACTCGCTACATTGCCCTTTCGCCCGTCAACAATTGTTCGCGCAAGAGTCCCGATGAATCACGATACTCACGAGTGATCGTTCGAATGATCATATCTATGTACTACTTGCCAAAAAGAAAAAAAAAAATGTACAAATAAAATAAGATAAAAAAGAAACAACTGTATTTATAAAAATTTCAATTACATTACAATGCTAGAGTAACAATTTATATTTACATAATACCTATACGGATAACAATCAATTTTTTTTTCTAATTTATACATGTAAAAGTTACGCATACATGTTAATACATATATATATAGATATGGATATTTTAAACTTGCGGATATACGATTCAGATCTTGCGACGATGCAGTCGGTCAACCCGGCGCGCGATGGAAAAGAAGGGTTGCGAGAAGCAACGCGCGGGCAGGAAAGCAAAGTGGAATTGAAGAGAGCGCACTAGACGTTGAGAGTGTGCGACCAAAGCAGCCTCGAGATTTATTCGCTGAGGTTTTCAGCGCGGCAACCCGGCCACATCATATATATATATATATATACACTTTCCGTTCCTGCCGTTGAAGATGTCCAGCCAGATAGAGAGTCCAAGAGCAGGAAGCACGGCAGACTCGCTGACTCTCAATGAAAGCAAGTAAAACGAGCGCGCGGCTAAGCTTCAAGCCGCTTTATTTTCATATATGTACATACATATTTTATTTATTTTTTTTATTTTTTCCATCACTGCAACCCTACTGAATCCACACTCCAGTAATAATCTTGTCATTCTGAATAACACATTTAATATACATTAACTCATAATGAAACGTTCAAGTATATGAACGGAGGTAATTTTCAATTTTTGATATTAAAAACAAATTCAGTATTACAATATGAGATCAGTATATGTATTTTGTAATACAATATTACAGTTTGTATAGTTAGATTTCACTCGTATTGAAACAGATTATATCTTGATGGAGAGGAACAGTAGTCGACCAAAGTGAAAGAGAAAACAATAAATATATCTGTATGTATATATATTTGTGTGTGTGTGTGTGTGTGTATGTATGTGTGTTAGGCCGAAAGGATGATGGTATACGTAGAGAGACGCAGTAGTTTTTTGCTCGCGATCGCGCGCGAGTACCTTTTATTTTGGCCAGACAGGAATTCGGCTAAATGCATTGATTAAACTGCTGACATCGTTCGAGCGGCCGGTGGGCCAGCGCGTCTCCGGCGACGAGTTCGCGACGTTTTTTGCCGTACGACATTCGCTCACTCTCATCCCGCTCTCATCGTCGTCGCGTCCTCACAACGCTCAACATATCCACTGTCCACTTAGATATATATATATATATATATATTTATTCTTTGCCATTCGCAGTTTCTCTTTGCTCTCCTACTGATGTGTGTGCCCATGCTGCTCTCTTGTTCACATATATACCTACACTCTCTTGTTGTTGATGCTCTCTCGATCCACTGACGACCACCAATGCGATGTGAATTCTCCAGCGCAGTTGTAACTAGCGCGGTTAACAACGGGCCCCGACTCTTCTCCGATGAGAGTATTATATACGCGCGCGCGCCCGTGCGAGTAAAGTAAAAGCGAAACGACAAACGTTCGTCTCCGCCCGCATTTTAAAACTCTTCTGATCAAGGTACCTGTCTCCATGGGCAGACTAATGGGCCACATGAGCACTCGATTCGAATTCGGAGATGCCGACGATCAACGCTCGCGCGTCTAATATAAATGACTTTATCAAAGTCGCGGCGAATTAACGATCCTCCTGCCATAATCGCATCAATATATTTAATAAGAGAAACAATACACTATTGTCATCTCTCGAATTTCGTTGTTGAATCTTTTCTTTTGTTTATCATGCAGATAATTTTTCCTATAACAATCGCAATTTCATAAATATAAAAATGTTTTTGAAATGTATCTCATTATCATAATGCAGTCTCAAAAATATATTGAAGTATATATACGTGTTGTTTGAGCTCTTCTCGTTCGAAAGCGAGGCACGAGGTAAGTTTGGCATGCATCGCTCACTCCTCGAAGCAGCCAAGAGCCATCTATGGAATTATCCTGATGATTAATGGGCAGGTCCCGCAGTGGGTGTGTGTGCTGCACACTCATACAATAACACACACGGAGTATTTCTCCCGCTCTTGCGTATATTGAGGCCCGCACCAGCCGCCTCCGCCAAGAGCGACGGCCCACCTCGGGGACCGTTGTCTCGTCGTGAACGCACATACTACATGAGTATATACATATAAACATATATAAATGTATATACGTATATAGAAAAGAGTGAAAGAGACAAGAATTGTTCGGTAGACGCGTAAAAAAGCTCGCGATGGTGAACCCGTCTTATAGCGTTCCTTCTCGTCTCGTGGCTGTCGGTCTGTCCGTCTCCACTGTCCATCTTCTCTCAAAAAGAACCCCAAGCTTCACTCTCTTTTAGTCTTTCGTGCATCTTTTATTGTGAGTTCTGTCTATAGATTCACTGTGTCCCCGTAATGTTGTGTATATGTATTTATATTTGTCGATAGATATAGAATAAATGCGCTGAATATTTATTTATGTCGTCGATAAACGCGACATTCATATTATACGTATATAAATAGTAAGAATTTATTGAATATTGTCGCATTACAAACACATTTTTATCATTTCTTCTATATCGTTTTTATTATCATTATATGTTAAATGTATATACCATTTGAATGGAAAATTTATCCATAAAAGTCTGTATTGTTGCGCGTATTTGATCATAAAATTTTTTTCACGTTAAAACACCATGTTTATCCTCTCTCATTTTATTCATTTTTTATATCCCTTTATCCTTTTTATTTTTGGTTCAAGATCTATGGTACTATTTTTGCCGATTTCATCGGCTAACGTCCAAGCAAAATAACGGAATTTTAGCACGAGAGAATGATACAAAAACACATAGTATATTGTATACTCATAAAGATCCAAATAAGAAGGATAAAAAATTGTTAAAAAAAAAGAAAAAAAGAGAGTGAGGAGAGATAGAGAGATAGATACAACGAATTCAGATCGCATGTCGACAAACAGTAAGACCTATCAAACTACCCCGATGGGGGAATCTTCGTTGGTGAATAGCAGTGATTCGCTTGGGAAATGTGCAATATCTTTCGTGATCAGGGATTATTATGGTATGATTGCTGGGTTGATCTAGGCTATAGTATATAGTCTGTCTAGCCTGTGGCCCGGGCCTCGTAAATACCCGCGCCACAACTCGTCGCTCGCGCCTGCAGTCTTGTCGATGATCCACAATATTTGTGTAAGCGGAATCTAGTACATAAACATCTATATATTTATATATATATATATAAACATATATTTTTTTTGTATGTATAGTGGCCCGCGCGTCAGAATCTTGTCATGCGATTCGTGACGCGAGCTTGAATATCACGCGGCGTGGGAAAAGCGATATTTCTTCGCGGGAGTAATGAACGAGACGATGACGACGACGATGAAGAATAAAACGGGCCCACCACGTGAAGTAATGCCGCAATGCTGTGTCAGTTATGTTTTTTTTTTTGTCTCCGCCTTCGCTTTTCGTGCATTTTATTTCATGTATTGAGCACTCGGGCAAAATGGGGGTTTCATAAGACAGTTAAATGTTCGTTTTATATGACATTTGTCGTAGTATTTAGCGTTAAACAAAATATATATGTAAATAAGAATGTAAGCGCGATTTAGAAATTTATATTTTCACTTGTGAGATAAATAAATGTTTATTCTGAATTGGAACACCACCAATATGATTGATGATGAATAAGAAAAAATATTCCTCGTAATTAAAAGCGGAAAGTGAGAGTGTTGCGCTAACACATCCGACGGAACGGTTTTATAATGGACACGCGAGCGATTATAAAGCTCGCATGCAGATTTGCACTTGGATTCACGTGCGGAATTACTGGCATGTAGTTATGTTATTAAAGTAAAAGAGGAGAAAAAATCCTACATACCTATACCTTACACATGTGCAGCTATATCAGAACGCTATATACATATGTATATATAGTTATACAGCAATAACATAGTGAAAGAGAGAAGTAAAGATTTATATTATAATAAAAGGTATATAACGAGAGACAAAAGGCAATAGACACACCGGCCCCGCATTGCGGAACGCAACATCAGCTGCAGTCGACGCGTCATTTGCGAAGAACGTATCAACACACATATACACACACATATATATTAGTCGGGGGAATGTTTTATTATTCCACAGATGGGTTGTTCCATGCGCGGCTATATACGCGCTGGGTTAACTCACGCGCGTTACCGGCGGCCTCATGCGCTCGCTCTTTTCCAACTTGACCTATACAATTTATATATATGTATCTATTATTACATATATATATATATATATATGTATATTTACCTGGAAGTCCATTGTTTCAAAAAGAGGATGCCATTTGCGTTCGTAAATTTCAAGCCAATGAGCTGGCAAACAATCGTATAGAATAAAATCAATCGTTCGTTTTAATCAATTGCATTTGATTAACATCCTTAAACGCGATGTGTCGTTGCATTGTTTGAAGAGAAAAAAAAAATGTATTTATGTATATTTAAGATCATTGACATGTGGGACGAGTGATTGTTATATAGGTATCTATATATTCGCACGTGTTCCTGTGCCCTCCAGGCATCAGAGCCCCAAATAGTTTCAAATTGAATCATCACTCAACCCAATGTCGTGCAACAACGCGTGCACCAACCTTCAAATGAAATTGTCCATCTAATTTTGCCTCGACGTGTTAGCTTTAAAATGATGAAAGGTCTCGTGGGGGAAGCGAGTACGCAATGCTTGGACATGTCGAGACGAGCTCGTTCATTCGTCGTATTTTAGGTTTAATTTCGCTGTGGTAGCTTTAATGAAGGGCTTTTGATATAGTCCCCGACGGCTACGTGCATATAGTGCGAATCTATACAGTTGTCCCGTGATCTTCCAACCCCTTAAATTTAATCACCCCTTCATTCTTTAAAATATCCCATTGTCGTCAAGTAGTTTCGCCCCATTGCCACGCCAGTGGAATGTATTGAAAAAATACTGAAGGAATATTTAGTTTACTTGACTTATTCTGTTCACTTTGGATGGAATAAAATTCTGTTTAGTATCGGATTGAAATACATTCGGTCGTTATATGATGACATAATATGTCTGTGTGGTTGACATGTATGAATAATTTTTTTTTCTTTCTATCTATTATTAATATTGTTATTTATTTTTTTATTTTTCTTCGTATCTAGAAGATATGATACTTGCACAAATATTAAAGACTGTAACTATCCACTGCATCGGTGGGTTAGCGCGTTAATTACCTGATGCAGGCTATCTTATTATAAATACACTGGCAAATGACTTCCGCAGCGACTTGCAAGTGCAAATGTGTGGCACACGGATTGTACACAGCATTCATGACTGTATAATAATGAGGAGAAAAAGCAAAAGAAAAATAAAGGTGAGCCTGTAACGCCTTCTCTTCTTTGAAAAAATTTATTCTACATTATAGTTGATGAAAAAAATATAGTAATTGGATTTTTTTTTTCTCTTTTGTAGGTTGCAATCATTATAATATATTTCATTTCAAATATGTCCACGACGAATTGGGCTAGTAAAGCATTTAGGTGCTTAAAAGCGGGTATTTCAATAAAATACTCCCATGAGCTTCAGACCCTAAAGCGTCTGGTGCATGATTAAAACTAGGCACCTCGCCCTACACGCGGGTAAATGTTACGCTCACCATGGGGGGGGGGGGGGGGGGGGGTGATTGCCGCGGAGGGGGCACAATTCTTCTTTTATATATATCTATTCCTGTGTGTATATATACATGCCCAAGCGTCTCACCCTAAACGCACATAAGTTAATTTATTGAGATGTCAATGGGTTCCAAAAATCTTTGGTGACAATTTTATAATTTTAAATTATCATATAACCCATATATATATTTATGCAGACGTATATACACGACATTGAAATAGCCATATAATGTCAGAGAAATGATGGCCGTGTGTCATGACAATCGTAAATGTCATATTACTGTCATCAATATTGTCAAAGTTTTTCAATTATTTCTTATCTCTACCGAGTGGTCCTTAGAAAATTTTTCCATTATCGAACTGATTGATAGTTGTGTTTTATCAATATTTTAAACAAAAATATTTTATCAGCAATAATTATTTGGCTTTTTTTTTTTATAGAGAGAAAGAAAAAATAAATATTCACTTGGAATTTATCAAATAATTTTTATACATTAAAATACAGGTGTCAAAATATTATTATACGCTACTGTATAAGGTAATATATTCGTTCGATATATAGAGGAAGACAAGTTAAAGCAAAATACATTACGCGACACTGCGATTGCATTATAGCTCATACTGATTCATCGAGGACAACCGGCTATACAGACACCAGTTCTATCACTATCGATAGCGATAGCCATTCACATATCTCGATATTTATTTTTATATTTGACGCGTATTTCATAGACTCGATAACGTATAAGGCCGGCGTAGTGGCAGGTTGTAATCGCTTGCATACATTTTAAATTGTACACCAATAATTTTTCTTTTTAAGATCTTAAGTATTGGTGTATTGGAAAAAGTGTTTTTTTTTTTACTCGTTCGAGAATTATTCACTGGCGACTTTTTTTTTTCTCCGTTCAACTCGGATAGGTATATTTATATAGAAATACTGCAATGTGCGAAAGCACCAAGTCATACTGGTGCAATATAATGTGTCATGGCGATTGTCGGAAAACGATATATCGTTGTGTGATGATTATTATTCATGTCCGGCTTGCCACCTTAATTAAATAATGATTTATGTAATTTATTCGGTGTACTACATATATATATATATATATACATTATGTACGCTCACACTTGCGTAGTCTCTGCGTCCAACTCAACCGAGACGTTTGACGAGACTATTGAGAGAGAAGGGGACACCGATTGAATAAATATCTATAACACGAACGAAGCATTTATTGTCAAACTTGTTTCCGCCACAATTTCATAAAATCATGCGGATAAAAATTCCTAAGAGTATATATTCTTTTGTAATTATTAATTCAAACAAATTTGAAGAACAGATGAATGAAAGATTTTATTCTTCCTCAACTTACGTATAATTATTATGACGTATACCTGCATATCAGAGATTGTGTCACTGCGTTAGAAAAGAATTTCCGACCTGAATATGTCTACCACCTACACTACCTACCCGTCGCATGTTTTATATACCGCGAACCATCGCGATTCTTTCGCGACGGCTGTGCCGCGACTTCAACAGCACTTTTTTTTTTTTTTATCAAAACACGCACATGCTTGTTTCCACTATCGTCTATTGTTATATTTTGCTCGCGCACGACCTACATGCACAGCAATTTTTCCTTTTGGCATCAACATACATACGGCGCACCACGCGCACAGTATATGCATATCCATATATGAAACGACCCCCTTACAACCCCTATTGTATCTTGAACTAACTTTCTTATATATTATATCGTTCATATATGAGATTTAAATGAGTCGCGTGTGGTTGGTGGTGGGCGACGACTATATGAATATGGCTCTCGATCTTACTCGCCCATCAGCGCGATCGCTCGCTCGCTCTTTATATTCTTACTTTCATTTATTTATTTATTTATTTTTTTATTACATCTCCATGAAAAACCTTTGTTCAAACCTGTCCGCAACTATTTTTCTTTCTTTCTTTCTCAATACATCCAAATGAAAAATGTTTTTATATAACGCAACAATTTTATACTTTAAATTCCCTTTCAACAACACAGTCACGTTATTTTATTTATCATTCATTCAAATGTCTTGCTTGCAACATATTCATTCATACATTGATTGTCAGTGTATATTCAAAATAAATTAGAGAAAAGATTGAGAGAAAAGAGGAAAAAAGAAAAAAAATGTTAAATAAGCAAAAACAATTAAAGAGAAAAAAGGAGACATGGTTGGAGACTGAACGCATCCTCGTTAACCGCCATTCCGTGGGCGGCAATGACACGTAATAATAACGGAGGCAACGCATCGCGTGCGACAGCGAATCGTAGGGAATCGTGGGCCGTCTCCTTGACAAGCGGGTGTTTAATTGGCGTTGAAACCAACGGTGTGACGGGAACACACCATACCGTGCTGGCGTCGCCCGAATGCCTGAGTCCCTGAATATATATACTACATGTATATATGTATTTACTCTATGCCCATACAACTATGGGGATATTCGCCATCGCTATATAGTTGTGTTACCACGGGGAACAACCTCGTAATTACTACCGACACGCAACTTCACATACTATGCGTATACACAAATGTATATGTACGCGCAACACCACACTCAACCATCTTCGTATCATGCGTGTACGCAATTTTGATTGATGCAGTCGTTGAAATTTGAATACTATACGTTGAGCAATTATATTTCATCATACATCAGACATTGTCTTTGGTTGGTATTATCAAGTTTTTTTTTTATTAATGTCATTATTTTTTAATTTTGCGTCCGTCGACCTATAATATTACTAAACATTTGTTCTTGATATCACCTGGTGTACACACAAACTACGGGTATAATTATATTCTCCTGGTAAAGTGTCAACAATATTTGATTATAATATTTATAATCTCGTCACTTGATGTATCATTAAAAGAGGTAATGGATATGTGTAAATCATCACTTGAGGTGGCAATATCGTTTTGGAACAACATGCGGGTTAAAAAAAATTTGATATTGAATGATTATATGAAGTAATAGAAACATTTATTTGTAATGAGTTACTGGATACAAATTATCTTTCAATTTTAATGAAAAGGCAAAGGAAATGAATTAATAAATGATTATACACATGAATATATATATATATATATATAAATGAATAGAAAAGTATTATAATTAATAACTATCTTCGATGATGATACATAATTTCTCAGTAAACTCCAACAATATTGCAGGAATCCGTTACCTTCTGCCAGAGGACGAAAATCCAGTTGTATCTACATACACCCAATTATTCACGGTTTTGGATTACCATAAATCTTATTGGCAGCCACGAATACCCATGGGGTATTCATGCAATGTATATAGAGCCATATAATGTAGGAATGAGGAAGAAACGGAAATGAAACGAGATGGAGATGGAAAATAAATAAATAAACGATAGAGAGTACACATATACATTGCGCCGAGAGGAATAAAGTAAATTCTAGATCCTCTTCCGATCATCTATCTGGATCTTGATATCATTAGATCCGAATCAATCCAGCTGCGACAGATCATTGATACGCCAGTTAGCTGTAATCTATATCTCGCATTGGGCTTCTTGTGTTTCAACGAAAATTATATACAAGTGGTTCTTTGGAGATTTGCAATCATTGGACGATCAAGTGGGACCTGATGAAACCTTATCTTTCTACTGCATGTCAGATTGTAATGTCTCGTGGGAATGTGTCGTCAACGTCTTGAGTATAGAGACACGCGTGTGATGTTGGATGAATATAACCGCGTATATATACTGCAATGAAAGAAAATGCGACAATGTATTTATATATAAATGGTTATAGAGATGCGGGTCATAATCTCTCAACCGTTATTTTTTTGCGATAGTGTTAAATGATGCAAGTTTGTTTACAGATGCGATATAATATTGATATATAATGTATATATCTTTATATACAAACCCGCACATCATCAACACATCAATTACACATGAATTGATGATATGTCACTACCATGATTTATCACACATTATTTATCCTATTTGTTATAAATTAAATATGTTGAAAAAAATTTATCCACAATTTTATTTTATTCGTCTTGAGTAGAATACTATTAATCGAAATAATTTTAATTTAAAATTAAAACTATGTGATTTTAATTTATGAAACTTTTTCCTGGTTGTATACAACTGCACGTCTCCCGATTTCATCGAATTATTTCCACATCCAAATAGGGAGCGTCTATATATAAATACGCTCATAGGTATACACAATATGTATTTACGACGACGAATACATTTTGTATCTACATGCATATACCCTTTGCGAATAATGTCCAAGAGATTTATCGACACACCAAAAAAGAGTGCATTCGATTCATACACGCGTTCAACGATATTGTATAGAAGAAAGAGAAGAGAGAAAAGAGGTGGCCCGATTTGGTTAGCGCGCAAACACTTGGAATTCGAAAAGAAAGAAAGATACGCTTTGTGAAATTAATGTCCAACGCCTCTCGTGTGCCTTTTACACATTTTATTTCATTCTTATACTACAGCATTATGTATCCTTTTCAATGTACAACCCTGCGCGCCTATTTACTGACAACTATGTGTAGCACACGTATAATAAGTGTTTTCTCTCGCGCACGTTCTCGTAGAAATGTACCGCTACGATGAAGACAGTGGGCGGTTGGAGAAAGAAACTGCATGAGAAAATTGTTAGATACGTGTATAAAGTGTATGCACGTTCTATCCATACACGAACATGGATTAATTTCGCTGGCGTTATATATGTGTGTATAGTGAGAAGGATAGTGAAATGAATAAGAATCTATGAGTATTGCGCGGGAAAATTGGAATAAGAATCGAAGATTGTGCTATGATAAACACGCAATGTTCCCATGTCGACTCTTATACATTGTATAAATTTATTTCATTCCTCTACCTATACACAGATAAAGAACTATTTAAAAAGTTTTCCTTCCTCATTTCAAATTCAGTTGGTGTTAAATATAAAATATGCCCAGTCATCACTTGATGTGAACTGATATGCTTGAAGGAAAAAAAAAAAGGGAAATAAAAAGGGTAAACTGAGAAAAAAAATACTTATATACATTTAATTACAGTAATATTTTTTTTCTCAGTGTACAAACTCGGAATGCAGTGAACTAGTACTGTATATAAGTATTCACATATTCCTAACAGAAAATATAAACTAGAATAAGACGGGGGGGGAAAAAGAAAAAAGTAACACACAGCGTGGAAGTCTTAAAGGACACGGTAATTCGTTACTCAGTATAGAGAGGGGCCCACACTTGCAATCGTCGACACACAGTCGCGCAGGTTTATCCGTTAAGATCTCGTTGTAGGTCTTCGCAAGCCTATTAATTACCTTTACTTAACCCAAAGGGGATGCTTTTTTTTCTTTTTTTTTCTTCATATATTTACTATATAAATACATGTATATAGACATCGAGTAGTTAAAGCGGTTGCACACCATCCCCGAAGCAACGACAACAAGGTATAGGGTATAAAAGGCACTTAGGGTATAAGAGAGTGTATAAAGCAGGCACAACTACCCTCGTTCCTCGCTCGCTCTCTCTCTCTCTCTCTCTCCCTCTCTGTTTCTCTGTCGTCAGTGAAAAGGAACAGCAGACGCGCGGGTATATGTGGCCACTGTTGTGTTTCGCGTTGGTGCGCCAGTGGAAAAACGAAGCGACCGCGCGCGAGGTGGTTGAATAACGGCCCCATGTATATATATATATATGTATATAGTGAGCAGTGAGACGAGAGAGAGAGAATGGGGAATATTTAAAAAGTAATATCAATTACATTTGCATATTCACCACCCATCCTGTGCCGCGGCGCTCGGTCACGACCGGCCGGTATATATACTATATATGTATACATGCATATACTCTGCACGCCGACTGTGCGCCTTCGTTGGAGATGGTGAAGAGTGTGCGGGGGCAGTTGGACGCGGCGTTTCGTGTTGGCCCCAACTAACACCCTTGCGTTGCGCTCATGGGAGAGACGATGAAATTGCCGATTTTCAAAGCTTGTGCGCCGCAATCTTTTTTTCTTTTTGTATTTTTTTTAATCTGTTAATGTCACCACTTTTATATCCATTTTGGATTTTATTTTCATTTTTTTCTTCTTACTCTTTTTCTGATCAATCATTGATATTTATTTTTAGCTGACGTATTGTCGGAATATTTGTCTCAACTCGCGTTTGTTTTTATTCAATTCAGCACTGGGAGATTTTTGCAATGAGTTTGTATATACTTGAATTGACGCCGATATCAGTGAATAATTTTTATTTAAAATAGTTGTTGACACAGTATGAACAATAATTCGAAACCGGGAATAAAAAGTTCGTTGTTTTTTTTTTTTTCTTACCGTAGGAAAAATAAAAAATATATATTGGGGAATGGTGGTGAATTTTGTATTTTTTGTTGCTCCGTTACGGTTTTTACGTAACCTATGTGTGGAATAAAACGCACAGGTCCGGACAGCGAGGCGCCACAATACGATAATGCGATAACACCCCGTTCCCGTCGGCCTCTCTCCATCCTCATATATACATATTATCCACGTGAGTTCGTTCCTCCGAGTCCGTGCGTCTTTGCGCCGCCCGACCTCCAAAGGGAATCCGCCATTGTGCCTGGTTTCGATTGTTACTTCGAGCGAGGGCGTTAACATAACAATGCACGAGTAGAATACACGGTAAAGTCGCGAATACATATATAGATATATATATACATGTAACGTTTTTGGTCCGCAGCAAAATACGCGAGCGATTCGTCGCTCGGTTGCTGCTCGTCGTGACACTGTGAACTCTCACGATCCATATAGTATCCGCCATACTCTCTGTGCCGTGATAATGTAGCTCTGATGCGACAGAGCTTACGCAACAGAGGAGAACGAGATCCATTTGAATTTTCACTTCGACGTATACTTTTGCGTAAGACGTCGCAAAGTGTATTGGCTGTAATCCGCTTTCAGGACTTGGCGAAACTTGTAATATATATACAAGCATATATCTGATTTGATACGCGTGGGATAGTGAAAAATCAATGGTGACAATTAGCGAAAGTTTGGTTGCTTGATCGATTTAAATATCTAAACGGATTGTATTTTTTTTTATAGAATTATAATATTGTGCTTGATAAATATATCTTGAAAAATTAAATTATGCTAATGGTTGTTCAATAGTAATATTTTAAGGAGTTAAAACCGCGTGTACAATTACTGAACACCTTATAATCATGAGAGCGAGAAGAATTATAGACCAAATTGGAAAATCGGTATATTTTCGTTAAATATAAATTATACCTCTATCGTATAATGATATTGAGAGACTCATGTGTAGATATCTACATAATAAAACATATACTGCGAATATATAGCACCAGTCGTAAAGCACCGTTGAAGGCATACTCCCATCAGAGCTTTATATTATACTCCCGCAACAGCGGTGGACGTGGAATAAATTTATTAACAATATTTTTCATCGTGGCGTATACAGTCGCTTATCGTTTCTCTATATACTATATGCTGATGTGATCGCCTCTTGCGTGTTAGTTTGACGCAGAGTTGACGATATACAAAATTCATACACATCATATATATATATTTATGTAGACATATATTTTTCATATAATAAAATATAAAAATAGCAAAGTATATAATTAATATTATTATATAGGTTGTGCGTCAGTAACTAGAAAAATTTACAGTCGAGTTATTTGTGTCGTCAAGGATAGAAATAGTTGCGATATATGAGAATAGCCAGGGCATTCAGCGTGGCTAATTGCTTGAATCATTAAGAAAAAAAAAAAAAAAATTCAACTGTGTATATATGAAACCCTTGTGTGCGAGTGGGAAGCGATGTGATAGCAATCAGCTCGCTCCGCCACGTCTATGTATCGTAATGAAAATAATCACGTTAGCGTGTACATATAATAATGTATGTGATTTATCTATGCAATTGTATTGGATGTATGTTCAAAACAGATACATACATTTACAAATAAAATATATTTTTTTGGCATTGGAGCGACTATTAATATAAAAAAAAAATGGTGCTGAGAATTATCGACCAATTTCTCAATCCTTAAATCATCTATCTCTTCATTTCATTATTATGTTTGATTAATTTTCACTGTTATCCTTATACATTTTGTTGCATCACCTATAACATAAACAATTCGTAGTTACTTGTGTGGCAGCTGAAGTAAACGTGGCCGTTTGTCACTACACTGTATTCAAAGTTACAAACGTGTTTCGCCTTGCCGTCGGGTGAGTGACATACTAACTTTATATTTATATACAATCTAGCTGTGGGTGTATACGCGGGCATACATTCAACGCCGTGCATTATGCGTTGCCGTCGGATCAAATGAATTAGCCATTAAGGCGTTATTATATTATATGCGGCTGTAACAAATGTGCGTATAAATGCACAGCCGGCGTATACGTTATATGGCAATATAGGTATATTTATAAAAGGCCTCATCGCTTACGCAGCCTGCAGGTTCAGGTGGCTCGCGGCTATACATCGCGCGTTGACTTCGACTCAGTACTAAGCAGGGGTGCATACATTATTTTCGTTTGTCTCCCTAATCCCCCTTGCACACCGTCCACCACCACCACCACCACCGCCAACAACACCATCATCGTGTACAGTGGACAGGTGTCTATGAGAAAAAATATAGACTTGGGTACAACCCTCTAGACCACGACCTTACCGCCCTGAATTTATCACAAGAATCAATTTTTTTTTATTCAGATAGACTCGGCAATTTTACCATTTTTTTTTTTTTAATTTTTATTATGGCAATTAAATTTATATTTGTTTGGGCGTGTCTATAAGCATATGGATTATGCAGATTGAAGTGAAGTGGGAAAAAATTGTGTGATACATTTCGCTCAACTATTGTGTGGGAGCAAAATAAAAGAGAAAATTGATGAGAGTGTAATTTTTGTGAATCAAAGGGGATAATCCCTGAATTAGCTTATATGCAATGACTTGTAGGTATGTCGAGGACACGTTGATGTGTGAGGTGTCACATCCCCTTGTTTTGTGCTTGTATTGCGTAGGCGTATACCGAGAGTCACTGCATGAAAATTAAAAAAAAAAGAAAAAGACGACAGTGTGGCAAAGTTACCTTGAAGAGTGGCGCACGCGGTGTCACGAAAGAAGGAGAGTGCCTAATATGGCCGCCATCTTCGGTATTCTTGTCGTTTGCGGGCGCGGCTTCAAGGTAGAGTTTTCAATGCCAGTCATCATCTCAACAGAATGCGCAGCCTACACGTTTGTAATCCGAAGAGTCAAGGTATCACTTTGTATTCTCAACTTAACGTCAAGTCAAAATAGCAACGATACTTATCAATTTATCACGCTCAGGACTCTATACCAAAATGTATTGAAATGAGGATGCGTGTAAATTAGGACTGTGCCTGTCAGTCTTTCAACGAGATATAATGAGATTATTGTTAATATCATGAATTAAAATCAGAGAATAAGTAGACCAGACAGACGTAATGCACAATTGTAATGAAACACTTTTGTTTATCTTGAGTAAGCCTTTGTTCAGGACACTAGAGCCACCATAATTGCTGGGTATATATCACGTGATCAATGACGTTACCAGGATTCGTATACACACAATCACATTCAATGTGTGCAACCTTCCCCAAGTGGTTGAGGTCGGTCACCGTGAAGAGAGTTCTCACTCGTCACGCTGCGCTTCACTCACACGACACAAAATGGCTTCCTACATCATTCATGTTACATTGAGAAATAATGTAAACATTTTTTTGCCTTGGCCATTATCATGTTATCATGAATGCAATGTCGCATCAACTCTCACAATAAAACTGTCACTTGGAATATCTCGGTGTTGGTGGCATATGAAAGGATAAAAAGACACTTGACATTTTGAATACCATTCCCACCCACGCCGCGCCTACAACAACATCCACGTGGGTGTCCAAGCACGTGGTCTGTGCTCAACAAGAGTGAGCGCCACCTGTTTTGCTTCACTCGAATCACAGTGTATATACATTTTTGCACCTGTATATTTGTGACTGATCTTACCGTTGTTGTTTTATTGTTTCGATGTTTTTGGTAACACGGTTGAAAAATATTTTGTCAAGTATTGGTGGTCGCGTCCTCACCGTGCCACTGTCTCGACAAGAATGCACCAAGCACTGTCGGTGGATGGCGTCCGAATTTAAAATGGTAAGTCACCACAAGCGAAGGTCCGTAGCACGCGACGCCGAAGAAGAAGTAGAGGAAGAATAAGAATGAGTCCGCGTGGTGCTGGGACGCGCGCGGGGTCTTCAAAGGTGTATATTAAGGAGGCCGTTGAGTAAGAACTATTGGGTATATGGTTAGGTCAAAAGCAGCAGCAGCAGCGTGGGTGGGTGGATAGTTTGCAAACAAGTTATGGCTCGTAGACACGTCGACGAACGATGACGACGACGATGATGTGAAAACGTGAATGAAACGTGGGGGTTCCTGGCAGGCAGGAAGAGAAATACGAACTAAGGGGGGTTCTATATTCATCCGAGAAACGGCAGCAGTGTTGAAAGCCGGTGGCAATAGCATAGGAGAAAGCGAGTAGAGGCAAGGAACATTGCCAACCCTGGGTAGGGGTAGCCGGCGTCCGTCCCGTAGTCTTTCCTCATCTGCAAGTCGTATAACCGAGCTAATTATCAAGTTAATATGGCCATTCTGTATGGAGGGCCCCCGCCCGAAGTGGGCGAGCGGGCGCGCGAGAGTGAATGGAGAGAAAGGCGGGATGGTGCGAGCGAGAGAAGTAGACGACTGAAGAACGAGAGAAGAAGAGGAATAAGAAGAAGAAGAAGTAGTAGTAGTATATAGTAGAGGAAGATGACGACACTGCCGGGGTCCGGACGTGGGGCACGCGGTAAGGGTTGGCGTCCCGTACGCTGACGTAGGAGTGAGCGAGACGACTGGAGGTACATTGATATTATAAGTTGCTTCAATCGCTGTATTCATTTGTAAACTAACCAGGCTAAATGTATTCACCACCGCGCGGCGGCGCGCTGATAGGCGGAGCCACTAGCTTCTGGCCCACGACGACGGCGCCCTTCCTTCCTTCCTCTTCCACTCAACCATCTCGTGCGATGTGATGCGTCCTCATTCTCGTCTTTATTTGACATTTCACGTCAAAGCGCCTCTTCCTCTTTCTCATATATTATTTTTTCTTTTCTTGTTCCTTCACTGCTATACCATATTTATTCGTTTCCAAGCGCCTCATGTATGTTTCATGACAGTTCACACGACACAATGGAAAAATTCACGATAACCTATCCCATAACCTGGTTT
Source organism: Zele albiditarsus (assembly GCA_958496275.1). NCBI lineage: Eukaryota > Metazoa > Arthropoda > Insecta > Hymenoptera > Braconidae > Zele > Zele albiditarsus. Next base: position 14,329,713 of record OY292410.1, read on the forward strand.
ACTTCCGGTTGATTTTAAATACGTTTTTTTTGTATGGTAAAAAAAGAAAATTGTTGAGTCTGCGTAGCACAAACCATTGATATCGTTAGTGAGGCATAGCGCACAGAGTCCACTATACAACTCAGGTGGCGCGAGAAATTTATAAGGAAAATCTCGGTGGTACGTATGCACACAAGAATACGATGTGGTGTGGTTAAAGCGCGACAAAGCTTATACTTCTCCAGAGCTGCATTACGTTTCATGTATTCAGATTTTTTATTTCTCGTTCTCGCGTCCTGACGTAGTCGCACATAACGTATATATCTGAAGCGAATGCCGCGCGCTTATTATTATTCCACGGCAACTTTGCACCCACCTACTGTGAGCGAGAGTATGTACTCTTCTTTTCCATTTCCGCGTCCCTCGCGTTGTGCGATGGCACTTGCGGTGGCCCTCTTTTCTACGACTGCCACAGAGACGACGACGATTTCTTCTTCGTCCTCAGGGCCGTAGCGTCGTGCTTCCGTACACACTCAATTCGCGCGAGTGGAGATCGCGGAAATATGAATGCATAAATGCATAAGTACTCTCTCTCGCTCTCTCGCACCAATACCACTGCAAAAGATTCACCATCGTCATGCTTGCGTCTGTCTATATATTGATTTTCTATATATAATATACAGATATAAGAATAATATAATTTAAATTTAAAATCCTCTCAAACCGAATTCATCAATTTTAATTTTAATCATTATTATTATTATTATTTCCGGAGAAATTTTTTCAATAGAGAATATACGGATGTGAATTTCGTTACACAAATATTCTCCAACATCCAAATGGTAACGAAAAGAATGGAGTTGGGATAAGCGCAACCGTTTATAAAGCGTAGCCGGCTTATTCGCAGAAACGTAAATACAACACAAAATTATCTACAGTGACTTGCAGTGTTGCCGAGGTCGTAGGAATATCTGGTAAGCAAAAGAGCACGCGGTCGCAACCGCCACCAGCAACCGCAAGTTGGGTATAGGGGGATTATGGGGTCGAGATTAAAAGGCAAATTAGCATAATGCGTGCATGGACCGATGTGGCGGGTGATGGTGAAACGCGCGGGAATAAGGCAACTATATATCTTAGCGCCTCGTAAAATCTTTATAACCACTTTTATCTATCAACTCCATAACGTCGGAAAAAAAAGGAACAAACCTCAAAAGTAAATAGGAGTAAAAAACAAAAAAGATGCTCTATGTATCCAAACAATTCTTTGATAAATTTTGGATACTTCACAGTATCACTCCCTTACCAACAAAACATATACTCATTACATGATATTTTATTTCATAACAAAATTTAATCAGTCCGTGTGGCATATGATCGCGCCCACACTCACAATTCCTGACAACTCGTCTCACTTTTATTTTTCAACTCAACTATATAATCATCGCTAGCTGTCAGACGATGTGCGCACGTGTTATAGAGAAAAAGTTTGAAGAGAGCAAGGGCGGGTGAACGATGCAAATAACGCGTTTAATAAAGTGTCACGCCCGGGCCATTTGAATATTGTAGCATATTCACTTTTCTCATCGCAGAGTGAGTTCTCTTCTCCCCTTTTGCCATATGCAAGATGGTGCGATGTAAGACGGAGAGGAGAAGAGAGCACATTGAAGAAGACGAAAAATAAGATGAGGAGTAAGATGATGATGAAATAAAGGAAGAAACAAAAGTGGTGAAAGATCGTATAAGACCGTACGTCGTACCAACGAGATTGGGCACAAAGATGTGGGCCAGAGAAATATGAAGGATTCAATGGAGGGTAGGCTGGCGCGCTTCGCGAATCGCACCTCTCCTCATGCATGATTCAGTCAGCAGTATCTCATTTCATCTGGTTCCACCGCTAAACTATATCTCCTAATGGTAATGCTATTCAACTGCACATATCTCTTTATATTACGTGGTATGGTGTTGGTTCATGGCTCACTCACTCTTTAGGTATATCTCAAAAACTCGTCATATGAAAAAGACAAAAAATAGAAAATGTCTTTCCGGCATTTCGACAAGCCACCATTTTATTTTTCACCATCTGACGTACATTTCACAGTTCATTTCGTGCCAAGAGTTTGGTGGTAGCCACAACGATTCAACGTAGGAAAAAGTGGTACAAAAACAAAAGTACTGAGATATAGAGCAGAAGGAATAAAGAAAGAAATTGTTAGTTCTCGCTGTTTTAAATTACCATTTATTACAACATAAAACCCAAGCAGTCTGGATAGCCTCTGCGAGTCGCCATCTTGTCCCAGTACCATTACAAATGCCACACACAAACGTCTATCTAAAAACCTATCCCACCTTTTGGTCAGGGAGTCGAGGATTTCTGTTTATTTTTTTTTTCTCCCGCAAATGGTCTTCTCTTTTATTTTTCATTTCTCTTCAATTTACCATTCTCCTCTGACTCTTCATCTTCATCTTTTGTTTGCTATTTCTTCCTTATCATTTTCTTCTTGGGTGAGTGTGGTTCATAAACTTGATATACCGGACGATGAGTCTTCTTTTTTCAGTAATGATCATATATACCTCTGGTATATATAGTGACAAGTGACTCTACGTCGACGCCATAGCGACTGCAGGAAATGGCCCACAGATAACGCTGTCAGGGGCATTTTTATATTATGACGAATGGTTCATATATTCTTTCTTGCAAGGTCGACTCGATGTTTCTCTATATATTTATATATATTGAGAGGGTGAAAAGCGCACTAGGGTGGTGCCTCTTTGTCCAGATCCACTTGAAAGATTTCTGGTAATTGTTCGCCTGGAGAATAGCTGAAACATTTCTCCCAATATCCAACTATGACTGGCTCTTTCCACTATTGATAAATGCCTTAATATATTTTAATATATGTGTATACGAACAATGGATGATACGTTTTATTGGCGACTCATATCCCAGCCACTTTCCCCTCATCGTCAACAAATTTTCCTCAAAAGCGCTAGCTATAATGAAAAAAAAAAGGGGTGGCAAATGCATTTTTCCAAATGTTTATTCAATTCCCCTTTATACACATAACTTTGTATGTTTCTTCATATATATATGAGTCTCGTCCACTTCAGAAATAGCCAATCGTAAAGATTCTTCACGAATATATATTGTATATATTTCTTGGGATAATATTCTTCCGGAAAAAGCTTCTTCTCGACGCGAAGGCAGAAACGATTTCGGACGCTTTCTCTCTCTTTCTTTTTTCTCGATAGCTCGGCCAGTCTTTCATATCGTTTGTCAGCATGGGGGGGTAGCTCGTCTATGTGGAAATGCGATCACTTAGAACCAGCCTCGACGTATAATTCGGCGCTCTCGATGGCGGCCGATCCGCGTCTATAGGAGCCGTTGGTGGCGATCGTATATTTTTTATTATTGCCCGTCGATGCCGTCATTCCCTTGGGGGTGTGGGATGGTGAGTAGTATAGGGAAGGAGAGTATATTTAGAGCAGTGAAAGAGGGAGAGAGAGTGAGAGCGGTACTCGATGGCTGACCACTCGACTTGAATTTTTTCCTACCCACATTTTCGCTATATACGAAGACACCCAGCAAAGTTGCAAAAGGTTATATTGGTGGAGTATATATATATATGTTTATTTTTCAGAGGTCGCCTGCAAGCCAGTATGTGTGTGGTTGTTTGTGTATACGTGATGAAAGTATATCTATAGTTGAGCTAGGGGTCGTTTTATTGAGTGTGGACGGCAGAAGCGATCCTCATGTTTTTACATCGAGGCAATTTTTCTATCTCGCCCCGTTGCCTCGGCGAACGCTTCGATACTTTTTCATATATATATACCGTGGTGAACATTCTCTCGCTTGTGCCACCGCCACCATCATATATAGTGAATTTCTTAGCTTCCCACGCTCACTCGATTCTTTTTCTCTCTTCCCTGCGGTCATCTTCTTGCTTCACTGAAGCTCAACCACATTGATCACGTCATTTCCATGCTACGAGCAAGTGAACAGTGAAAATAGTTCAGAGAAAATCGAAAATATAGCATCGCAAATTTTTCCAAAATAATAAAGTGGTTTTCAGGAATTGTGATCACTTTTTGAGTTGGACTGTAATTCATGCGAACAGTAGGAAATTCTCTCAATGTATAACCCCGAAGGGAAAATATTTTCCACTCTAACAGGCTCTTTTTAAATATTCATCAACTTCGTTTCATCATTAAAGAATTATCTTGAAATTAAAAACTACCAATTGATATATAAATCTTCTATTATTAATTCAATAATCCTTTACACTATAATTTTGTTTTCTACTCTTCCTAGCATTACAGTCGCTGGCATTTATGGTTTCCACTCTGAAGCTTCCTCCTTTCAACTTCTCCACAATTGAACGGATTGGCCCAAACAGGGGAGTTGCCTTCCTCTTCCAGTCCCCCTCTCTCTCTCTTTATCTTCTATTCTCTTCTGTATATATATACCCAGTATACTCTCACCCATTCTCCCAAGTCTTCATTATACGTTGACCTAAGAAAATCAGTCTGTGCTGTGGCTATAACTCCCTCTCACTCCTACGCCAACTCCCTCTATACCAACATTCATCCCTCACCTCAATGTGGCAACGGTACTAGTGCGCCGCGTCCATATACCCAACCCTTCATGAAAGGAGTGCGCTGAACTACCGAACCAGGTGCCCAACCACTAACCAAACCCACCCTCATGCTCTCAAACCTCCCTCTTTCTCTTTCACCGCAGACATCATAGCTATATATAATACGAGAAGACCGCCTTTTGGGCCGAGCGAAACCTCGGGTAGTAGTGCGCGAGCGGGTAACTCATCACTTATGGATACTGATGACTCGCGCAATGAACTCAGACCGCGTGCAAAGGTATCTACCATCCTCATCCATCCCCTTGCTCGTTCTCTCTCTTCTTTTACTATCTCTCTCTCTCTCTCTCCCTTTCTACTGTGCGATGGTAGACCATCCCTTGCTTTTCATTTCATTTTCTAGATACCCTTTCTCTCGTCTTCAATGTCTTCCAGGGCATACGTATTCGCGCACGTATCATCAAGCTCTCTCGAACGTTCAATAACATTTTCCTTTTCCAAGAAAAGCGTAGGAAATACTCAGCATGATGTATCTCACGGTTCTCCATACATATATATATATACTTACGTGTATCAAATGGATATATATATATATATATATATATAGTAGAATGCGTGTGTGTTATACGCGAAGAAAACTCAACTGCCGCTGAGGGTATAACCCCACGATCAGATATAAAGACGGGAAGTTAATAAGAAAATGGGGAGCATGACTTTTATATGAGAGGGAGAATGCGATATCTGCATGCTTTTTTTTTCTCTTTTTTTACATCAACATAAAACGTTTGAAGTGGTATATGAATTTATTTTTCTTACTTCATTCAATTGTGAGATGGGTAAAAATAAAAAAAAGTAATAAACGAAAAACCGTGTGTACAACGTGTGTTGATGAAATTCCACAATGGAACAAATTGATTGCTGCTGTAAATGGAGCATAATAGTGAACGATGACAATCAAATGTCAATATTAATATATATATATATATATATATATATATATATATTTTCAATAATATTATCATCTACTGTCATTTACGTAAATGTGATGTTATACTTCAAAACGTTTTCATTCATTTTTTTTTCTTTCTTTATTCCCTCAATGTCTTGAACTTTTTTTTTCTCTCCCACGACTATTCGTTTCTATTATCGCGCGTTAAGGGGGTAGTAGGTTAGATTTATTTTCACTTCGTGGATATTTTTTTATCGTTGGACCGTGGGGATGGACGCGCCCGGAAGGACAACCCACACTTGTCTATATGTGAACGAAAAGAAAAAAAAAAAGGAGAAAAATATTATATCGTGTGTTTTTATATATGTTAGGTATCTCATACTCAAACGCATATACAGTTGGATTACACGCGTGTGTGCGCAAAAGTATATAGTCTTGTGTGTTGTCCGTATAAGCAAACGGGAATACCCGTATAGACTATATACACATCGTATAATAAACCCATAAACACCCTCTCAGGCAACTACTGCGAGAGAAGAGAACGCGCGGGGCGATTCAACCACCCCTAACGTAGGTAATACATAAAATGCCGTGCACACGCTCCCGAATGCTACCCGCCTTCGATACAACCTATACATATACTCCGCGACAGCTTTTTGCCAGCTTTTGCCTGGATTTTACGGCTCAAGTTTTTTCTTTTTTTCTTTTTTTGTATGTTATCCTCTTTGTCTCCAACGCTCGGTCCGTTTTCCATTGTCAGTTAAACTTAAATCCACGCGATCAACTTGATACTTTTGACTTTCGAAACAAACAAAATAAAAACAAATGAATAAATAAAATTGACTCACCATCATTATTATTTTTTTTATTCACAAATCTTATTATTTATTCAAACATATCCAAACTGAACATCTTTCATATCAATAAAATTATTTTTCACTTCCTACTGTTCCATACGTAATACTGCAATTACACCGTTGTAAAAATAATATATTCAACAATAATGAGATATTAATTACGTGAGTGAGCATTAAAAAGGAAGAAAAAAAAATATATATATGATTCTTTACAATTGAAATATGATTGATTAAATGAATAACCTTGTATATGAAAATAAGCTACATTGTTTCTATTATATACATTGTACAATGTATACATACAACATGCGAGAGTATATAGATAAGTAGCGAGTAGTTAAATTACATTATATCCGAATGAAGCATGCAATGAATCTTATCGGGCGTGCCATCACTGTGAAAGATCAACAGCCGATATAAGCATTAACTTCTCTATTCTACCTTGAGACTATATAGATTCTTTATATATATATATATATATACAAATAAACACATGCACGAATTGCTCGCACCACTCCACCAGCGCGAGCTCGATGTCTGTATCAGATACACGCCATTTGAACGGTAACAACGAGTAGAATAATCTCAGGCTAATCAGCCAATCAGCATATTCAATTATTCACGGCCAACCGTTGTCTTACTCTCTTTTACTCTCCCTCTTTTTTTCTCTTTCTCTTCTCTCTATACATACCAACATTCTTCTATTGCCGCTTCGCAATGATTTTAACTACTACATTCATAAACATAGATACATATAAAGTCTTTACTTTATATACCAGAACACTCGTTCTCTTGGGAGTATCGTCCAGATCGAATGCATTTCTCTCCTTTTCCCAGAATAATTAACGTACCACCAGTACATATATTCTCTACAGAGTTTAAATACCAAACATATATATATATAAGTTACGTATCAACTGGTATGTAATTGAAACGTGCACGACCTTGACATACTTACAGAATAGAGCGGAAGAACATTTATATATGTGCATATATATTTATGGCGAAGGTGTGTATATATGGACTTACAAATTTCTGTGAATCAAAAGTAAGTTTGCATGGGTGAGGAAAAAAATGAATATTTCTTTCATTCCCTTCATGTACACAGGTGAGAAAAAAAAAAGTGCAAAACACAATTTTTTCCGTTCATGTGAAATAATGCTATTGTAAAAATTATTCTGCGTGAAATTTCACGGATAATATTCAAACGATAAGACACCTTTCCAATCGACACGTTTTATTATTTTTCAAACTAGTTTATTGTTGTGCTCACAACGATTGTATATAAATCTAAAATGATTGTGTTGGCATCATCACAGCAATATATCGCGCTTCAGTGCCACAAAAAATTGTGCAATAAATTTATATCCATATATATATCTTCTCAACGGTTGGAATAAATTTACCATAAATGAAATTGAAAAGGAATAAAACTAAAATGTACTTTTACATAATAATGCATAGAAAGTATATTATACGTAGTATCGTTAGTACTACTAGTATTCAAGTGACCTTGAAATCTCTATAAGGAAATTATTTTCCTCTTTCTCAGTTGATTTATGCACCAATGAAGAATAAATAAAGTATATACGCAGTGAAATTCATACGCTTCGTCTATATACAGCTGTGGCATTTCTTTCATAATAAATAAGTCAATTGAAGAGACACGAGACCTTGAAAAGACATTATAAACTTTAACGTATACTGTCTATTCACCGTTCAGAGCACTTGCAGCTTATTTAGTAACATCAAGGAAACAAACAGAAGCACGCGCGCGCGCGGGTGTATTATGAATTAAACATGATAATTAATAATTAACGAGTCGCCGACCACCGACTGCGCGTTTATAGACGTAAATATACATACATTAAGTATAGTTTATATACAGTAGTGCTCAAAAGTTTCTCACAAGAACCAAAAATTCGGCATCTTCAATCATCAGACAAAAAAAAAATACATTACGATGAAGAACGCAAAAATTTAATTTAGGATGAGCAGACTTGAGTATATTTCTATCATTGCCAGTGCAAATACGGAGAATGCCAGTGCTTTCAAAATATTCTATCACCGAGGTCTTGAGAATGAAAATAATTTATACAATTCAAACTGCATTATATTAATCAAATTTTTACATTGAATATTTTTATGCTCATTAATTTACAACACGTGTGAACAACGGTGCATATGTTTATGCCCTTCTCATCGTTCTCATCAATGGTGTTTACATGCATACATGATGGTGCATACTTATTAAGTATTTTGAGAAAGAGAGAGAGAGAGAGAGAGAGAAATGTCTAAGGCTATATATTTATCCTAGGTCAGTTTCATTATCTCAATGTGTTGTGTGTAAACGAGAAGCAGCAATGGGGCAAACGAGAGTGAAATGGTGAATCGATGGGGCATTAATAAACATGAAGAGAGGGCTCCCCATGATTTTACGATGCTTGTACGCGCACGCATGCCACGACTATATGTATATCAAAATACATATGTGTATATATAAATATATAACCACCGTCGTGAAGAAGACAGAGCGAGAGAGAAAATTCATTGGCGTGGTGAGATATAAATGTGTCTGTATGTATACAGTGTGTTTTCCGTTATGGAATTTAATGACTAATATGTTGAAACATGTGATAACTCAATTCGAAAGTCGTAAAATCAATCACGAACAAGGGGCTTTTTAGTTGGTAATAAATTTTCATTAAGAATTTTCATGGTAATGGGCGAAGTGAATATTTTTTTTGTCAGTTATTCGTTTTATATTCTTTTTTTTTTCTTTTGTTTTAACTCTTGCGTTTTGCCAACAATTCTTTTCTCATAATACTTCAAAGTCGCAATAATTAACGTCACGGTAACTGAACCCTTTTCAAGCGGGGATGAGAGAGGGTTGAGAGGATTCCTCGCTTCGTAAAACACTCGAGCAGTGCAAAAGGAGAGTAGGTATAAGTTGGATTATAGCGTGGCTAATATACTTAATATTTTTCTGCTGTGTGCAGGCCCGCGCGGCACGCAGTTAAGGAAGTGAACGAATATATATATATATATATGTACATATAGATATATATATAGACTGTGTTACAATCGAGGGAAACCAAGGAACGGACGACACGAGAGCCGTGACGCCGCGGCGGCCGTACGGATTAATTAGCGATAAGGCTTCTAATGAGCGGCAGGTGAGTTGGCGAATGAGCGTGCGGCCGGTCGAACCGCACGCGTCGTACACTTCGTTAAACTCCACTTCGTGCCAATAAAGCGCACTCATCATGATGCGCTCTTACTCTTTTATATAATTTCCCTAAAAATCACATGTAATCAAAAATCAAAGGAGAAAAAAAGAAATGAGAGATGACGGAGAATATAACTTCAAAAATATAATTGATATCGCATTCAGAATTGTGTATATTTTTCTTCAAGCCAATATTGTTGGTTTTATTTTTTTCACCTAGCATCTCATAGTTTATTCTACTGTTATATTTATTTTCAAAAATATGTTTTGATCATGATTATGTTTATAAAATATATTTGTCTTTGGTTAAATTTAATGCAAAGTCACGTACAATGAATTGTGGGCCACGTGATGGAGGCGTGAGCGAGGTGCGATGGAACAATGCCATCGTACTTCTTCGAGTAGGAATGTCACATGCCGCACCCATCTTTCCAATCTGCTTCGTTCGACAACTAGTCGCGACGCAGTATTACATATACATAAATAACAGACCACCTGGGCTTTATTGATAAACGTGATGATACTTTGTTGCATTTTTGACTCTCTATTTGCACCAACAAAGTTGTAATTTGTCTCGAAAATGAAAATATAAACTCACTAATTTAATTTTCATTGGCTGATATCATAACGACTGTATCTACTGTCACAGGTTTATTTTTTATTAACCAACGGAATTGTGTATAAGAATTGTTATATGGCGATGTGCCATTGTGACGGTATAAGTTTTGATGATGGCGCGTGTATATCCCGCTTCGTTCGTCACGAAGAGTGTCGTTGCCGCGGCGTGACCTTATTCCTGCTTGAAATAATACGCGACCGGCGTACCGAAACAAAGAACAACCAACCACACAAGCGATCGGCGCGCAGCCATTGTCCGACATGAAGGGGCGAGAGACAACGATGGGAGAGAAAAATTTTGTTTTCCAGAAAATCAGATTGAAATACAGTGAATTGTAATTTAAAATGTTTTTTTTACCAAACTAACTGTACTCAATATGTCCATGAATTTGAATAAACAATCTCACAATAAAGATTCATCATGCACTAAAATCCTATCACCACTGCAATTAAAGGTGGAAGCAGAGAAATTAGCAGATTGTAAAAGACGATGTTTATATAAGTATAAATATATAGTTGAGTTCACGAACATATATACTGAAAGTTGTGTTGAATCGATGCACGCATACACTACCGTAGGAAGGAGAAAGAAAGAGAAGGCTATGAGCTCTTGAATATGCATGGGCCAAACGGAACGGTACGAGGTAGGCGATAAGGGCCAACTCATTTTTTTTTTTACTCCACTCTTATTTTCATTTTATATCCCGCCGTCCTTATTTTATTTTGGCGCTAACTGCTACTGGCCACTATATCGCTTCGCAAACGAGAATTCTCTCACATACAAATACATATATAATATATACCTACGTATATTAATTTTATTTTACATTATTCCTCGTTTACCTTGTCATCGTTATTCTGATGACTCCACGTGATATTTCAAACCTGATTGCAAAGACCATTGTAAAATAAAAAAAAGTACATGTATACTTTTGGTTTGAGTATACAAAATGTTGAAAAATCAATGTTGAATGTAAATTTTGGGAATTCGATGTACTATTCAATAAAGTAATCATGTATTCTCATTCAACAGTCGAAAAGGGGAGTGTGGAGATGCACGGTGAAATTTTGGAATAATGTAGCCACAATCTTCATTTTCTTTTAAACAAATTTTATCCTCACTAGATTTCTGGTACATTTACTCATTCGCCAGTTAGAATCATTGTAATGATAACATCATTATCATAACTTTATTGTTTTATGCGAGCGATAACAAGAACAGAGTGATCAAACATACAGACAAGAGAAAATACGTATCTCATTTTTTCTTATGCATATACGATGAAGAAAATTGTGAAAAATATTCGACATCCTGACCAGAATATTAATCAGCAAAAAAATATCATCAACATATATTTTTAGAAAAAATAATTTTTCATGGAGTGAAGATAGTACTAACATAATTTCTATAGAGTCTATCAAAAATGCATTTTGCCGAGTTGTCAAAAGTAGTTTACACCGATTAGTATGCGCCCAGTCTCATTGAGAGGCTAGGGGCTGCGGGTTCTATGTTTCCTATATCCCCTTTCTCTTTCCCTTACACTCTTTCTTCTTTGCTTTTCTCTCTTTCTGTTGACTTCCCATATACACACAGCGACTCGACAACCTGCAGAACTCACTTCCTTTTTCCCGCGATGCCCGATCAAAAAATCATGAATATTCATGACCCAAGTGTCACGTGTCCCTGTGGGTGAGTACACTGGCAGACCGAGGGAAAACGCAATGGTTGCGTCGCGCGAGTTGTGTCTTGCCAAGTGGGTTTATATCTAGTTGTGAGAGAGGAAGAGAATTGAGAGGCGAGTGATGTGGGGCGCGGGTGTAACAAGAGGGGAAAGCGAAGGCAACACATCAGGTATAGCTAGTATATATGTTGTATATACATATAGAGAATTATATACATAGATGTATATATGATGGTAGCACAGAGTTTACGCGCTGTCAAGGGCTATGGATTATCGACGACGGTCTGGTTTCTGGTTTGCGGTTCGTGCGCCAGTGGCCCTCTAGGGCTCCGCACGACTAATGGGGTTGCGCTAATGGTAATGGCGATGGAAATGCCAGAGGGCGTTTCTCTCTCGTTCTCTTGGTAATAACGGAACTCGACGTATACGTCAAGGTGCGCGTATATACGCCAACAATATCGTGCTCGATGTTTCACAATATATTTCAACCACTCTCTCATTTGATCGTAATCTCAATAATAAGGAACACAATTTTTTACTTTATGTTATTTCGTTTTTTCTTTCAATTTTCTCTAGAGTAACATTATTATTATTATTATTATTATTATTTTTCTGTTGTGGCTGACGTTATATTGATAAGACTATAACAAACATATTCTCATCAATCACATGGGTAGGTGTATACATATATGGGGTATGGAACGATTAACGCTTCGAAGCAGCTCTTGAAAATAACAGCGGACACTTCCGGAGTAGTATGTGTAGCGTGTGGTCGTATAGGCAGGAAGGAAACGCGAAATAAATATAGGGACGCGCGGTAAAGGTAACATAGAAAAAGAGAGAGAGAGAGAGTTTGTACGAGAAAAGAAGTGAGCGAGAGTGAGAGGGAGGGAGAGAGAGAGAGCCGGGAACTGGAACTGGACGGCAGCCCGGCCAGAAAGATACATATTTTTAAATATTTTAGTCACGGCTCCGCAATCGCCCCGTCACGCAGCCTTGCCACCTACCGGCTATTACGTATCCTACTACTTTGCTAGACTAGGAATTGTTGGGACCCAGCGTTCAAACTTAAACTCGCACACCTTACTACATATATATTATAGACTTATATATACCCTGTATACGTAAATATATCTTCATCGCTGACGCGTCGTTCTAACTTTCATTGCCGTCTCTTCATCTAACACAATTCTTTATTTGCTTTCATCATACGTCTATCGTATGAATACATTTGTAAAGTGTTAACTAGCATTGGTCCGAGGTGCACCACTCAACGTAACTCTACCGGGAAATGCAACCGCCACAGCAACTGCGCGCCTACCACGTGTGTGGTCACTACGAATAATTTATTAATCAAATTCCGCAGTTGTGACTGTTACTATTGCTGTATGCTGTACTGCCAATGTATGAGTCTACATATATGGCAGTATCAAACTGACTGTTTTTATAATTTTAGATGTTTTTCATTTCGTTTTTCACATTGCTTATACACTTTTATCATATTTTATGCCAATTATGCTCATGATAATCGAATATATTCATCCTGGTCGTGATTCGTTTGGAGGAAGAATAATTAAATGGTGAATTTGATAAATGATTTGTTTTGTTTTTTATTTTGATGGAAATGTAGAATTAAAATATCGTTTGAATTTATTCATCGTGTGCCTTCAATTATGGAACAACATAATGTTGAACACGATTAGCATGGCATAAACATAACTTTGCATGTGTTAACAGCATGGGGAAGTCTGCAGTCGATGAGGTACTATTTGTCTCGAATTTGAAATGTGATCTAGTGACACAGTGTACTTTTTTTTTTTCTCCTATCTTTTATTTATCTGCTACATTTTTTTTTCTTCTTTCTTTTTTTAAATAAAAATCAGAGCGGAAAAGTAAATAACGTGTATGATATATCAGTGAGCAATTGTAACAGGTGAATGACACAGGAATTGTTTACACACTTAAAGTGTATGAGTGTTGGTGGGAGAGAGAGAGAGAGAGAGAGAGAGAGAGAGAGAGAGAGAGAGAGAGAGAGAGAGAGAGAGAGAGAGAGAGAGAGAGAGAGAGAGTGAGAGAGAATAATAACGGTTTTTTATTTTGCGTCTATAAGCACCCAGCAACAACTCTTGCCAACGACGACATTGTTACCGGAAGTCGCGTCGTGGCCCATCTCTTTGAACAACCATCACATAGAGCAGTATAGTGTAGTCATGGTCGCGGGACATTGCGTAGATTCCCTTGAGACATGCCTACACGATTCTTTTGTCTTACCGCTCTGATGCCTTTACCATTATAGGAATTAACACTCATCATTTGCCAGATATATACATAAAGGTACCGAAAACTATATATTCCGAATAAATAAATGATACACTGTACACGAAAATTGAGGTAGTATGAAAAGAAACTGGTCAGATTCACCCACATAAAGTTTATTATTCATGATGTAACATCATACTTCAAGAGTCACACAGTATAAATTCAAAATAATCTAATTGCCTTATTTTATAGGGCGCTTGAATAAAAATCTAAACTCAAAAATTCTTCGCATAATTAATCGTAAATCTCATTCACAGCAATGAAAATACTTCGTGCAAGTGAGAATCACCCGTCTCAACGTGTTGAGACTTGAGCTGTGGTGACGCGCCGAGGATTCCAGTTAGAGAGGAAAATTTTCACCGCGAGTACAGCCATACTCTGACACGAATTTAATGAGTAGACGCGCGTCATTAAGGGCACACGGACGATGGTATGATAAAATATATACGTATATGATCTAGCGCTCTAAAAGTAGGGTTGATGGAGAGACAGAGAATGAGGGTGAAAAAGAGAGAGAATGAAGAGAGCTCTATAGGTATATGTGTTCAGGGAGATGGAAAATGAGGAAGGTGGTTCACACAGGGTGCGGTGGAAATGAAAGCAGCATCCCTGGAAAAATGTGAAGCTTCGTCTCCCCCGAATATATTTCCATACATCAGCTCTGCGTCTCCGGGCGAGCGAAAGAGCTGGGAGTCCCAGACTCGACCACACCGCACTCTACTGTCGGCTCTCTCAACCTCTCAGTTCTCCCTCAGTCATCTCCTCATCGCGTTCAGCCTTGTATATACCAGAGAGGATGCAAGAGGGAGTGAGAAAGAGAGGTGTTGGATAAGGGGGCCAACAGAATAAATCCAACTAATTAGAGTAGGAAAAACCGCGGATTAATTACCCGGCGCAACTTCCCTCTCGTTCCACCATAGCAAACACGCTGCATTTTTCGGAGAGGCGGTGCGGGAAAAGGACGAAGGAATATATATATAGTTTTGGGAAATAAACATAAAATAAAATTTACACATTTGCAGAATGCGTGTAACTATGTGTCCAATTTGAAATTATCACATTTTTCGTTTATTTTCTTCTATTTTTATCTTTATTAATTATCCACAGAATTATTTAGCAAATAAATATTTATCCACAGGTAACACATGCGTAATGGAACTGTATTTTCGTAACAGATATCCAATAGAAACATTTATTGAAAACATACCAAATAAAAACATCGATTGGATCAACATGTTCGTAAAAGTGAATATTAAACATGATGAAATTTGAATGATAATATTGGATGTCATACATTATAAATTACAGGATTCTCGGGGGAGGAGTAGTTCGGCTCATTAATATTAATAATGGCACCGCGTTTTTGATAACCGTATCATTATATCTTGGCACAAGTCCACTTTATTTCGATTAAAGTACTCATTGCTCAATGATATACATCAAGTTTTTCCTTCAAGCAATGTATATTCCAAAACCTCTTCTGTTATTGTATCCAATTATTCTCATTATGTATATCTTCTTCATATCAATTCCAATAATTTTTGTACATGATCACAGAAGCTGAATCACGAGTAACTGTTTCATGTCCTCTTGACTCTGAAATAACAAACGATTTTCACTGAGGGTACAATGATCTTCCATTCCTCTGCTCTCACTCGCATAAAATGCTGATGCCCTTTGGAATAAAACGTTCTGAGCGTTGCACTTGTCTGTTCCTGTCGACCTCTCGCTCTCTCTCTCTTTATTTCTCCCTTTTCGTTGAGCAAATATTACAGTGCAAGAGAGCGAAAGAGACTGAATGAGACAAAAGTAGAGTGACACGAAGACGATTTGAAGAGTGAGAAAGGAGGAATGATAAATTCTTGGGTCAAATATATCTATGTAGTGATCGTTGAGTAGGAGTCGAAGTAAAAGAGAGTATACGAGAGATAGAGGTTATACTGAGGGTATATGTATAGACGGCTGTGCGCCCAACGCAGCGTCGCGGAGTGTTTGCGAGCCGCTCGAAAGCTCTCGGTCTTCGGCGAAGTGCGGAAGGACGGATGGCAAGGCTAAAATGCAGATTTCTCTTGCGACTCTCGAGTCCCCCGAAAGCGAATCCCTTGAATTCTCTCCCTCATCTCCTTTTGCGTCATCATTGTATATACACACATACATATATACATATAGTATATATACTAAAGGTCTTACCTCTGACTGCCTGGTTCGACTCTCACGGTTCAGCTATTCCCCAAGAGCTTCTTCTTCAATTCAATGTACATCTATATATTCCACTGATGGTTCCTCTTCTGCAACGAGTAGTACGGGTCTACGTCAATGTTCATCCCTCCCTGTTGAAGAAAAAAAAAAATAGGAATTGTGATAATAATGTTGGAGTATTTGTCACTGGTGGGATTTTAGTTTTATTTATTTTACTTTTCTTTTTTTTCTCTTCACATTTTGGAAAACAGTGCGACATTGTGAATATTTAGCTTGCATCGACAATAGAAGAATATGTTATCAGGCAGCTGTATATGATTATTCATAATATGCTAATGGCTAACATTTAGTTATTGAATGATAAAATGAAATTATTTCCATGCTCACAAAAAATAGTTTAAACATTTCTTGATGGAGTTTTTCAACGCCATAGTTCATCAATTCTACTGGAAATCGAGTAGTGATAGTAAGAATATTCAAATGTTCATGATGTGTATGATTTTATTTATATTCAGTTCATCTTTCATATTTTTTTTTTTCGTTTTGGATAAAGTAGTGCGACATTGCAAATATTTAACTCTCTACAATAGACTGTGTATATTTTTTTTTTGTCGTCCTCAGCTTGACTCACGGTGGGTGCGGGCTGTCTAATAATTCATTTTATGCAAATATCCCCCGTATATATGTACACATATATATTTGTGTGCGGGTCCCTTTTCACGTCCTTCTCAGCGATATATGTATTTATATGTATATTTTTTCTCGCAGGGGTAAACATATTTTTTTCATTCAAAATTTAGCTAGGCTGATTCCATGCCAATAAATCAAACTGACCGGCGTATATTTCCGTCACAGATTTTTTTTAGCATACATATGAAAATATGAAAAATAAAAAAAAATTGTCCACTAAAGGACACAAGAAACTTTTTCTTCTGCTGCAGAAAATATATTTTTTTACATATTCTCGGAGTGTACTTTATATTTCCCCCAATTTTTCATAACTTTTTTTTTTCGTTTATCTTATCAAGTTTATGGAAATTAATTCAATGGTCGGAGGTTATACTGTCAACATTTCATGCTTGTCACTCACATATTTGTACAATTAAATTCAGTTTGTCACTTCCAGTTACGAAGCATGTTGGGAAGTAAAAACTGATCGAACCACATCTTGCAATATATTTAATGTATTATAAGGAGTAGCCACTACTTTTTCTTTACTGTATAAAAATTATGGAATATGTTGCATATAAAATAAGTGAAAAACAGACATAGATGATGAATTGCCCTGTACAAGAGAAGGAGGTTTAGAAGATAACGCCCAACGCCATCAATCATTGCGGTCCATGTCCGGCAATGACGCGCAGTCTCGCAACTTCAAGAGTGTTCTCTTTTCACATCATTATATATATTCGTTTCCCTTCACGCCGGGCAAACTCAAACTCACATACCAACATCCATTTATACTCTCTAAATATCAGCGTCCAGTAATTTTTACCATTTACTACATTATTCCCAACACCCTCGAGTCTCTTTCACAAAGAAGAAGAATAAAAAAAATTTTGACTCGCGAAACAAAAAGTATTGACCGTTAAAAAAAAAAACATTGAACAGTGTGTATTTGCTTATCGTTTTTTTCTGAGCAAAAAAAAAATCACCAGCTAATTGCCTCCTCTCTTTTCCTTCCTTTCTCACTAACCGGCCTCTCTCCCTCTCTCTCTCTCTTCCTCCTAAGTGTGTAGTAGCCCAGGGTAATTTCAAGAGGCTCGATAATCTCCCACTGATAAAAGCCCATGCGGTAGTTGGGGCAAAATGGTAGGAAAAACCCATGAAGGGTTGTGTCGGCGTGACGGTTACAGTCACGGTCATACGGTTCCCCTTTTGCGCCGAGTCAGGAGCATCTGACGCGCGTATTCACCTCCGCCTCCTCCCTTCATATATATACATATATATATATATATACGCGTGGTCGTGGTCTCGGGCTCTTAAGATTTTATCTCGGAGGTCACGGTGCTTATGCGCCTGCCGCTAACATATTTTTAAGTACCGACGTTGCGTCCACTCTCGGACACGGTGGCCGTGTACACGCTGTATGTTTACCTCCACCTTCGCTACACCACCTTTTTTATTTTTTTTCCGCCTCTTCTCCATCATACATGTATATCTATACATTCCAATATGCCGATATATATATAACCAACAACATTCACCGACACACCAATGGTACGTACACGCGTTAGGTTTTATTGCCACTGAGACAGCCGCTTCATTGCTCGAGAATATACTAGCATCTGCCGCGCAAGGTGTTCCAAACTTTATCCTCTATCTCCACTGCTTCTTGTTCTTTTTCTTCTTCTTCTTCTTCTGTCCTGTTTCACGATCTCTACCTCTAGGCGCCGCTTGCACTTTCCAAACGAGAAATAACCGCATCATGTGAGTATTTATTATGTTTATACCTGCATGTGTGGCAACAAAACTGCGAGCGATGATTTCTCAAACGGTGGGAGGGCACTTTGTCAAGTGGCCTGATCGGACCACGTAAATATGTATACCGTTGTGATGACACAGGTATTTTTCCTTTGGACGGCAGGTGGAAAAAACGAAAACAATAATTACCTGAACGAAATATATATGAGAAAATAAAATCATTGCTAAAAAGCAATGTTCCGGTGTATTTATATCTTTTCTGAGTCACAGGTATATCAAGTCCCTGCCAATTAACTTCCTTTTTCTTTTATCAAGATACATTCTATTCAAAAAATCGTGATGCAATGTGGGAATTTTTTTTTTACCTGCAAACCTATATATATATATATAAAGTCGATCGACCACAATCAATCACCTGATAAAGCCATCATGCCATTAGCTACCTCAATTATCCTCTCGTCTAACAAGTCCCAATAGTATTTTTTTTCTCGTTACATCCTCAGCAATCATGGTTACCATCATCAACAACAGCTTATTCTCCACTATCTTGGTCATGCACAATTTAGTTCTCGATGATATCCATCATACGAAATTGAGAACGACAAAGAATAAAAAAAATTTACAAGGTAAGAGAATGATTTTTGCGATTTGGCACACGCGAACGCAGGTGAAATGCTTGAACTACGTGGACGCAGGTGAATTTCAGGATACACATGCGGATGATACGTAGTATCCTCGAGGGCTCATGCCCGAACGCGAATTCTCTACCAGTTACTTCACTTACTATTGAACAATCGCACCGTGAAAAGATGCCGTAAAAATTAGAGGTACGCGCATGGCACAAAGATATATATATTTATATGAAGACGATGAAGTCGCACCTGCAACCCGTCAGTTAAAAATTACACCGGCGTAGTAACGGGTGCGAATAAACGTATTGGATATCCACACAAGGCACAGTCTCATTAGACGACACTGTTCGTTGGTGCGACTTATAGATACTATAAATATATTTATAAAAATGATCTATTTGAATATATACGGGTAATTTGTTTATGCATAAGCAAGTAACATTATTTTATATGTATATAAGACGCACGTGAATAGTATATTGATGTGTAAGTCTGCATATATTTATCATTTATCTAAATTTTTCCACCAATTTCTTATACACTATTATTTATCAAACGGTTGCTTGCACCTGGAAATTCTATGTGAATAAAATGTGTACCAAATGGTGGAAATATGGGTTCTCTTATAGTAATTAAATTATTTCTGCATCAAAACTATATCCATACAATATTAATTACAATAAAAAAATAAACTGTTAATCCATTATTATAATTGTGATAGCGGAGAAAAATTTGTATAGGTAATCTCAATTCAAAAAAATTATTTACTCGTTCCAGGTGTAAATATAATTTCCATACAAATATGAATTCTATCGCAAATCAAAATTACAAAATTCTCATTTAAATTCTTTTTATTTTCCGGAGATGTATTTGTTTCATTTTGATATGACACTCCGTGAGAATTTCTACTTTATCCATGGAGCTTATCATTTTCCCCTCTTGGATATATCATTCCAGCTGTGTTAGACCCTCCGGCGTATACATACCGAGAGAAAGCTCGTTCACTGCTCTCGTCTGCGAGCAGCTTCTCGGCTGAGCTTTTGCACTGTTCGTGCGAATGGAGCGCCTTGCCATGGCAACTTCCGGCAGCTGACTCTCGCATCTCATCCCGGAACTACAGTTCCGGTAACACGAGATAACTACCTTATCGGCGAGGCGTTATCTTGATTTTATCAAAATCATTACATCATGTATAATTTCACAGGTTTTATTTTATATATAATTTTCATATGGTATTTCATTCTCTTCACATATCAACTGTGGTGGCATTCAGAATGATTTATGTAATTGTGTTGCATTTTGATAACGAAAAAAAAAAAAAAATATATATATATTATATTCAATTAAATATGCAAGTGTTTTAAGTAGATATATTCGCAACACGCACATCCGTCGTGTGTATCCATATATATGTGCTCGCGATTTTACAGCCGGGAAACAGTAACGAACCTACAACCGAGAGAATTATACACGACTCACGTAGAACGACAGTTGTTCTATCGTAATCGCAATCGACTTGGCCGAAGACGCATTATATGACGCACGCACGTTTCATATGACTCTTTGTCGCCGTGTTCAGAGTGGAATTCTCCATATAAACACAAATTTATAGATGTATGTGCAAAGATATATATATATATATATATACAAGAGTAATATATACGAAGAAAAATGTATAAAAACCTATACTGATACATGGATATAAAAATATTCAAACACATTGTGAGATGTATACCTATGTGTATGATGGTCATTCGTTGGACTTTGGGCGCTGCCGTTACGAAACGTTAAACATTATACAGAATAGCAAATGGGCGTCATTTCCCGACTCATGGGAACTTTATTTTGTATTCAGTTGAAGCTTTCGAACTTGTGTGTATGTATATATATATATATATATATATATGTGTGTGGTTAGATACATGAATTTAATTCAACACGTGGAGGGTTTCGGCGTTGTCAGGCCACTAGGTCGATAGGACTTGAAATCTTGTTGTGACTTTATTTCCCAACGGGCATATATAATATCAAAAGAGAAGAAGAAAATTCATTTCTATTTTTCCCTTTATCTTCACTTATTGTCACATACTTTATTATTTATTATTTCTTCTTCATAAAAAATTTAATGACTATTGAAAGAAAAATTAACAAATTGTACTGGTAATTCATCAATAATATTTTTGATACAATGAAACTTTTTAGAAAGTGTGCGCGAATAACTTGAAAGAATGAGTGGGAATTTTTTTGAATGTCCGAGAAACAAATTGATATCGCGCTGTAGAAGATAACCATATATAATATATATATATATATATATATATAGTTACATAGATATTTGTATTGGTGGGGTGAATAGCAGAGATGGGGCGTTGTGTTCAGAGACGAGAGAGCGGCAACACGCGCGGTGATTGATTTTTGTCGTGGCTTTGCTTGTCGCTCTCGCAATATTCCCACTATCCGCGATTGTGTGGAGCCCACGCCGCACTCTTGGTTGGCAGCAGGCGCGCGATCGTTTCTATATGAACACTAGTATATCCTGACGTCGGCGTCCCGACGCCGTCCACCGATTGGCGGTTTCCATTCCCGGGGGGCGGCGCTAATCACCAGACCGTGAGCACTGAGAGCACCAGAGCTCCATGAATCTCTCTCAAAACTATACTCTAGTTGCTGCACTGTACACTCGTTTCAAAAACACTTCTCTACACCTATCTATATATATATATATATATATATATTTATCAGGATGATAATGGATCGTGAGATGTTCGCTCTGCTTATATTCATCTGCGTCTATACCCGTAATTTGCACCCAATAATTGTGAATATATAGATACAAAAGAATCCGACCGAGATCATGATGTTAAAACCATCAACTGTCACAATAGAAAAATCGGACTCTGTCCATGTCTTTCATCTTCATTTTTATCTCCACTATTTCTCTTCCTTTTCATTCTTTCTCTCTTCTTTTGACTTAGTGTAGATATTTGGGGGTTTTCAAGTCTCTTCAGAGTCACTCAACAGTCTCTCGCTCAACAGAATAGATGCGAGAGGGTTGGAAGATTTTTAATTAAAACTTGAGAGGCCTTCGCGCCACGAGTAAAGAATCTTGATGAACTTTTTGTCTTTATATATATATATATGTATAGTATCAAAAAGAAAAGGAGGATAGAGAGAAAGTCTGCAGTTATACATATATACATTTACATAGTGAGAAGTCAATTTACACCGAGGAAGAAAAATAACTTGCATCAACTCTACAATCTGGCATTTCACTGAAGAAAAAAAAAAAAAAAAAAAACAGGTTTCATTTTGTGGTTTATCCCAAATGCCGAAATTGCCTAGCATTAAATTCATGGCATTTGAATGGAATCATTTTTTTATTTTTCTGGTTGTGAATTGATCAGGGTGAAGAGTAAAGTTTGATGTTTCCAATCAATTATATGGGGTATTGAGAATTTCATGAAATTGCTTCGACAAAAAAAATAATACAGAGTAAGTATATATATATATACACATAGACAAGTTAGTTGGCGAATAGTCTATAAATTTGTGTGGTGAAACGGCCGAGTGAAACCGTCGGCAGCAACAATATCCATGGTATTCGGTGGCGGCGGCAAATGTAGTTGATAAAGGCCGATAAATCGCGGGTAAAACGGAGTGATAATATCGCAACGGCACGCGGACTACGGTGGGGCGGGTGGTCGTTCACGATCCCGCGAACTTGTCGGGCGTTATACACTTATACATATATATATAGTTGATGAAACAGTAGTAGTACGTATTGATAGGTATGCATGTGTATATACATATATTATATGCATATGTGGATGTACAGAGTGGGAGGTTTATGGCGGAGTAGAGCGAACTGTGCTGACGATGAAGCAAGTGAGGGAGGGTAAGAATGGATATTAAAGTGGGGGATTGAATGTGCGTCGGTAGGGGCGATAGCGGGGAGGAAGACTCGATTATATATAGTGAGGGAAGAAGCGAGTGAGGAGAAATTGAGTGTGTTGAGCACCGTGGGAGGGACCAATGGACATGCGCGGGTGTGCCGCGACACAACGGCGACCTTCTGGCCACCTCCAGAAACAAAATGGCTACTTGATCGCAAAAGCTTTACAACAGATGGCGATAGTTGCATCGCATTTTCTATGTAGAATTATGACATTGAAAATAAAAATAATTATTATTCCAGTTTAAATATTATTTATATTGCTCCATTATTTTATTCTCTATTCAAAATCAATTTTATTAATCGATAAATTTTTTTATTTACTGCAGTATTCAAATTGGTACAATTTTTATAGGAACATAATCTGGATGAATTAAATAGAAAGAATTATGGCCATTGTCAATGGATAATTCGACAGGTGGTACATATAAATTATTGCAAGCATTGGTATGTACATACTTCCGCTGTTAAATCGCCAAGTGTATATGTATATTTTATACAGCGATATTATATTTGAGTAGTATCTCGCGTGTGACGGTGCAAAAGGGCGTATTGTAACTTTACAGTGTCATTTCTCTGCGGGAATATAGAGGCACTTTGACATCCCATTCATGGGATCGGTTTACCAATGTGATCGTGCGAGTGAAGCGACCAACTGGGAATAGTTTGCCACAAAACGGCTATGCGAAATTCACCATCAGATATATATATATATATATATATATATATATATATATATATATATGTATATATATTCATATACGAATGTTTAGTACCGGAAATACTATGGGACGACAATAATAAGTACCTCGCAAAACTCGGGTGTTACGCATTTGGTTTACGATTTGTTGCGGTTTATCGGAAAGTCACTGCCACGCGCTTTTTCTAGTTTTCCCTCTCGATATACTCTCCCTCTCTCTCTCTCTCTCTCAATGGCCTTATGATTTCTCATTGAAAAACGAAAGTACGTAATATAAATAAACATGCGATTTTACAATAACAATTTAAGTACCGAAAAAACATTTTCACATACTATTTTTTTATTACTTTTAATGTCTAATTTGTATGAGAAGATGTTTATTATTTATTTTGTGTCTGTGAGTTAATGGCATTTTCTACTTTTCATTTTGAATATGGGATAAAGATAAAGAAAATATGTATGAATATAATTGGGCTGCTGTTGTTGTCGATTTATTTCTGGTTATCGTTGCGAAGAAATCGTTCATCGTTTGTATTTAATGCTACGACGGATAGATATTCGGTACATGGCATTAATTTGTCGAATACACTCGCGTCAGTGCGCGGAGAGTGAATAACATTTGAATGCATTAAAGTGCGAGCTCAGCGCGCGTGATGGTGCTTGTGTATACTCGCACTTCAATATATATATATATATATATATACATAAACACACATACATATATATGATCTGTATAACTTACGCATATGTTCAAAGTATACATACATATATGCACGATATATTCTCGTTTCTATCATTGTTGACGAGGTATTGGTAGTTTCAAAGTGGACTTTTATAAATAAAATGTGATGTCAAATATTTGTCTCTGTCAATTATATTATTGTTAAATATGTGGGTTCAATTTTTTTCTGCACAATCAACAACTTTTCATTGTCTTCTATGATAATTAACGAATGTACAGTGCTATGTCATGTTGAATAAATATCTATGCTTCTATATGATATAAAAATATGTTTACAAAATAATTATAATTGTTGTCGGCCCCCAACGAAATTTTGCCATGACAAAGTACATTCCATCGCATGAATTAAATAATTCCCCGTGTCCGTATTATTTCTTCTTCTTTATCTTCACGATGAACTGAGAAGGGTGACGCTATGTATATACTTTCGAACAACTGTGGAATGTAGTGCTGAAAATAATGAAGATGTCTTGTAAAAAGTGATAATGTTTCAACAATTCTTATACACACATCCGCAATCCGTATCAATAATATTTTTTTCTCACCATTAATTAAAAATAAAAATTCACTGACAACACTAACAGTTTTCATTGAATACTTTGACAATTTATTTCATTTTGTTTTTCCACTTTCATTTCATTTATTTATTCTTCCATTTTTTATTTTTTTATTTTTCGTATTAATAGCACGGTGCGAATGGGAAGTTTGGTGGCGAACGTGGAAAATTTTGCGGCTCAGCTGGTCGGCAGTTTGATGGTGGGTTGGTTGACGAACAGGCGGGAGAGAGGCATTGATTGGCGAGTGTTGGACAATGAACGTGGCTCGCGTGGAGAAGGTTTGCGCGGGGATGATGAGGGTGAGGGCCGAGTGTGGGTGACGCGCACGTCCAGAGGGGTTGCTCTCTCGGCCGCTGGCTCTCGCGCGCGAGCACAGTTGGTTTGGTTGGTTGGTTCGTTGCGCGAAATGTTTTTAGGACGGTAGATAGGAAACCTCGTTGCCTCATGCATATTCAACAGCACTCTCAACTCCTCCGTCACGGAGGAAAAGAGCTACCCCCCCTCGTATCACCCCTTCTCACCCTCTTTCACAATTCCTTCCCTCATCTCTTCAACTCCCCGGGTCTATATCTTGGCCCCGCGCTACCACCCACGCCCCGTTGAGTTCGACCCCCTTTTCAACCCCTATCTCGCGACAGAGAGAATAAGGGAGAGAAAGGAAGTGTCACGTTCAAGAGAACTAGAGCGAGTGAAAGAACAAATGTATATGTATATATATTTTATATAGATATATTATGGATATGGGGATGTTCTGTCTTGTTCATATTTCTTTTATTATTTTTTTTTTTTTTTTCCTTTTTTGGATTCGTGACTCGGCGTTGCTTGACGACAACTGCTTATAGGGATGTGTGAAAAATATTATGGTAGTATTTTGACTGAATTTAGGGCTGAAACACGTCATCATATATTACGCAATGTACAGATGGTTATTTGAGTTATTTTATTTAATGTTTAATGTCGAAGAAGAGAAAAAAAAAAAATATGAAATAGGACAAATTGTCAGGAGAAATAAATTCCACCGTGCAGGATTGTAAATTATAGAAGGAGAAATATTTCATTCCTTGCAATTGAAAACATAAATACCAACGAAACTAAATATATATAATATTTTCATAATTATGTAATTCTTCCCTTAATTAAATAATGATAAGATTCTAAAATCTGGATGTTCAAAAATGTTTTCCAATTGAATATTGGATCAAATGACTTCATGTAAAACAGTAAAAGTTACTTCTAATCTTTCGACTGATGATTAAACTACCTCAAATTCCACAATGTGGTACTGGAAGTTCTTCGTGTGTTCTTACATATATGTGTATAATAAGAATGCGCAAGAGCGTGCATACCGGTCGTTTGTTATCGGAAGGAAGCAACGCGACGTCCGAGAGCTCGAGGTGACCTCGCGTCCATCGCGCCAACACACAAAAGCTGCGGTTGCCGTTCTGTCTTTCTCTACTGACTGTTACTACTAGACGAAAGGTACACATATATAGGTATTATATTCCTGGCGCTCTCGCAGTAGTAACAGAATAAGTATGCGATTGCGTGGCTTCGACACCGCCCGCCTTGACCTCACGTGTTCCGTTTGATTTTCAGACAGTGATAACAGATATGGGGTGGTGGTGGTGGTGGTGTGTATATGTATATATATGTACCGCAGAATGGGCCGACTCAAGAAATAGCTTACGACGTTCTTCATTTCACGGCTTGGCCTGTATGTATATACGCTCTAATTCAACGTCATGACACGCAAGACGCTTTTTGTGTTGACGCAAATCGATCGTTGAGAAATAATGATGTGATCAGATTTCTTTTTGAAAGCCAACACAGATTGTTAACTGAATACATATACAATTGAAATATAATCACATAATAATCTAAAACATGAATAATAGGAAACGTTCAAGTCTGAAAAATAAAATACCATCATCACTTTTATTTTCAAAGAATAAATTTCATTCTTCAACAATTGAGAATATGATCATCCTTTATCTTACGTTTTCACTCTCTCTCTCTCTCTCTCTCTCTCACACACATACAGACGCTTTCAATCATCGTATATGTGTAAAAGAATCTATCGTACAATGTTATAGGTCGTTAAAATGGTAACATAGAAAATTGTCGGAGTTGAATTGTTCATAGTGAAAAATACGCGAGGAATCACAGTGAAGATAAAGAAAGGAAAGTATATATATATGTATGAAAAAGTGAAACGAAGAAATTCTGAAAGAGAGCACACACATACAGAGTTACACAAGTATAGAGGTGGTAGATGTGTACATATATACTGTAGAAGGAAGGAAATATTCGGTTATGACTGCGATAAATTCTAGAATGGAGGATTTCGTAGTTGAGAGCTGCGGAAGCTCCGTTGCTTGAAGGAAGTTGAGTCTGTGGTTGCTTTTGGTGGATTGATATTCCTCATCTTTCCTCTCTCCTTTGATATCTATCCCTCGTGGGCTGGTCGACCCAGTCTCCTTGTCTTCTCTTCCCTACGTTATATATCCCTTGTTCTCTTGAGACCCTTCTCGCTTTTGTACAGCGAAGACTGATCGAAGTTGTCTGTTTACACTGTGACCCACGATGATTGCGTCAAATTAATTAGTTTTTAGCTTTATAAAAACCCTTTTATCATTCTTATCATTTACCATTCCAACTACTTGACGTATACCCGTTAATAAATTCATTTTGAGAATAAATCGTTCAACAATTTTCACAAATAGTGAGATGATATGACAGTATTTTATTATTTCTGCATGTTTAATATCGGATACATATAGAAATATTTGAATATTCATTTGACGTGTCACTTAAGAGCTTTTAAACTTTTGTAAAGGAATTATATACTCGTCATTGGATATGATATATTAATGGACGAGAGACGAATGCAATTGTGTGTGTATATATATAAATTTTGGTACAGAGTAATTGAAACAGTTGATTTAAAGTTTGATAATGGATTTGATGAAAAATTGATTTTATTAGTTATTTTTCTGTCATATGTAGAGAGTCAAAGGTAGAAAGAGGTGAAGTATGATGGTAATAACAGCATAACACCATCCTTCCCTTATTTAAATCACCAAGCAATGGAAATGTCCAACGTCACTCGTGCCAATTATGCAAATGACAAATTCCGTGAGAGAGTTGGAAGCACAATGAGGATCGTAAACATCTGCCATTATTTCACGACTCATGTGTGCATAAACACTGAAATTTCATTCTATCATACACACATTTCCATTATGTTAATCCATCATTTGTGTAAAAAAAAAAACAAAAACAAAAGCTATCAGTTAAAATTTCGATTTTCCATCAAAGTTCATTTATATCACGTACTCCTACTATTCGTTACAATTTTTTTTTCTTTTTCCCAAGCAATAATTCCGCAAACCCTTCTATCTCCACAAAACTCTAAAGTTTTACTTTCGGTGAATCGCCAGAAGTAATTGCACTTGGCGAGCACTTTGTGTTTTCATTTCCAAGTTTCTTCAATCTATTTTCACAATTTTTTTATTTTTTTTCAATTCTCTTTCTTTCTCACTACTTCGCACACTGTTTCTTTATCCACCTTTTTTTCTTTCATCTTCTCCCTTCTTTTTCTTTTTCTTTGCCGAGGACACACGGCGACGACAATCAATATTCGAAGTGGCGGTACGGGACGCGGGAGGTCAGAGAGAAAAGAGGGCCGTGAGGGCCACGAGAGACTCGAAGACTGTGTCACACCCCGAAAGACAAAGAGAAAGTAGAGGATAACAAGATGAGGTGGGAAAAGGAGAGTTGAGGATTGACGTTGCAAAGGGATGATGGGCTAAAAGTGTGAAAAGAGTGAGAAGGGTATGTATAGGTCGGTTAGAGAGGGAGAGAGAGAGAGAGAGAGAGGACGGCGACGTAGACTGGGCAGGAAGGGTGGCGCCTCATATTTTGCTCATTAGCGTCAGCATCGTCGTCACAGTGTCGTCGACGTGGGGGCCGCCCTCACTTTGCGCATCCAACTACAGGGGTAGAAAAGGGACCATCCATCATCTTGTCCTCTGTTTCATCCACCAAAGACCCACCTCCACGCTCGCATCATTTTCCTCTAACCCATCTCTCCTTTTCGATCTTGCCGCGACGCTTTTCGCTCA
This sequence comes from Zele albiditarsus, assembly GCA_958496275.1. Classification (NCBI taxonomy): domain Eukaryota; kingdom Metazoa; phylum Arthropoda; class Insecta; order Hymenoptera; family Braconidae; genus Zele; species Zele albiditarsus. Next base: position 14,359,268 of record OY292410.1, read on the forward strand.
TCTCCAACCGCAAACATATATACGATATAAATATATATGTATATATATATATATATATATATATATATATAATCATCTATACACATCACTCAAACAACAAACCAAATCATTTATCACTTTTTTCAACTCATGACAACAGATAATTTATCCCCAAAACATTAAAAGAAGTTGATAGGAAATATTTTGTAATATGAATTATAAAAAGAAAGCCAGGGCATACATATGCGGTGATGCATTTCTTTCTTTACTATATGAATTCCTCTGCACTCATAAAAAATTATCTCTGGTCCATTTCCATTTCCCACCAGTCTATCATAAAAACTCATCACTAACTCGTGCAAACAAAAGTATAATTTTCCTGATAGAAATGTACATTTTTTAACAAAGCTGCAATTAAGAAAAAAAATACTGTTTGAACTTGGCTATGCTGATTTTTAATAATCACGTACGCAGCTTGATCAGTATCGCAGAAAAAGTAAACAATGGAAGATAATTTCTATCGTGACGTTTGCTTCTTCAAATATATATGAATAATCAGCCGTTAGGTATTTGTATCTACTTTAAAAGATCGTTGAGTGATTGTGTCTTTTAACAATTGCAAGATATACTTTTGCACATTTCCAGTAACAAGCATCGTGTAAAAATAGCATTAATTTGGCCATATAACATCAGCGAGTTGCGCATGAAATCTGTTTTTAGCGACAGATCGTAAAACGATTTATGCGTACGACTGGGTTGTAACGTTCGTCAATAAACGGTAAACACACACACACACACACGGAACATAACCTGACGACTGAACTCTCTACGGAGCGGTTTAGTCGTCACGTAAAGAACTTTATTACACAGATAGTACCACACCTCCATTCGTATCTCCCTTTCTTTTTGTCTCGCTCCGACTCTCTTTCCCACTCGCTTTCTTATTCTCTTCCTCATTCTACCTAGTTATAGTCCAATAGAAATATTGTAAAGTTATGATTTTTATTCAACGTGTGCAACGTGATGCTAAAGAAAAAGTACTGTGTTTGAAAGGCTTTTTTTTTTTTTCCCCCTATACATTTGCCGTATCCCGTTATCGTTTCGTAAATTTTCCAGGCCACCCGCGTTGAAAACATTTCACTTTACACATCGCCCTACGTGCATACGACTTTTCCTTTCATTCTCTTAACTTATATTCATATCCATATCTATATGCATGCATACAAAAACGCATTATATTCCAACGTATCCTCCTTCAATTACCTTCAATATATTTTTATGAATACCTGAGAGTTATGTCGATAATTTGTCTCAAGTCTTGAGTTAGAAAAAAGAGAAACAAATAAAATAAAAAAAATGTTACTCATAATCCTTGTATGTTTATATATATATATATATAAATATATATTGTGCTCAAAGTCATTTCCGTATTGACTTTCACCACAATTCAAAAAGGAAAAAAAAAAAAACAATAAATAAATAACTACAGAAAAAAAAATTAGGACATGCAAAAAATCGTGAGCAGAAATACGTGGAAAATTTGTATGAGACTGGATAGTGTTGTGTATACTATGAAGGCCAAGTATAAACGAGTAGTGACAGAATGAGATGGAGTGACTATAAAGGGGCGGGCGAAGGAAGGGTGCGATAAGTGAGAGGGATATAGTGAAAAAGTGAAAGAGAAGAAGAAGGGCGAGGGATGAAATACATATATATATATATATATTTATATGAAGGAGCTGTAGCACGATCCGATAGAACGGGAAAATATACCCGCGCGCGCGGGGGCGTATAGTCCACGGTGCCCATGGAAACGCGCAAGCGTACTATCAGCGTCTCCCGTGGTAATATGCCTGTGTACTGGCGTCCGATACGGCCCTTCAACGTGCCGTTGCTGTCGTTGAAGAATATATACACACGTCACCCTACACACCTATGGCCGACACAACTGTATGCAACCATGATGCCTTTAATGCGCACTAAACACCCTGTATATACTAGGAAAAGCTTTTACTAGCATGTACACGCGTGTTTAACTCACGATCAGCTCAACCACATTGAGTATAACATAAAAATGACACAGCAGGAAAATAAATGAAAGAATAAAAAAAAAAATAAATAAATATATCAAATGTTTTCTTCGTATGTATTTTAAATTCAGTATAGTTATACACCTGTAATGCAAACTCTTCGGGACTATTCATGACAATCTTTATTACATACGATTGCTCATAAACTTTTTACTTTACTTCCACAATCGGATTTGAAAAATATGGAATTCCAACAAACAACAAACATATATTTATAGAGAAAGAAAAAATTATTTAACCGTGAAGTTCAATAAATACGCATGTCTTATGATATAAATACGTTTGTGTTAGCAATTGTATGGCAGTTTATTTTCATCAACTTGTACAGTCGGAGTGACATCCCCAGGAATAATAATAATTTCTTCCATACTCGCCCAATTAGCAGAGGGTAATTGATTTATATCACGAAATACTAATGTAAAATAAAAAAAAAAAGTTAATCGTGATGGCAACGTGTGTGTCTTTCTTGTCCAACATTCACTTCAAGTCAATGCGCGCTCTCCTCGTCAATTCTCATATCGATTTATCGCTCATTTTACATTTTTTTCTTTTCCATTTTTTTTTTTTTTCGTCTTTCCTTGTCTTTCTCCCTAGCATTCTCTTTCATCCACCTTCATCCTTCTATATTCTTCTTGACTATCCACTTGAATGCACTGTGTATCTCGTCTGCTTCTTTTACATGTATGCTATATACATATAAGACAATCTGTCAGTAGCCGCAACAAGATGGCTGCTATATATTGTGGATCTCATCATGTTCTCTGGCATCAATATAGGCTTAATGCTTGCTTGCATATCGCCATATTGAATCTAACACTCTCTAGTGTCTGAATACCCACATACATTTATGTATATTAATATTGAGGTTGCAGTAAATCGTTAGATAAGCATATTATTAAATGAAGTTGATTGATTTTGATTTGTCAATTTTTTGTCTGGCGTATGCGAACACTACAAATAATATAATCACCATATATATAAAATGGAGATGAAAGTCCGAGAGGGGTTGACTTTTACATAACGCCCTAGATCACACTCACTCTCCTTGTATATTCAACAACCACTGGCCAATTCTGCTTTTGACATATACTCTGAGAATTATACAAACAACCATGAGATCAACGCGAATATTTATGCACCGTGTATAATCGATGCTATCTACAAATACAAAATATGTATGCATGTTGTGTGACACCGCCTATAAAACTAATCTAATGCAAGTGCAGATGAATCATAAGTTGTTTTTCTTTTTCGGTGCATAAACTTTGAACACTTATTTTTGGATTTTTTTGGTTTAGAAATTTTTAAAGGTTTTCTTAACAATTGATACATGTGGCTGTTAATTTTTATGTATTGTATTTTGGGAATGTGTTTATAAATGTATATTGGTGAAGGGTAAATTTATTTGTCTGTTTTTTATCGTTATATAGACGGACATGGCACGCGTGTGCGAACAAAGTAGAAGAAAACAAGGTGCCACGAAGCGCCATGGCACATAAGCGAGATAGACCCATAAAAATGCTAATCCTTATCGACCGGCGCAGCACGGAAGCCGCTTGCTTGCATGCCATTAGCCCACAGACCCTGCTAACGCAACGCAGCGAGAGAGAGTGAATGTATGATCATTGAGAGGGAGCAAAAGTGAGAGAAAAAGAGATACCGAGAACCGTACCAAACGCAAAACTTTTAGCAGTGATCTGCCTTGCCGGTCGATTTAACAATCCACTTCATTTTCTCATTCAATTCGACAACAATGGTTGCAACTTTCACCATTTATATATTATCAATACAATAGCTGATGATTGAACCGAATCAGATAAAAAAAATAATTTGTGAGGAAAAAATTATTGTCAAACAGAAAATTCGTCATTGTCGTATATTAATCAGGAAAAAAAAAAAGTACAACTAATTTATTGCACATATGGAATATTGTGCATCACACAAAAGCCCAAAAAGTGATGAACCGAGAAGGAGTATAAGCACTATGGGACAGGAGCGAGACTAATCTCCGATACGCGGTGGATCAGATCCATCAATCTAGATTATAATTAATTGATAGTGGAACCACCCCCTGTGGTGGGTGGCGACGGCATCCAAATATTGGCGGGTGTACCTCGTTCCCTTTAACACGCCATCTCTATCTTTCTCTATCAAGAAAACCTATATATATATAGATATAGACATAACACACATATATGTACACCAAACGAGTCAGAGGCATCGTCGTGGAGCATTATAGGGTTGGTGATTGTGGTAGTACGGGAACGATTGTGTCGGTGTATTGCACCGGGCATTAGGGGGTGCAGGGGTGACTGTCGGTCTGTCTGTTGTCGACTCTTTATCGCGCCCCCGGTGAGTCGTCTTATGCATCTTTCATGAGGCAGCCATCCAAGGGGTCCAAGCCCATCCGACGGTACGTAGTACTCTACACTGCTGCGCTACCCGTATACCACGTTACCATACACCCACAGACATCTCTTGCTTAGGATCTCCTTTTCCACTTCCATCTTCTTTCTCTCATCCACTCGTTGTTATATTATTTCTACTCGTATACATCCATCTCTCTTTCTCTCTCTCTCACTCATTTTTCTATTTAAGGAAATTGACACCCACGTGTCGCACAATTTACACTACATCAAACTTCTACCACACTTCATTCTACTTCTCTATCAAGATCATACCCGGAACAGTCGTCACTGTGAACCTCCACACCACACTTCCGCCTTTGTGTTTTCTATTTCTCCAAATCATCAAGAACTTTTATGAGTACTAAAAGAATACTGTTGGATAGAGTTACTAGGATACATAAAATTTAAGACCTACCACAACTTGGAATTGATGTTTCATTGATTTATATCACGTGATTTTACGTACGCGTTTGGACTTGACTATCGAAAATTGATTAAGTATTAGATATATATCTAATACATATTGTGTATTGATTTAATATTGTCGTTGTTTATTGATGTATTGATGTATATATATATGGACGCCATTGCATATTCACTCACTGTACATGTTTAACACCCAATGGCGCGTCAAACCGGAAGTGCGTGTTTTGTCCAAGCACAAATTGTTGTTGAATAGAGGCGGACGGATATATATATATATATATCTACATGTATATAGTGTATATGCTGAACACAACCTGTCCGCGCGCGCTGTGACTTGTGTGTAGTTGAGAGATCGTTACCGATCCGCGCACGACGCCTAACGTTCAATTACGTTATTATGCCTTGTGTGAAATTCTCGGTTTCCTGTCGTCAGCAATTCTCTCAACATGTATAGATATCTATCTATTTGTCATCTTCTCTCTCTCATCCTTTCTCGGTCTATATATATTATATATCCGCGTGCGACCCAGCCGTCAATAAAATTTTCCGGGTATTTGTCTCCCCTAAATCATATATGTATAACAATGCATTATTAATAATCACTCTGTTGAGGAAGAGAACAAATAATAATGCTGAAAAATTCCATTTTCACAAACCTTAACCTTCTGTATATACACTGTGGAAAAGAAAAAACAGAAAGTGGATCTTCTTGACTGATGAATTAGATTTGAGGCAATTTTGACGCTTGATGTGTAATAAACAATTCAATTTAATTCAAGTCTCGTTTTTTCTACATATTCTTACAAAGTCATTATATGTTTACGACAAGGGAATTGTGGATAAGCTTACAAACGAAACGATTTAATACCTCTGGACGTTTTATCAGGGAAACATAAATGTTTTTTTTTTATTTTCTCCCTTCTTTTTTACATATTTTTTTGTTCTCATAACCGCGGAGATAGAACGAGCAAATATATATGCAACGTGGAAGTACAGCGGCGAATGAAAATGCAGAGTATATATATATATATATATATACATACACAATATATATGCATTGGAAACTGCACTTGGGCGAAAATGAGTTATACCATCCTCGCAGATTCCACCGAGCGCCACACCCGGTCCATGAGGAAAACCGTCGGATGAACCGTATTACGCAAACGTATCACGCTATGTGGTCCAACGAAAACAAACAGAGACTTGCACGTCTCTGCTGGTTCTCTCGCACTCTCTCTCTCTCTCTGTCTATATCCCTTTCCGCAAAAGCCCCATATATAGAGGCATAAGTAAATATTCCCTGCATGTGGCAGACTTGCGTTCACCACACGTTTCAATATTATTTCTTTCTCCACACATAAAAAAATATAATGAATAAAAGGAAAACATATGAAAAATTAGAGAGTTAATCGTTTTTTTTTCTTCTTTCCACTCGTCATCTCACAACGTTTGCTGTGTGTGCATGTGCAATAGATGAAAAAAAAAGAAAAAATCGTATACGTATATATATATATATATTTGATGGCTTGTGCATAAATGCCTGACGTGCATTCAAATTAGTATCCACTGTACACACGTTCTATTTATCGATATATACACATACCTCTCTGACGATATATAACAATGTCGTTACTTTCAATGCACTATAACGCCGATATAACGCTACATATAGTGCACGGTTGTACGACAGTTAAGTGAAAATTATGTACCAGGCAAATGCTATTTAAGAAACAAATATCGTTCCACTTATCATGCATAAAACGTTATAAGAAATGGAGAATATGTGAAATACGTGAAATAAATATTTTTCAATAATAAAAATATGTAACATCACTTTTATTATCGCTTGAACTATAGGTCAAAGGGTTTTATTTTTATTTGTGCATTCAAAAACAAATTTTACGAATATAAAAATTTCAATCACAACTCCATTTCAAACATACATAAATTTTCAAGAGTCTTTTACACACAATTGTTTTACATCAAAACGTCAAATAGTCTATGTTTACATGAATGTAAAAGAATATAGACAACAATTGTCAGATAGACAGTGCAGGAAAAGACAACACTATTTGAAAGGAGCATATAGAGGCATATCAGAGCAAGACAGAGTAAAAAGTAAGAGAATGAGTGAGTGCGAGTGGCTATGGAGATGCCATAGCAATGGGATGTAGAAACACAAGAGGGGTTGCGGAGCAAGAGGAGTTTATAACGCGATCGATGCGCCACCCTCTACCGCCCTCTGTTGGCGCTCTCTCGCGTGCACCCCCTTTTCAAATGGGGAGCAAGAGCGGTGGTGCGGCCGTCATGGCGGCGCATGCAAATCAGCATGGCGCCGAGACGCCCTCCCAAAAACCCTCTCGCGTCTCTTGCGTCTCTCGCCCTTCTGCCTCACTCTCTCTATGTATACGACTTGCACTTTCTCACTCTCGCCCTCACGCTCTATATCTCTGTACAACCTCCCACACTCTCGTTTCAAAACTTCACCCTTGCCCTTCATAGCCCCGCATTACCCACCGATATACCCTCCACGAACAAAACCAAACCATCGACCGAACGACAGACAGGCGTACCGACGCTTACACCGCGCGGGACACGAGCTAGGTATTTTGTTCTCTCTTTCTTCTCTCTTTCTCTTCACCTCGTCTGTGTATATATGCTTTTCTACCGCACCATCACCACCGCCGCCACCATCGTTTCTTCCATATATACCTATTTCTGACAAGACCGGGTAAATGTTCAACCTTTTGTCGAGACAATGTATTTTTTCTTTTTTTTTTTTTTGTTCACTGTGTGTGCACGCTCTCTGTCTCTCTTACTCTTGGTGCTTTTGAAATGGTTTTTAGAATTGTCTCTGATGTGTTATAGTTGGTACGGATTATTCTTGCAGGGTTGAGTTATGGATTTTTCATGGGCAAAAGGAAAATGAAAAAGGTGAGAGAGAGAGAGAGAGAGAGAGAGAAAAATTAAAAAAAAAAAACCGATGGATATGAATTATGGATGGTGTTGGGGAAAAGTGAATGGTTTACTGCGGTTGAACTATACAAAAGTGTGGAGTAAAGAGAAATGATGGAATGTTTTATACTTCATTGCGAGGATATTTATATATTTGATTTTTATTTTAAACTTTTTGTTCAGGGATAATGGTACCTTAATTGTTCTAATTATTGATTCACAGCTTGAGAATGTTTGATGGCGATGTTTTCAGCGCCTTGGACTCCGAGATTTTGTAAACTCGATCACAATAGAACGAATTAAGAGAAAAAATTGAATGAAAAACACACACATATTCTTCTGCTTTATATATCCCCACAAGTTTTTATTCCATGCACTCGTTCTGTCCTTGAATATCTAATGTCCCTTTTATCGGTGAACGATCTGACACACGCAGCGCGAACAGATAAAAGGAAAAAGAAAAATGAATAAAAAAATTGTGGAGAAAAAACAAGAAGAAATCACGCTAACTGAAGAGTGGATTCTCTCAACAGTGAACTGAAATCTCGCGGGAGACGACGACGAAGCCGGATTCCGTGTCAACATCGTAACTATATTCCGTAATCGAACGCGCAATTTTATCGATCGTCCAATTAGTTGCGCAGCTTATAGTCTGTGATTGCAATAGAGTATATATGGTATATCGATTAAAAAATTCCAATGGCACCATTTCAAACGTATACCACTCTGTGTGACAACGTGCAACTACAACGTAAATATTGCGCGTGATTTGTTGCAGAAAATAAATAAATAAATATAATCATCAGTAAATTATAAAGGAAAAAAAAAAGAATGGAGAAAAAAAAATGTACATGATCGTTAACGTTTTCGCAATGATAAGTCATTAATTGCAATTATATATTTTCCTAATCGTCATATCATGAAATATTGTCTTCAATCAATTTACATTGACGCAGCAGTAGTAATGGACAAAATAGCCAGACAACATCTTGTACATCAATTTGGATTTTATTCAGAAACATGAGTAGTTATTTATTTATCATTTTCTCTTATATCTATTTGCGTTGGTGTGTTACCTTCAACCATGTATTCATACAAATAGCTCTATGACTGTATATACATGAGACAAAGAGCGAAAATTATATGCGTACGAGGGTGAGTGAAAAAGACAGCGACATCGCGCGCCGCCCGGCGCATTTAAATACGCGCGAATAAATACATAATAATTGGGTCAGTTTTGCTAGTCAGCTGACTCTCGAAGCCCCTGAATACCTGCTTGACTTTGGAATTTGTGTTAACTCCCGTTTTCTTTCATGCAATATATGTATGCGTATGTGCAATATATTTTCCATTCGAATAACATATAAATATATATATATATATATTTAAACCATATATATATAAACATATAGACATTATTGTTAAGTGTGGAAGGTTATATTATGGCCTCCTGCAAATTGCGGAAGCAAACATGTGCCTTGTATATACCATCGTTAATTTTTTTCCGATAAATATTCCCTCTACGGATATCTGTGAAAAAACTTGTATCTTATCTAAAGAAATACAAAAAAAAAAAAAAAATAAACGAGCAAATAGTAAACAGAAAACTGCAGTAAAGAGCAATAATTTGTATTGAACTGTATATTTTCATCTCGAATAAATCTGGATAATGTATTAATATAATTTATTATATCAATCACTTGGATGATAGCATGTGTCATTATTTTCTTGTATTTTATTTTGTATTTATTTTTTCACGAACGTGTTTTCATTAATTACTTGGAGGTTGTGGTCAACAAAACAGAGGTAAAATAAAACGAGAATGAATTCGAAACGAATGAGGCGATTGCGCGCACGAGGGAGGGTTGGAAAACGAATGACTATATACTATTGCGCGTTCGCGCCAGTGTCGTTGTTGGTACGAGGATTGACGAGGACTAGTGGTATATAGGTATATAGTCGTCGTCGCACGGGATTTTTATTCCAGTTTAATTATTTCGACGCCGAGTAATCGGCACTGGCTATGCATGTACATACATATACACCGTTCCATCTCGTGTTCCCCCTCTCAATTCTCCTCACTTATTATACTCTCTCGTGCCCTCCTCCTCTTTATCTCATTCTGTCACTCTCACCACTACATTCCACCATACTCCCTTCTTTATTTCGAATATACCCGCACGATATACCGCATTGCCAGATTTTTTTTTTCTTCAATTTTACTCTTTTCTTTCTTTTTCTTCTTCCTTCTGTTTAATCCGCCTCTTGCGCGCGCGTCTATCTCTGGCTGCCTACGCTATCCGCTCGCGGGTAAATAAGACCGGGTGCTTGCGGACGCGAGACGTCTCGCCGCCGATTGCCATTACGATATTATATTTATGACGCAATTACCGCGCGTATGTACAACGAAATAATAATACCAGACATGTGCTCACTCGCACTCTCTCTCTCCATCTTTCGTTCATTCCGTTGCGCGCGCGCACTGAAGATAAGGAAAGGAAGAGCGAGAGATTGCGCTGCCGCGAGGACTGGAAAATGCCGGGGAACTGGTTGCGCGACTTTCAGCAAAGATCCTGAATTTTTTTTTTCTACAATATTTTTTTTTTCTCCTCTAACTATCTAGTATAAATATTTTTGTTTTTTTTTTTTCAGTTTATCCATAAGTGGCTATACATATAACTGCAAACACTCGTTTGCTGTCAAACTTTATGCTGATATTTTATTCGAAAATAAAATATATAACAGTAATAACAATATCGCATAAAATATATTAAGAGGTAATAAAATTCATTTAATAAATTAAATGCTGATTTGAGCAATTTATCTTCAACTTGTAAATATATATATATACATATATATAAAAATCGACTTTGACCCGGTGAACCTCAGAGAGCGCAGTGTCAAGGTCACATCCGGACACCCCGTAGACGTCCCGGTTAGGGAAGCCGCCAGTGAGAGCGACAACACTCGGGCGAAAGCGTTGGCGAATGGCATGCAGAAAGTGGAGTTTGAGTTGAATTTGAGTCGTGACTCGCGAGGCTGAGCACGTAGCCCGGGTGGTGGCGCTGCCAGCATAGCAAACGGTCGCACACTCCTATATGTCGTTTGGTTACTTGCTATGGTGGTGTAGGCACCACGCCACTCCGCACCGCGTGTTCGACTCTAACGTTTATATATACAGATATATCTGAAATATATAGTCTCGGAGCGTCGAATAGCTACCGCTGGCGGCGGTGTGCGCGGCAACACAACCCCTTACCGTCACCGCATGCAACTCTCTACTATCTGGCTTTTATGCAGACACTGACCTTCGTTCCGACAACCGTGTATATATATATATATTCTCGAGGTATAACGGGGAAAGTTTGAAATTCGAGTGCAAGGCCAAACGAATATGCCACTCATGTCAACACGTTTTTTTAAGTAACAATGATAAAATTTATCTCATGATAATCACTGAAATACAAACTATACTAAATATTTCGTATTCGTGTTCTGAATAAAAATTTGTTAGTTCCATTATACTCTTATGTATTCATTTTCGGTTGAATATCAAAAAAATAAAAATAAAAAATGGGTGAAATATCCACATAGCTGTTACATATAGTCGAACAGTGGAGCATATAAGCGTTCTCGTCGTCGCGCGCGACATTAGCACACAATCGAGCGGATCTTCCGCGTGTGGTGGACGCAAAGAGTCGCAATACTCATATATACAAATGTGAATGTGGCGGTGGGTGCTGCGTGGAGGTCGTAGGTCGGACCGCCAACTTGGTGCCCATTGTGTGTCGGCGGCAGTTCTCAAGTCCGGCTTTACATGTATATGTTTAAACACATAAATATATATGTATCTATATATATATATATATATATATATATAAATATGGTATATACAACTGTACATATAAATACAGATCGCGCGAGTTTGACCCTCCACCGCGGAGACCGCGCGCGCTACCATTGTTCCGCGGCTTCCACTCTTACGAGTCAGTTTAGCCGCGAGTGCGCAATTCCACTTGGTCATTCCACGCGTGCGTTTTATCGTTGTATTTTTTTTCTTCCTCTTGTCGTCGCTCTCTTCCTTTCATTCGCTCTTTCTCTCCCTCACTTCGTTGTATATATTTTCAACAGTGTAACTTTATATTTCACTGACTAAAATTTATATCAAATTGAAATATTTTTTCTTCAAGATGAATGAAAAAAACAAAAATTAAATTAAATGACACTTATGAAATCACATTACAAGTACTGTTGTTCAAACAAATATTTTATTGGTTAAACAATGTTGTATATATCAACACCGCTAATAAATATTGGAGACACGGGTTATGGCAAAACTTATTTGTCACAATATAAATTGCAATTGTGATAACAACTCCATGTCAATTATTTATTGTCCACTCAAATTGTATAGCATGAGTATGGAATTGAATGCGGATTTATCCATGCTAAATAACCCCATCAATCTATCATTAACGGAAATGCCAGTAATTCAGATACAGCCATTGTATATTTTTCAAGAAAAATAAAAAAAGGACAAACAAAAGAAATAATAGGTTTAATTTCCGTATACGTTACTTCGTGAGCTACATATACGATATATACATCTATTGATTGACTATAATTCACCTAAAGGCTATATATAACATCACGAATCACAACGGCGATACGAGACTCGAATGTTCGAGTTACTCAGGGCCGGAAGTTAGTGGCATTTGGTGGAGGCCGAATGGTTGAAAGTAAGAAAGTCTCGACTGCAAGAACGTGACGGTTCTCTTACGACTTCGAGAGTTCCAATCGGTTCACATATATATATATATATATATATATATATATATAAATACACACATGTATATACCTGAATAAAAACATGTATGTACAACATATATATATATATACAGTTGCAATTCAACGATGGAAGCAACGAAGACAAGAAGCAACAGAATACCACGAAACGATTGCTTTGTCTCCGACCAATATCACCAGGATCTGTTCGAGAACGACAATACACACATGCATATACACTGTTTATATGCAGGAAGAGTTTCAGTGTACGTATGTATGTAGTTTCTACCTCACTTTGGTCTTACCTTAACATTGAGAGTATCACAGTCGCAAGCAAAGCACCCACCAAATAACGCTACTCATCTGATTGTGAATCTTTTGGTTAAAATACAACAGCCGTCAACGAATCTCTTTCACAACACTCTATAATACCCATTTGTAAAGTCAAAATGCTCCTCATAAAGAAAAGATCATTGAAATTAGATTGGTTATTTGTAAAAATCACAAATTAAAATACTATTTATTATTTATTATTCTTCTTTTTTTTGCCCCCAATTTTTTATCAAGTTATAAATATACAAATACATACAGCAGCACTCTTTTCAATTCACGTTTTCACAGTGTAGTTACTCTATGTCCCTATCTCTTTTTTATTCTCTCCACTTCCTCCACTGCATAAAACTGTTACGAGGTTGGATTGAAAAAAACAAAAAAAAAAAAAGTCTCAAGGAAACGCGATCAGTGAACAAAGTGGAGAAAAAGTGAGAAGGGTAAGCCGCAGCATCGGCACCAGTAAAAGCAACAGAAGTAATATCACTAGTGGTAGTAATAGTAGAAGTAGTAGTAATAGTAGTAGTAGTAGTAGTAGTAGTATAGTGTAACGATGGGTGGTGTCGACCACCCTCGAATCTGTGGACGATTTTTTGCTGGGCATTAATTGGCTTCGCTATAAAACGTAAGCGCATCGCGTTCAAGAGCTCGAATGTATATAGAGTTGCGGCCACACAACCACCGCCCACGGCCACACCGCACGAATCGAAGTGAAGCCACTGAACGAAATAAACTCTCGACGGTGCAGCGGTGAGCAAAAACTCGTCTCCTCAGGCTCGTCCACAGGCATCAATCCTTTTCCTTCTTTCTTTCTCTCTCTCTCTTCTATCTCTTCCTCTTTTCATATATACATGTTTCGCGTGTGCGTGCACGCACAGTTGTTGTTGTACCAGCGGTACTCTCTTTCTCGCTCTACTAGAATCGATATATAATGTATATCGACGATGTGTTATTACTTTTTTAGTATTTTCAAATCGGGGGATAATTTATGTTGGAAAGTGGTGCTCAGTGAAATAGCATGTATTGAATCTGGTGCTGATGTACATTATATAAATAAACTAATCGATATATGTTGGTATACACGCACTCACATTTATGTAGACAGGAGAACAATGTGTTTCAGTATCGAGATTCTTGATTCTCATTCTACCAAATGTGTATAGTAAACGAGTGTATAAATGTATATATGTATACGTGTAGAGTTGAAGAAAGTGGACAAGAGTTTGATCAGACATTGGAGCAGCTGTATACCTTATTCTCTTCCTTCTTCATCTCCCTTGAGAATGGGACGAAGAATTGTGTACGAATTTTTAATGAGCCACATTCCATGGAATCCATTACCGATATATAGAATAATTCAATCATTGAAGAAAAAAAAAAAATGTCAACACATTTTAATCCTGGTCTCATTTATTCATTCATTTCTTTTTTTTTTCTTTTCCACTTTACACCTATATCTGGTAGATGAAATATTGACAATACACAGGATATAATTCATTTTGAAATATTGATTATAATGCTACTGATATTAGGCAAATATCTGTGTCGAAGAATCATCAGAAATTTTATATTGATTTAATATAATATCTGTGTGATTTCACTTTGACATAAATGATGTATCAAACTCTATGGATTTTATTGACGATAAATATAGCTTGAGTTTACATTACGAGTCATTTTTTCTTTATTATCTATATTAGCGATAAATTGCACCACTCCGATAGTAAACCAACGAGGGTATCATATGATTAAAACACACCGATGTATAAAGAGAGGGTGGATAAAAGTACTGCTATGGTGAGAGTTTGCATCCGATATCGTATATACAACGTTGGCCAGAGCGAGACGCAAAAAGTGATGGGGAACGATGTGAAGTGGGCGACGTAGAGGGCGACTGTCTAAACAGACTTTAAAGATTTGAAAATGTAATGGTGCTGGGCTTTGGCCAGATTTGCATGTCACGAGCGCGCATCATATATCTGGATTTAGCGCGCACTCCCGCGTGCTTCCACTTCTTTCTTTATATGTATACACTCACATACATAAATAAATGTATATGCATTTAGCTAATATATATGTATATGTTGCTTTCTGTCTCTACTTGTTCCCTCGTCGTCGTCGTCGTCAACTCGCACCATCCCGACGATTTCATCGCGATGGAGGGTTGAATTGCGTTGAAGCAAGAGGGGCGCTACTATACCCAAGGATCAACGAAAGATCTGTTCGCTTTCGTCGACGATGCGGCCGCGAGAGCAGTGAGCAAGAGAAAATATATATATATATACATCGCGGAGACATTAACACCGTAAGGATTACCCAATGAACTTGAACGTGATTTACGGAGTAGAAAGTGTACGAGTATGGTGTTAAAGTATACACTAAAAGGGGTTGCAATGCTGTATAGATATTTATTGCTTATGTAATACCGTTCATCTGTATGTATGGATGTTTAAAAAAATACCACTATACATGATTGTTTATACGAATATATATATATATATATATATGGTATATTAATTATTAATTCGCATATAAACGATCCTATAAAAGTTCACCCAAATGATTCTCAATATGATCGTGATCGGTCAATGATAAAATATCTTTATACGATATAATGCACTCGTTAAATGTCAAATGAAAATAAATTGGAAAGTGTACGAACAAAGAAATAGATGTTATTCATTATTTTTTTTTTTTCTTTCTCAATTCATGTAATTCTTGTCTACACAACTGAATTCCCAGCTCATTACTATTTCTTCGTCCTCCCTCATCAGTATATGGCTCCCTAATTTTTTTTTTTTATCATTCCGAAACTTTCCCAAGATAATAATGATAATAACATTGCAAATAAACAATCGGAAAGTAATAGCTGTAATCAAAAGAATGGCTGTAGGACGAATATCATACACATCAAAGCAGCACCGTTATCAATTATTTTCCATCGTTCATTTATTTTTTGTTATTATTATTTTTGTTCCATTACAAAAATCCATGAGCGATACACATCTGTGTAACAGTTTACGTATGTATGTCATCTATTATTCAAGTTGAACTCGGAAACGAGATAATCCGTCGTTCAATTCGTCGTTTTTACTCTGATAACGCACGGCTAAATCACCCATATAACATACAACAACAGCACATGCATATATATCCATACCTGTATATCACATATACCCATATATATCCACCTAGTATTACAAGAGAGAATGCACGAGCGAATGGTCCGCGAATTCGCGCTCGTGCACGCGCTTGCGCGCATATAATGGGGGTGTGTATAATATGCGCGACGAAGACAATGGGCGCATTGTGCATCAGGTATATAGAGAAAGCGAGGTGGATGCGCGCTGCAGGGGGGCGAGGTGAAGTAATGGGGGGGGGGGGGGGGGGGGGAAAGGGAAGGTGAGGGAAGTGAAAAGGGAGCGAGAGAGAGAATATAGTAGATATAGCGATGTGAGGCGAGAGGGTGGGTATAGGGCGAGCGTCGTTTGGGCATATTGACAGACTAATGATCGCACTGAACAAAGGCTTGAGCGTCACGTGGTCACGTGGTCACGTGATGGACCGTTTCCGGCGATGAGCCGACGCCGCGCGGCCGCATTCAACCCTCCGTTTACCTCAGTTAGAGTTAAAGTGAAAGAGAGGAAGAGAGATATAGTATGTGTATATGCTTGTGATCAGTAGCATCAGGGAGAAAACGTCGTCGGCGCGGTGAATCCGACGGGCAGCGACACGCATCAATCAGTGCGAGGGATAGCCATGACTTTGTTGGCCGCTTTTGGTAGAGAAGCCAGGTGGTGTAACCCTTTTGGCATTATTCGAGACTGCAGCATCGGCAGCAGCAGTAGCCAGCAGAAGCAGTAACATCAGGAACGGACGTACAATGTTCGTGAATTGCTACTAGCGCTGATCAAAAGAATAAAACAAAAAGGAAATAAAAAGAAATGGAAAAAGAGAAGGAAGAAGTAAAAAGAAGCACAGCCGATGCAGTGACTGGAGAACTCACGAATGAAAAGAAACTTGGCGTGTTCTCCCAATGCGCGCGCGTAAAAAACGTTTATGTTGATGAGGTATCAGTAGTAGCTGATCAAATTCCAAACGATCGAACCGTTTGTGGTCTGGAATTTTGTATTGGGGCGGATGTGAAGATCAAGAAACGAAAAAGGAGATCGTTAAGGGATGTCGCGGAAAGACAATTGAGGAGGGGGGATATTATATTTATGAATAGGAGAAAAAATGCAAAATAGGATAGTGTGTAACGAAAAAAATAAATAAATATATTCTATATAGTTGGTGAAGGAAATTGTAATAGATTTTATGCTATAGGGAAAGTTTGATAGTTGTACTAGGTGTGATGATTTTAACGATTCCTCAAGGGACATTAAGAAACGACCAATGTCCAACTACCATTGCCTCATACACATAGCGAAAGGGTGGTATATCGCCCGAGGGAGTTGACACGTCCTAACTGTAACCCCTTTCAGTCAACCGAGAGTGCGGACTATATAATATATATTGAGAGAAAGAGGACATCAGTATATGCCATTGGATTCGGTGATGAAGGGCAGTGAGGAATGGCACACTTGGACGAAAGGGTTCATCGCATCTCTATATATATACTATATACAGTTTCTATAAAGAGGGTGGGCAATTTTAAATGCATAACTAATGAGACGGTTGGGTAGTTGAAACTGGTGTTGGGGGAAGTGATATTTCACCAAGTGTATATACGCGTGGCAAATGCTTTCGCACACTTTCTGAGTATCATCATCCTCACATATATCCATAAAAATTTCATAATAATTCCACAATATAAATTATTTTTTCCTTCAGATAATTCTCAAAATCCATTATTTTCCACTAATCATCTTGATATTTTCCTTAATGAGATAAAATTAATAAATTGAACACGACATTGTGGGACTTCAACAGTGCCCTTAATTTTCCCAACGTGTTAGAACACGAGATACTGTGAGTCATTTATATATATATATATATACATATCGCGAACACTATAAGCAGAGATGAGAATGAGGTTACTAAAGGGTCTCAACACACACAGATACATGTATATAATAAAGTAAGAGAACATACCAGGGACGCATGTTTGATAGTGTGCAAGACACGAAGTGTGGTGAGAATATATACATAGGAAACTCGAAGAGAGGAAGAGAGAAGGAAGGAGACCGAGTGGGAGCTGCTAATGAGACTGTGTGTAATTAGGGAGCTCTCGCGGCCTAATGAAGCGCTTATGCCTTACCTCAGCTACCAACCCTCTTTACCATATACACATGCAACAAACAGGGAAGTGCTATAGTTTGAGCGCATGTCCTCATTTTCAAAGAGATTCGCACACTATCTCTCACTCCCTTTATATATTTCTCTCTCGTGTCTCATGAGCACATTAAAACTCATCTGACTATAGATACCAGCAAAGAAAATTCTATTGACGATGATAATAGTGTTCGGAGAATAGAGAAAGAGAATTAGCTGATCACAGCAAGAGTACAAGCACTCTTCTTCGTCGTCTATTTACTAAACTATACATAGGTGTATATGTATATAGATATCAAAGCATGATCAACGCTCGCAGTGCAAACGAGGTAGACACATGCGAATGAGTAGAGTAAAATGAGGAGAGAGAGAGAGAGTATATGGGAATGGCTGGACGAGAAAAAGATATATTCACTACTACTTCCTCACGACACGTTCATTCGTGCAACGTTAGATGGACCATTACAGGATTAACCTTTCAGGGTTTGTTGTATATATACTTGTAGACTGGAAGCATAAGACAGAGAGTAGTGCAAGAGACTCAATAGTGCGAGAGCCAGAGATAATTCGTTAAAAGAGACGCGAGCCATTAAGTATATATACTGCACGTTTTTTTTTTTCCTTTTTTTTTTTGCAATGATACATAAATTATAACATTATATACACGAAGATTTACTTTATTCGTGTTAGTATCGAATAATTTTTGCATTTTTCTGCGAATAAATTTGAATTGATATTATCATTAATAATGAGAGTATTGGTGGGAAATATTTGTCACGTTATTATTTTTGTCTACTTGATACTTTTCGTTGTGATGAAATTTTGGTTGTAGATATAATTTCCAATTCAATAGTTTTATTAAGTAATTAAAATATATGGTGAATGTGAGTGATAAGAATGACGTGATGACAGTACGCATGGATAGAATTATTATTTTTCATGTTAATTTGTTTCTATAGAATTATTTGTGATTTGAAATTTTATTCACGGTTGGTAATTTCCATTTTACCTTAATGATGGTTTTTATTTGAAAGAGTTCAACAGTTTATCTCTCAATTTCGCATTGGTTAAGAAGTCAACTTTGAATACGCTAATGTGTCGCATCGTACAGTGCTGATTTTACTGTCGCCCTATACTCAGCAGAGTTGTCTGATGCCATGTCGGCAAATTCTCTGCCTCATATATATCCTCTCCTTTCTCTTTTGCTACGACGATGGTAAATCGTGTGGTGTGCGAGTTTGAGAAGGCTCAACCGAGAGAGATGAAAAGAAAGAAAGAAAGGAGGAAATGCGAAAAAAAAAAGAAAAGAAAGAAAGGAAATGAGGTGGGCAAAGGAGACACACGGCTACTGGAATCACGACTTAGCCTTCTTCACTCTCTTCACCGGAGGATCGGGGCCCCGTTATCTTTCGCCATTTGCATATTAAACTAACTCACAACGCGCGGTATATTTCAGAGTGAGCGACCGTGGATTGGACGCACTGGCCCAGGCCAATGCCAAGAAGCAGTGAAGTAGATGGTATATATAGTAGTGGTAATACTATCGTATTAGCAGTAGCAGCAGTTGTGTGCACCCTTACATCAATGTGTACACCATCAAAGTGGCGACCAAGACAGCGTATAGAGTGAGAAAGCTAAATTGCAAAGCCGAACAACAAAGACGCAAAGAGAGGGCGAGAGATAAAAAAATCGTTCACGGCCTGAAATAAAAAAGGGAAAATGAGAGAAAAAAAAAACATTACAAGAAGACATTCAGCTCGGTGGCTACTGCTGATTGAAAATCTCTCCCTCAAACAATTCTTTTTTGGCTTCCATATATAAATATCAGTAGCGGCCAACGCAGCGACGTTTCTTTTTCTTTTTTTTTTTGCTCTCCCTCCCTCTCTCTCTCTCTCTCTCTTTTGGATCTTGCTCTGTCTCTTTGGAATGACTAACTTGTTTCCAATATATGCATTGATAAACCCGTTTTGTAAAAGGTGCCGCGAGCCTCGATTACACTCCACGTCAAACTCACAAGGGACGCAAATCCTTAATTGCCCGTGAGGAAGACATTAGGATCCATTCTCGATATATATGTAATTATGAATACGAAAAAAAAAAAAAAAAATTAATAGGGAGTTGAATAAAATTGAAAAACATTATTTGGTATTCCATTTTGTATTTTTATATTATAAAATACGTTCAGAAATAATTATCAGATTGATTAAAAGACTCGCTAATGCGTTTGGAAAATTCATTTTTCAATAGCTCTATTTTATTATTTTCTTTTCTTTGAGTTGTGATGGGACAGAAGTGTTTGAGGGTGCGAAGAAGCGTCCATCGAAATGGGAATGCAGCCGCTTGGGAAACGATAACCGATATGCAGAAACTGCTGGCAAGCCATTATGTCTTGAGTTATATGGAGCGCGCAACATTGCCGATATACATATATGTGTGTGTGTGTGCTTTTTGCACATGATGACAGTTACACATGCGCAAAAGATATAACCACGAAAAAGAAAAATGCAGCAAAAATATTGGGAATAATAACATGTGACTTACGATGTGCTATATGGCCAATAAAAAGTTATACTCCAACATCAGTAGATCAGAAATTCTTAGATGGGTAAATAGAGCAAGAAAGTATGTATAGATATATAGATATACAGATATCGATGCCAATATAAAAAACGAGTTGGTAGTGATACATCGAGTAATGCGTTCGTTGGAAGCACTCACCAAAAAAGAGTTAAGGTATATATTTGATGAATATTTATCTTGGAAAAATATTCACTGGTCGTTCTTCATTTCTTATTGGACGGCAACGAGCCATCTTTTGCTCGAAATTGGTACAAATGTTTCGAAAATCGTGTTTCAACTCAACGATGAAATATTTCATTCAAATCATGAGAGGAAGTTTATCGTAATTCGCTAGAATCAACGTTATTTTATGAGATTTCTTTTTATGCAGTGATCCTTATATTTTCCAAACTTTCAAAAGATTGTACAATATACAAATAACAATTATACCATATACTGATTCAAAATAATGAACAATACATAATTATTTGTGGTGATGCGACCCTAAAGAGATACGAGAGTAAGAGGAATAGCGCACAAACACACACATATACCTACATATATGCATGTATATAAAGAATATACCACACCCCGACAACATCTTAATTCGCGATAAAAGGTATTAGGAGTCGAAAGCAGTTTGGGTGGCTTCTTTTCGCACTGGCGGGCCAAAACGGCGCTGGAATCAGTGGGGGTGGGTTGAAAAAAGGGGGAACGAAAGGCTTGAAACTGGATGGTCGTAAGACACGCAGAGGCCACACTCTCTCTTACTCCTTTCTCGCTCTTTCTCACTTCCAAGTATCCACAGACCGCGACAAGATTAGCATCGCTGTTCGGGTTACACGCGAATGAGACAACCTCGGCCAATGGCCAAGCTGCCTCCTCTCATTAGTCATTACCACCTCGAAGCGAAACGGAAAAAGGAGAACGATGAAGAAAAGAAGCAATGAGTATATGGGTGACTACCGAATCGAGATCGTCTCGCTCACCAACCCAGCACGATTCCCCTCACCATTCTATTTTTTTTTTTTTTTATTATTTTTTTCAACTGTTACGATTTTTTTTTTCTTTCCAACCCTTTTTTTTTTCCCAACCACGAGCATCGTAAATGAACATCGACGTTCAGCGCTTGCGCATAGTGCCTCTAATATTATCAATTTCCATTACCGTGACACACGCGATCATGAGAGGAGGAACTGGTGAAGATCCAGAAATGTTTTCGTTTTTATTTTATTTATTTATTCATTCCTTATTTTCATATATACGATTTCCGTGTTGCGGGTGATTTAAATTATAATGCACGCGATGTTGATATATTTAAATCTACCTTCAGCAATCCCATTATTAGTCACTTGATGCCGTATAGAAATTATCAATTAGTTACATAAATAAGACGAATTAAGTGTCACAGTATGAAATGTGCTTATTCATCATCGTCAATATATTTATCACAAATATACTTTTGTTATCATTGTGTTAGTGAGTGGTTGTTGTTGATTAGTATACATATAGTATGCATGAGGAAATCGATGACTTGATTGAAAGAAAACTTGGTGCATTAATTAAATACACGAATGCCTGGCGGACGTGGGCCAGTCAAAGAGTTCATGCACGAGGTCGAATATTTTGGTAACTTGTCAAAAATAATTACATATTCAGTGATACGAGAAAGCAATGAACTTTTTAATCAATTTCGTTCTATTTTTTTTTTGCTGTTTCGGAAATCATATATCATATAACACTTTAAAATATAGTGTCAAGTAGTACTATTATTTCTCATCAAGTAATCGACATAGTCGGCTATTAATGACGCATGAATTTTATACATAGTCAGCACGTGTTCACAATATTATTTATTATTTATGCTAAGTTATGCGGGACCGGTCCACGCGGCCACTGCACTATGCCCAGTCTGGTCTACACATTTGCCTGTATGTATATAGGTATGCCCAAAGAATATCATATATATTCGCGTGCTATGTATGATATCCCGACGTTGTCGTCGCATATACGACGTGCGGGCATATTTATATCAATTACGTGTCGTTCTATAACCGGCCATGCGAATTGTTATGTAAATGTTTTTGCGCTATCGTCGAGACGGTTGGTGGGCCGGTTAGCGAACCAATTATACAACGATTCGATGAGATATCTCGTGAGTTGGGATGTAATCTTGAGTGCGACCCACGTCTCCTTACATATGCATACATATCGAAGATTTCATAACATATTTTAATAGAAAACATTCAATATATATTTAATTATGCAATAATTTAATGTTTTACTGTTGATATTTGAATCAAACAAATGACTGAGTGATATTTTATGATTGATGACAGAGACGACAGGTTTGGAAAACAAAAATTGATTTTTTCTTTTTCAATTAATGATACACCTTGTGGGGAAATTCATGACGGGGGAAAAAAAAAAGGAAATATTGTAGTAATGTCTAGACTTCGGAGCCATTAGTGAGTCCAAACCACCTCATTGAGATACATGTCCATCGATTAAACAAGCCGTAAATTACTTTCTAATCACTTTAATCGCTACAAGAACGATCCAATAAATATTATCTACAGTATTCTACAAAAAGATGAAGATGGTAGAGCTATCGATGGCTCTACCAGTTCACTAAACCAAAAATTACAAATAAAAATAGTGTTGGTATTGTGATAAATAAAAAAAAAAGTGATAGTATATCGATACAAATTGAAGCAGGAGGCATCGAGGATGAAGAGGTGCGAGTATACGAATTGGATGAGAGAGGAAACGTCAGCAGGGTGGTTGCGGACGAGGGAGAGTTTTAGTTGGGAAAGCTACGTTACCAATAGCTCGTTCCAAGTCCCAACGGCGCTTTCGGGGGTTTTGATAAAACGCCTAAACATCAATCGGACTCGAAAACTGGCCTGTAATTCGAGTTCTATTCTCACTGTTGCAATAGTATCGTCATGAGATTTATACTTGATTCAATGTGAATATACGGGTCAATAGATGACCGGCCGGGGTTTGTTGGAGGTCGGGAGCGGGGGTTGATGCATCCGTTGAATATGTATGAGCACCGCGACACCCCATAGCACCGAGACCGAACCACTATCTGTGGGTGATAGTGGGTATGCTGTATGTCTCGCTGGGGTCTGCCGACGGGTATATGGCGTAGGTATAGGGTGAAATGTTGGCGGGGGTTGGGTTTACCAGTGAGAGCAAGAGGGATGGTTATACTACATATATAGAGAGATGTAGAAGCGACTGAGGGTAATGCGCCAAGCCGAGACATGTAGAGAGAGAGAGAGAGTGCGAAAGAGAGAGTGAGGGAGAGAGAGCTTATATCGCAAGAACCACCCCAATGGAAACTCGAGCAGTGCCTCCTCACCCATCATACACACTCCTCTAGCGACTGCTTCGCCACACCTCGATGCTCACAACCTTGGTATGTCTATACAGTATATGTACATATATACTCACTACACCATCCGACGTTTCACACTATTCAGCCACAGAGAGAGCTGTCGCGTTATCTTAGGAGACAAAGTTACGTCGTAATTCCTTCGCGAACAGATGCCGATGCCTGGTAAGACGATGGTTACCACTGCGCGCTTCTGACCTCACCCCGCGCGAAACTACCACTACATCTCGCTTGCCAAGCGTTCTTCATCTTGTCTCTGGTTTGCAAATAGTATGAGTGAGTGTGCTAGTCAGTATATATTTAGTAAAGCACTCGAGAGGATATGGAAGTTCTATCTATTTTACCTGAAATATCTGCGACGTATTTACATCGTTCAATAACCAATGCGATGAAATATATTGTGAATATATTCTTCTATGTTTTTTGGTTCACTTTCAAATGTAATTTTTTTTTGCTATAAATTGTTCCACCAACTTCAATAACAATACGTAGATTATACTCAATCACAGACGCAGATTTTAGTTTTTACTTCTCTGCCTCTTGGATATTATTTCGCTGACAGTATTTTTAG
This sequence comes from Zele albiditarsus, assembly GCA_958496275.1. NCBI lineage: Eukaryota > Metazoa > Arthropoda > Insecta > Hymenoptera > Braconidae > Zele > Zele albiditarsus. The sequence goes on from OY292410.1 coordinate 14,384,048, forward strand.
TTGATACTTTTGGAATAAAACAGGTAGAGTCATTCGATTGGAGTTAGTGTGAGTTTGTAAGGAGTAGGTATGTCGATAATTTGGCTCTTCAGGATGCGCGCGAGAAAGGGCGGAGAGTTATTTGGCAAGGGGTTTATCCGCCGATGAGAACGGTATAATATATATGATCCACTAAATAGGGACGGTTGTGCGTGAGCGATGAATCCCCGCAAGACAGAATGAGATATTGCTGGATTAGGGGTGCGTTATAGTTTTAACCTCGTATCGTTCAAACATTCATGCGGTTCTCAATTATCATAAACTATATGAATATATATATTATTCATTTCGCAAATATTATTTGATAATAGTTACGAATAATTTGTTTATCACCCTACAAGCAATTGCTCAACAATTCAGAAATAAACCCGGCAATATTAATAAATTAATCAAGCCATTGATTCGTTATCTAATAAATGTACGAATTGAGACAAGTCGGAAATTTATTTTTCTCAAATAAGCAATTCAATGAATAACAACCCTTTTATATTTGTGCTAACTCGTGCGCGATGCCACGCCTTGTTGAGCGTCACTGTACCAATACACTTGAGGGTGGCAATAGCAAATGGGAAGGGATATGATGTAGAGTTTATATATAGTAAGAGAGCAATCGCCACAGCAATAGGCGTGAGGAAGGGTTGTGGATCCTACCAGAAATGCCAGAGATTCTTGCGGGGGGTTGCACGCAGTGTGGTTCACGAAAGCTGTAGCAAGAAGAAAGGGTGAACATTGGTGATAATAAAGCTCACTGGCAGTGCAATAAAATATATATCTAACACTGCGAGAAAGAGTGGGCGAGAGATAGAGAGGGAAAGAAGGGCGATGACTTGTTTAGCCTGGAGGGAGCTGCAACGCTTCATTACCGGGTTTGTAAGTTCATCTTTAACCCCTTTGGCATGAATGGGGGGTGGTTAGGCTCAAAAAATTCACGGATAATTAACCAAAAGGGTTGGTCTTAATGTATGGAATGTGAGCGAGAATTGTTCTAAACTGTTCACCAGTTCATTCTTTTATCGTGAATTATTTTTTTGTCTCTTGATAAATAAAATCTTTTCTCTTTTTTCTTTCGACTTTTTTATCGGCAATGAATCTTCAACTTGTGTGATTCTTTGCTGCTACTTGGCCGTGCCTTCTGTATACGCGCATGTGCGTGTATCTACTCGCACTAATTACAGTACGGATGAACGACTGAAAGGTTTTTATTGTGACCGTCCAACTCTCATAAATGATGCATCGTGAATTATGCCATGGCGTCTACCTTTTTTTGCCCATTCACTCACACAACAGCGTCTTCAACGCATCGCAACCAAGCAATACTAAACTTGTCAATGCAATTTTTATTATATTCTCTCTATCTATTTATCACTCATGACCGTTAGTTGAATTTTATTTACTAAACAGGATTCGATTTCTCGTAAATTCCACTTGTGTACATTTACCAGGAATTTTATCTCCATTTCATTTCTTTTATTATACTCTGCAATACCATTTGGAAAAAAAAAAGGTGAAAAAAACTTGATATTTTCCGTTGAATGAGGAAAAAAAAAATAAATGTTGAGAGAATTGGTAAAGAAAAAAAAAGTGAGAGTATGTCGTATGAGGAAAAAAGAAATATAAATGAAAGAAAGAGAAAGAAAGTGCGATCGTAAAGTCGAGGATCACTCGAGCGACAAACACCCTGGCAACGACCAACAAACAAAAACTCACTGCAGTTATTATTTATATATCTATATACGTGTTCTCGTATGTATAACGATCTCTGCACGATGTATAAAAACAGAACAAGAGTTTGTAAGAGAGGGAAAAAAAAAAGAGAAACGGGAGAATGAGGGGACAGAGCTGATGGAGAACACCATCAGGCGACGAAGAAGTCGGGTGTGTAGGAGAGACGAGGGAGAAAATAACGCGCGACTTTACGGCGTTCTAAAACTCCCATAAACCTCTGTACGTCAAACTTTTCAATTTTATGTTTCAACGTTTCGTTCTTCCTTCGTTTCGCCACTTAAGGAACAGAACGCATGGCTCCAAGGAGTTTTGGCTGAGGTTGAAAACTCTTTTCGGCGGTTGAGAATATATATATATATACAGATATAGATATGAAGAGTAGAGAAAAATGGTAGTGTATAGAAAGTGAGAGAAGAAAGCAGTAGTGGTAACAGTATTATAGTGAATAGCTTCATGAATTATTGCCAGTTTTGTGGCAAACTCGCCCTCTCACTTGGCATATTATTTGATTAAAAAGCAACGAAAGTAACAAGCAGAAAATTTTAGCTTATTTTTCATTCTATCCAAAAAATAACAACCCAGATAATGATAAAAGAAAAAAAAAAAAATGGGAAACTCATCCAATATTTAACAACACAGATGTTATTCAAACAATCTTTTTATGTCTATTCACATGTATGTTACATTCTTACACCACCCTCATTCGCGATACTATCGCAACAATTTGAAAAAAGAAATACGATTAAACTTGCGATACAATCAGGACCCGCGCTGCGTTCACACGTTTGTGATTAAGGGGGCCATGGACATGTTTTGGTGCCAGTCCAACGTGATGCAACATTCATCGAGATGTGAGACACACTATGATCATGATGATGTCAACGCATCAATACTTGCATCACATAGTAGATAGCATCTAAATTTATTATACACATGTATACCTAAAAAAATAAATGACTGAGAGAGATCAGCGATGCTTTGAGCATACATATGATTCGGTTTTCAGCATGAAGACAGCTGTTGCACACTATTGATGCTCGTATTTACGTTTACGTTTTCTCGTCTCCAATAACACTTTAGGGGAGTTCATCTAGATTTACAAACACACACACTACATCCAACTACACCTTTTGAAAAAAAAATCATCATGTATCCGCACCAAAAATATACAAAAAAAAATAGATAATCAAAACATAAATAAATAAACCGATTGCATTACTCGAATGAATTTTTGAATTCACTCTCATCTCTCACAATAATTCGAATATGAATGGTGGACGTAAAAATGGCCCGCGGCATATCTAAATAGGTATATTCAAAAAACCCTTTTATATATATATACGTATAGAGTGTAAGATGATTGTGGTGGTGGTCTCATGCACTGGCAATACATTGCGTGTATATGTATTTCTCGTCGCACCGAGGCAGCTTAAGTACCTGCCTAGCGAACCGAGAAGCGAGTGGCCTCGAGCATTTGATGTGCTTAGGCAAATGTAGCACCCACTACATATAATAATACTACATATAGTATAGTGGATATAAGTGTGTGAGTGAGAAAAAAAATATATGGAGTGAAAGAAACGTTGGAAGGTTACCCACCATTCACAGTATAAGAGCGATAAAGTGAGAAAGAGAGACTATATACGTTCAGCCGGGCCAGAAGGGCGTGTGATGTATTTGTAAAAAGGTGTCGGGTTGGAAGTAAGGAGGCCTCGTCGCGCGCGCGCGCGATCTACAAGGCCCCAGGGGAATGCGCGAACGACGGGGCAACAGCGGCACGGGGGAGACAGAGGTAACAGATAAAAGAGAATTGTATAAAATGGGGTGAGTGTGTATAGTGTGCGAGGGGGGTAAGCGCGGTTGGTTTTACGACAGGATGGAATGGAAACGAAAGAGAAAGTGTATATGTATGTAGCACTGTATGTATGTGAGATGGTATATGGTTTAATGCCCGTAGGCAGTGCGAATGTTGGCGGTGCAAGTCGACTGCCATTTTGGGTTGATTCTAGATTGGTACGAGAGGTGAAAAGCTGAAGGTAAAATGTGTGAGTATAACGTTCAAATGTATATATATATATATAGAAGATAAAATTCGCTCGAGGGTTTTTTAGTGTGTAAAAGGAAATAGGAAAGAGACAGAGGGACGAGTGGGGGAGAAAAAAAAGTTGTGTGTCGTTGCTTTTATATCTGTCAAATTTCATTTCACGCTTGCAAGCACGCTTGCTTTGGACGACCAGTCATGCAATGAGTGGTAGATATGGATCTATATACATATGACACCTCGCTCTGACACTCTCGACCAATGCAATGAAGATAGAAATCGAAGAGGCGAAGCGTATACATGTGTGTCACACCCCCTTGTATATTCGCATCAAGTTTATTACTCTTGCAGATCGTCATCGGAGGGTGCACACAATTTTGGAATAAAAATTTTCGGAATAAAAATTTTGCTGGCCAATAAATAATTTCTGTTCACTCTCCAATTCACCAAAATCCAACAAACAAAACAAACAAATTTTTGAATAAATAACACTATATGAGAATTGAATAGAGAATAATGATTGAAACAATTGTATAGAACGAAATACTAATGATTTTCTGGATCAACCGTGGCCACAGTGGGTTTCAGTTAAAAGTCTCTATCGATCGCTGGAGACCTTGGTGTACCAACATCCCCAATGTTGCCGCTAGTTCTATCTCTCTCTTTCTCTCTCTTGCTCACTTGCTTATTCGTGCGTTTGCAAGCTTTGACACGCAGAGCACGTTCTCAGGGCAAGGACCGCCGCTAGCTCCTTTCTCTTCACCCCGTATGGACTCATGAAGCTTCGCTCAAACTCACCCTGCTCTCTCTCTCTCTCTCCCTCTATCCCTCTCTCGCACTAGTGCACATACACAAATATACAGATATACACACTAGTTTCACTCTCTCCACGTTTTGAACCAACCCATCATTCCTCTTTCCCTCCTAGCACTGTATATGCGCCATTGTGCTGAGAAGACTCTGCCATGCCATAGACTCTCCGAAAGCACTTACCCACTTATCAAATTTAACCATGAATTTTTTTTATCCTCGTGTTTTTTTTTTCTTTCCTTTTATTTTTCCATCATTTACGACAGACGTCAATATCATGAGTTGGTATAGACCACACAGTTTAAACATTGGAACAAACATATTTAATATACAGACATGGGTTCATTGTTATTCCAAATGGAGAGTGACAATCAGTTTTAAAATAATCACGTCCGGCAATGTGATAAATACGGATTGAACGAAAACGGAAGTTGGAAGCAAATGAGTCAGATATAAACATACCGAATTTATTCGATGATGATTGAACAATACCAATGCGGATATGTTTATCATATTTACACCATGACCGACTATGGTAAACGAATGTCGTAAAAATCGAGACATTGAATACATTTCTATCATTCATTTTATCCAATATAAAATTCTTTATATTTTATCTATACCTTCGATTGAATGACCTTAAATTCCGTAAGAAATTTTCGTGACATTTCGCACACGCCATTCAACAAATGCCATACATTTGCTTACCCAAAATTCCTTATAGTGTGTAGGAATTTCTATTAGCGAATACCATTGAGTCAAACGCACGTGTGTAGTTGTACGATTGACATAATCGAAGAGATAACAGTTAATCATTGGTAAGTAGTTGTCTACACACGAGAAAAATCTAGAACTTAATGGATAGTAATTTTCATACAATCTCCTCAATGGTTTCCCAAATGATTGTAATTTTCATTGATTGGTTGTATATTTTTATCATACTCTATCATGTCACCTTTTTTTTTTATGTTCGCCACGGAAATGAGAAATGAAAAACAGAGGATATCCATCAAAAAAAATTATATCTAAGTGTCTTCTCATTAATCTTGTAACAAATTATTTTCATCAGTCATAAATCCATTGGACAATTCTTATGGGACTCTACGTTATTAGCTAAAATCCATATATCGTCAACGGAAATGATAAAGCAATATTGCACGCGTGCCCAAGAAGAGGAAAAAAGAGGGAATAAGAGAAGGAAAAAATTACCAACGCATTAGCCAAAAGGCCAATGAGGGTCGGACTGGTGTTTCCTGGTCGAGTCTCATAACTATATCGCGCGTGTGCTGCAACAAAATACATATATATCTGTATAAAGTATATATCTAGACTACACTGTATATAACTGACGCGTGGGCTAACCAGTGGTCCCTGTTGGGCAATAATGCCCTTCTTCGTATAACATATAGTGGGCACAATATCGCCGGTTCTTTATGCGAGTACCAGGGCAAATAGATCACATTGCCAACTAATAAGCCGTTTGATGCCGGCCAACCCTCTTGCTACATACATTCCCCTCTACTATTCATCTCTTTCTTTTATATTATACATATATATATTTTTTCCCGACACCCCATTCACTTTTGGAAAACGAATATGATTTTTCTCTCACTCTTGTATCGTTTGTCCGTTTCTGTACCATATTTTCCGTTTTCTACCAAAATTCCGAGTCGTCTATCAATTGTGTTAGGCATAGTCGTCGTCAAGGGGCGTCCAAACTATTGTTATGGAAATACACCATGGCAATCGATCCGCCTCATTATGTCACCAAAAAGAACCCTCAGAAAGTCACACGAGACATCACGTGGACTCTTTTTCCTAATACACAATTTTTTTTATCTTCATGGGAAACTATATTATATAGATATAAATGTATATGTATATGAATACATGCGTATATATATATATGCAATATATATATATATGTATGTGTGTATATGATTTGATACAATAATTATTTGATCGGTTGAATTGACTGCGAGAATTCTTGAGTGGAATTTATTTTTTTCTATTATACGTGCAATCGTCCAAATAATTCTTTGAGTTCACTTGAAGTATATACTTATACATATACATTATATAAAGATGAATGACAAACGAACATAAGTTTGCAATGTTCATTCTCATGAATGTAGGGGAGATATGAGCAAGACATAAAAAGTATCAGACAAAAAACTAGCTGAAATTTTATTGTTGTAATCACAGTTGATGTGTCAAGTTGATATAAACAAGAAATATAGGAGATGAAGAAACTCACGTTGAATATGATATTCTGAATAACTGGATTGAATAATAATAACTATAAAATCAATGACAAAATGTATTGCAGATATATTTGTTGATTTCACTACTGATATCCATGATTTATTTCATAACATTTTGGAATATACTATGGAGAAATAAAATTTCTATTGTCGACTATGGAAACGACATACTTTCCTATAATATATTGCTCTGAATATAGGTACGTAAAATGATGGTATTCATCTACCACCTATAAACAAAAGCCTTTATATACCAAAAGCCTGAGGATAATACTTGGAAACTGCGGGAACCGTCTCGATTACCCGTCTAATTATCTGGCGTGGCACGATAGGGCCAACCCCATCTTCCTTGGACCAAGTCTGCGGTTCGTCCCATCGTGCATCCTTCGTTAACAGCCTCCCTCACGATTTTACTCTCTTCCTCTCTCCCTATCCATTTCCCACTCGCGCAAACTGTCTCTCGTTTCTAAACCCTAGTAGAAGGTCATTGTTACCTCGTTACAGAATATTCTCCACACAGTTACGCAATAGTATATTGCGCCCTCAGAGACAGAATCTACCACCGATACCACGTATACATCTATAGCACTCTGATGTTCATCATGATGTCGTTCCCTCAACTGCTCCATCAATCCAATAAATGCGTTACGAAATAGCGAAGATTGCTTTTTTCTTTCTTGCTCAAAGACAAACAAAAATGAAATAAAAATAACTTTTGTTATTTATACGAGAGATAAAATCAAAGCAATTTTCTCCTTACTCAAAACATATTCGAATCAAATGTTTTTTTTTTCTTTTCCTCCCTCTTTACCACATTGTCTATATTTTACAAGATTGAATTGAAAATAATTCCGTGTATTCATTGTATTCAACTGAGAGGACGCGACAGGAAATTGTCAAGAGTAATGTAATAGATTCAGGAATAAGACAAGAGAGCGGTATATGTCAGTGGTTATATAATGCTATTGGGTGTTTTAGAAGTGTTTGCTAGTGAGAGAAGACGTAAGTTATATAGGTATAGATGGTCGAGCTTAGGTAGGCACTCTGCAATCAATACTGTTTCGGTATTACGCTGGAAATACTCCCTCTCACTTTAATTCTCTCTCTCTTACTCTTACTTTGTCTTGGTCTCTCTTGGTTGCTTTGTCTCTCAGAAGACGGCCTACGGGTTTTCGTACAGGAGCAGGCGAGATACGATAGAGGAGGAAGCAAGACCTCAGGAGAGTCATAGGTAGCAAAATAGAGAGTAAGAGGGAGAGAGAGAGAGAGAGAGAGGAAAGGGCGGGGTGAGCGCGTGAGGGACGAAAGCGGGGTAGCATCGAGCTTCGTGGTCCGCATACTGATGATAAGAGTGAGACCTAGGCATCGCGCACTATACAACGGAGAAAGAATCAAGAGATAGAACGGATGAGACTAGAGGAAACAGCGCCAGCAAAGCTGGAAACAAAACTCGATATCTTCTCCATGAAAGACGAAAATACGTGAAAAAAAAAATTAAAAATTAAATAGCACAGTGATGAAAAGAAAAAAAAAAAAATTCAGAAATAAATTAATGAATTTTATTGAGAGAAAGCGAACATTCCGATCAGAAAATGATTATTTAATTTAACATAATGATGTTTGACTCTATTTATAAGAGCACGGTATATATATGAATTGAATGGCTTGACGCACAGAAATTGTTTGTGTGAATTCTTATCAATAGGGCAAAATTCACAAAATAATCTTCTGTCGAGTTGAAGTAATACAGATAAATTGCACTGAACAAAAGTTGACGTCCATTATGTGTTGTATAAAAATGTAGTTTTTTTAAAGAAATTTTTTTAACGATTCTTGGTATTCGGAGTAAATTGGCTAGTTTATACAATAGCGATGCGGTTAACGAGTCAAAGTATTATATACATCAAGGGCGGTGAATGGGCGCGCGACGACGACAAACGATTTGACGCTCTTGGCGCTTTTTCGACGATTATACCAACCTTTTTAATATTCTTTTTTCTTCTATTTTGATTTTTTTGTCTAAAATGCGTGCGTTGAGTTCCTAAAAAGGGAAGGACGGGTGCATGTCGGGTGAAAGAGAAGAAAAAAAAAAAAATGGATGTATAGAGAGAAAAGAACAGAAGTGGAGTCGGGGTGGGTGCCAGTTGTTATAAACCGTGCAAGGTAGCCTCGAGCAATATTCACAAAACTAAAGCGGGCGTTCGAGTGTAGGAGAGTCCCAAAAAAGAAGTCTCATTCTCTCTGTTGCGCACAAATATATATAAGTAGTTTGGTATAGTCACGTAAGTGGGTACCCACTTCTGAATTGGTTCGTTCTCTCGTCCCTCTCACGTTCCACTCATTGGATCATCGTTCGTTCGCCGAAAATTCGATCATTATGATTGCTTATGATGTAAATGATGCCCGGAGGCAGCAATTGTTTCCAGTGGAACGAGCCCGTTGGCTGCTCCCGGCTGCGGGCCCTGATGCTTTTGACGCTCTACCGTGCACGTTGAAACCCGTGTGTGGGCATGGCCCTGATATAATACGCGCACTTTTGTTATAGACAAAAATTTGTTGTTTCAAGGCAAAGGTCGATGTTAAAACAGCTAAAGACTTAACTATCCAAGTCGGATGAGTGGAAACACTTGGGACACCCCCCGGGGCTTTTGAATCTCCTTCTAATTTGCCGTGGGTTCGCTTTTTTACGACCGTAATTTTGAATTCTCAACGAAAAAACAAAAAGTGCAAAAATAATGTGAAAAAAAAAAAAAATTTGTTGAAAATATGTTTTTAGGCGATATTCTCGAACTATGTATGTAGACAAACCCATCAGAACGATTTATCAATATACAGACTAAAAACATATATATATATATGTATGTATTCATAATGATGATTCATTATTACACGCGAATATGAAAGACAAAAATGTGTGGCAAATGGAGTTGCAACTATATGATATATATCTTTTTTTTTTGTTTACCATTTAATTTTTTATTTTTCATCTTATTTCTATTTTTTTCGTAGGGTTGTGTGAGGCCTATCTCGACCATTATAGTAATTTCACGGTACAACGTCTATTCCACGCGCTTCGACAAGCAGGGCTAATTTCATTAGGGATAAATATCATCATTACGTCTTGCGACCGTCCCGAAAATTGGCGAGGTCCGGCACGGCGGCCTCGACGCGCGCGATTTTGATTTTACGTTAAGACCACCGATCTTTTAGGTATATAACTCGTCACGGTTATATAGTCTATCGCGCGCGCGACCTCGCCCCGGAAGACCGCGCCCTGAAGCACCGAATCAGAAAGAGAAATAAAAAAATGTTAAATATACTCATTCATATTTTTCTATCAAACATTATTTTTCATTTAATTGTGGAAGCTAAAAGAATTTCACTTTATGTGTATTCATTTTATAAATATTAATATCAATCTTCTTTTCAGTTTATAATTTCGTGTAAGCACATTCAAGATTTTTTAAATTCTCTTCCGTTATACATTTAAAATTGTACCATATACACGGGCATAATTTTCATTGGATAATTCCCTGCATTCAAAAGCACCATATCAAGTAATAATGATGAAAAAAAAAAATTATTCACCACTACTTTCTCCATAAAAAATATTTCAATCAATTTTTTTAAATCGTATATTCAACATTTATCTTTGCTGCTACCTCACGGCGTCTTATATCCATTTTCGATTCCATAATTAATAGTCCAATGTAATTACATAATTGACTTATGTCGCAATGAATAAAACAATTTGACACTTGGCACAGAGTGACAATATAAAAATGCGTGTGAAAATAATACAGATATGGCTGCGTGTAAATTCATGTGGTAATAATGTATAATTTTAATGGCAGTTCAACAAGCAATCGTTATATAGTCAGTATATATACCGACAGTAGCGTCAACAATCAAGAAATAGAGCTATCGATATTCTCAACGTGATTGCGTCTCATGTGGCGTCGGAGAAAACGCGTGAGGAAACGATTATCCCCATTCGTGTACACGTGTGTAATACGGGATTAATGGGACTCAATCGATATATATATCTATAAAGATTATCATCATACTTATAGCTACATTCCAGAAGTATACACGTATGAGTATACTTATAAACACATTCGCGCGTGTGTGGAAATACCTGTATATACGTTTGACTGTCACAATATTCAGTATATTACTTATTATCTATTACTTTGGTACGGCCGCGCGTCTTGCAGTCGCAATCATTCCACGATTGCTGATTATATACAGGCCACTACTACTAATTGTTACTGCTAATTGACAAAGTTCTCAGGCTTGAACGATTCATTCTTAGTATTGCTCTTCTAGTCTCTCCCGCGACACTAGTTACAATCTTGTAGTTGCGGCAGTTCAATAGCTGTCTTCGTAAATATATTTTTTTTTCCAACGCAACTATGAGATTGAATGAAAGAGAAGTAGAGAGAAGAGGAGGAATGATGTTTGAGTGTAATGGCTCGTTATCGACAATTTACGAGAGATTGTATATGTAATACACAATTTCTCTTTCAATTGGATTTTTTCGCATCGTTTCAAGTTACAAAACGAGAGACAAAAAATTGAATGATATTTAGAATTAAATAGGTGACGTTGTTGACTTTGTTTTTTTAGTGTTGTGAATTTTTACAGATGAGATGTGATGAGCAGTCTTTTTATTTCCAATTTTACGCCCGCGTGTATCAAAAATGAAGAGAAGAGTGCGCAGAGCTGGGGTCGAGAGCGGCGAAAATTCTCCCTTTAGTATATACGAGAGAAAGTTGAAGACAGGCCGACCGCCAGGGTAAGTAAACGTGCGTATTGTGGCCGACAGCTGTCAAATAAATGTTGAAAAAAAAAAGCGCTAGCCGAGCGAAATTTCGAGTGGGTTCGAGTCAACGCAAGAGGGGTTGCACGATCACCCTGAAGCATTGAGTGGTGCCCTCGAGGCCGCATCGGGACTGTAAAATCTTCCCAATTCACATGACATCTAGAGAGATAGGATATATATATGGATTGAAAGTCAGGGGTTCATAAATCGAAAAATTGATATCACAGACAGAAAATATTTTATTGACACCGATATCCATTATTTTTCTTCCGATACACGAAAAAGAGAACAGCGATAGCAAATTAGTATGTATAATATCAGGAGAAATAATTTGGAATAACCGATGAACTGGAATTAGTACGCGTGGGTCCAAGAAATCAGTGAGCGTGTAATAAAATTGCTCGAAATCAAAATAATTTTAACAAATTAATTTCGGAAAACAATTGAAGGGGTGATGAAGATATTTGTTAGCAGAAACAATATAAAATCCATATAAATTCTACTTGCACCCTCATCTTTATTTCCCTGGATAATTTATTTTCATCAACCCAATACCATTCGCACATTTTTCTTCTTGAAATTCAACAAAATAATGTGACAAAGTCGCGTAACTTCCAAGACACTATATCACACTATTACACATGTATATATATATACCGCGATATATATGTGTATATTTTCTACCACCCTACTGCGACTCTTGTGCAGATCGCGCGCGGGGGTTGGTTGTGGCAATGCCCAGAGGGCGTCGAGGCGCGTCGGCGAATTTCGAGGGTGGTTTCGCGCGTCAATGGTTTATCAAGGAGCACTTGTTTAAAAGGCACCCCTTCGCATTGCGTCGCGTTGACGTCGTGAAGCCAATTCGTCGACTCTCTTGACGTCTGTGTGTCAGTTTGGGAGTATATATAAATAGACGAGTGCGCATAGGATTTGACTCCTCTCTATCTTCCTCTTATATACATATGAACTGAGAGAACGACACGCACATGAACACACACATACAAATTCACGAATTAATATGTCAAAGGGATGGAGCGGATAACACAACCGCACGAGGAACGTAGCCGCAAGCTGAAAGCAACACGCGGCGACGACCGTGTCCCGGTAATTGAAGTTATTGCAATATTGTGTCCTGTCAACGAACCCCGTCCGTCCGTCCGTTTTCGTCTGTGTCGACGCTATGGTTATGTATCTACATCAATAAAGTGAAAGAGGGAGAGTGGGATCAACATATATGCATAGAATACACACATGCCACAACTAAAGAGACATGGCACAACCGCGTCAACTTTGCTAAATTGTGTAACGCAACCACGCCCGGTTTAATTCCACTGTCATGAACTAATACCAATGTTCAAGTATACCTACGTCACATTGAGTACGGAAATACCTCTACGTATAAATCTATATGGATAGATATGTGATTGGCGGTGAGGTGGACACTGCGTGTGAGTCGCAAAAGTTTGTACGATCAACGGAATATTTTATCCTGTTGAATATTTAAAAGTTTTGATTCAAATCCTTCACCACACTCTATTTATATTCATATTCATTCTTTTTTTTTTTTCCCCCCCTTCCTACTGATATTAAAACACACGTGTTCATCATCTCAACGACAACATCACATTTACATCAGAAAATATACTATCCCAAGAATGAAACACCTGCCGTTTCGTTACTTCAATTAACATTACACATTAAAATCGATACGTTGCGAATTTTCGCCTGAAATCTAATTTGTGAATCATTTTTTTGTCATTCTTTTATTTCTTTCCTTTCATCTGATGCATTTATTTTCCTGTGCGCCAAAATGCTCAATTTGTATTGAGATTGTTTCGATTGAAATATAATTGCACAATCGCTTGTCAACATGAAGGGAGAGAAATATCACACGCTTTATTAATTCGTTTGTATAGAGCAGGACACTGACATAAAAAAGATCGAGAGAGACGGCAATATAGCGGGGCGAGTGTGTATATTGGTGTGTATGCAAATGTACATATACATTTTACCAGTGTATGAAGCTTTATCTCCTTGACGTAATCGTCTTATATGGTACGTGCCATAGTGGCCTATCCCTTTGTTCGTTGAAAGTTATATATATCTCCACGCCCCGCTAATGTATGCACCGGGTTCCCTCGATGACTCGAACGGACTCTCTCGCTCTCCTGCGCACTCTCGTTTGTCTCTTTTCTATATATATATCCTTATATGTAGCCCCGACGTGGAAACGACGTCGACGACGACGACGAGGGTGCGAGGACGATCGCGCGCGCGGCCATACCGAGGGGACTGTATATCTCTTTACGTATTCTCGTTCGACTTTATTGAATTTTGGGACCGTTCCAGTTGAAAGAGAGTGAGAGCAACAGAGAAAATGTTGGAGGGTGCAAAAACATACTATACATACATATATATCTGTAGGAAATATATAGAGGAACGAGAGAACAGCTAAAATTAATTCACATCCCGCTGCATTGCTTTTTATGATATAACTGCGGTTTGTTAGTCGTTATTCAACGCGCGAATTGGATTTAGTGTTGTGCGTATCACGTTGTGTGAACACCATTTTTTTCCCCTGTATTTTTTTTGTTTTTCTCGCTCCCGTACTCGACCTCTCTCTTACTCACTCTTGTTCTCGATCCCCACAGCTGATGAACAATAAAGCATCATTAAACATTACATATGTGGTTGCATTCATTCGCAAATTTATTTATTACTTTTCAACACGATTAATTGTAAATACATTGTAAAATCATCGAATCATTTTCGCAATTTGTCAGCACGTGTTATTCATTTATTAATACCAAAGTTTGTATTGTAGAGGTATTTATATACACAATAGTTGACGTTAAATATTATGTGAAAGGTCATGTGATTCAGGAGAAAGAAAAAAAAAAAAAAATAAAAAAATATTTTAATGCGCGCGCACACAAACAGACAACGGATATGGGATGTATAGTCAAGTCGGTTAATGGACCGTTTCATCGACATGAAAAAAGAAAAAAAGGAAAATAATAAAAATAAAGAAGAAGCGTATGCTCCACCTCCTCTGCACCGTACTCGTTATGGATGGCACGATAAAGCACACCGCCACTATCTCGCTGTACGGTCAATTAGCGTGTGTGCCAAGTTACGCCGCGAATGCATTACCCCGGCGAGAGAAACAGCGCGCCGCGCGCCGCCAAACGTCCATTGGCTTCTGTACAATAAAAAAAAAAAATTGAGGGAATAAAATGAAATGAAATACACAAATGAAAGACACAAAAATACACGATCAAGGGGGCTCTGTTTAATTTAGCATTTGAAAAAGAGAAACCGGTATAAAAATTGATAGAAATTGATGAAAAATGAAGAATAAAAGTGTGAAATAAACATTATATATTATTGCATTGACCGGACTGGTTTCTGAAGTGTAATATACATCGGATAATAATGATAATTGAAATACTGTACAGCGTTGTGGTCGATAGATACCAATACTCAACATCAGTATACCAAGTAGTACATCCTATACTTATTATCATTAATAATAATAATGATAATGATATATTTAGTACAGTATCCATATAATCAATGAATCATATCACTGGATATATCATTATTAATTGTATATCTTACAAATGAATGATGATGGAGACAAAGGTGTCTGTCCCATGACATCTTGATCTCCTTTCACTTCTTCGTCTGCGTCTTCTATTAGCGGTTGTGTCTTCTATCTTCACTCCCTTTCTCTCACTCATTCCTTCACTCCCTATCCCACTGTATATCCATCCCCACCATTGACGACACGATCTTATCCGCCCCGCCAGCGGACATGGTGAACGTGCACCACGTGACCCCTGGAGACCGGAACACTATATATATATACAAACTTTTTGCTGAAGTGACCGGAGAACGCACTACTTGCGAAGCATCTCTCGCGTCTTCACCAATTCTATGGTCAATTCTTCTTTCTTTTTCTTTTTTTTTTTTTTCTCTATTATCTCTCTATCTCCCATCTCTCAACCGTCCAACCCCGTTCCGTGTACCAATTCAATCCGTTTCTACCCTCTTTACCCAACCACAAAGTTAATTACTCTGTGCCCTTTTCTATTACAATTATTTTTCCAGATTAACTCTCTCCCTCTGTTTACTTTATATCTTTGGTTATAGTTTCATTTTTGTTTTTTTTTTCCTCAAACATGTTTTCCTTGTCTTTTATTACTTTTACAAATATCACTTTTTTTTTTTGTCAATAATTCTCGCTGTTGATCGAATATTTCGTTGATGAACGTGGTGAGAATAAATAGGAATGATGATTACCAAAATGTGAAATAGTAACATGAGGATTTTTGTTAATTTAAATTGCAGAATATTGAAGAGAACAGAAATTGAACGAAATTTGATACAAGCGAAACAATGTACAAGATTTGTGGTGATCAAGATAGAAAAGTTGCCAGATTGGTAGATCAAAAAAGAATAAAAATAGTCATATTTTATTACTCCAGTAGAGTGAAATTCAAGTTCCACGTGACAATTTTGCCGCAACTTAAATTGCACTTCTCTAGGATAATAAAATATGAACATTTTCTCTTTCCAAATCAGCCGATCGCCCGATTTTTCTTTGATCATCACCGAGGACTTTGTGAATTTGTCTTTCCTCAATATTTCATGAATTTCGTTCTTTTCAATAATTCTCAAAGGAAATTTGTGGCAAACTTCCAAAAAATTTTTCTAACATTCGGTCTTTTTGTATTTTCATTATTCTTATCAATTCCAGTTATATTAATAATCCCTTTCAAGACCCAATGTTAATTGAACAAAACATTCCTATACTTTTATCTAAATATATATTTCGATAAAAATTTGATTTCTCTCTACATATCTTTCCTTTTATTCTCTAAACACGTGTGAGTTCGAGCTACGTTTTTCGCGGTGCTATCTCTCCCTTGCTCTGTTGAGAAGCGTGCGCTAGCGACTACTATCCGTCGTTTGAGCCACACGACAGCAGGAGCAAAATGCGGGGACTTTGGGTATATACTGGGAGTATGGTAAGTAGTTGCACCCCTGCACACCGCGACAGCCCCTCTGACCTATGGGTACTCGTCGTTCCAGTGTACTCCCCTCTCTCTTCTAGATACTCTCACTCGCTGTTTCGCCCGCGCACCATTGCACTCCCCTATAATTTATATATATATATATATATATATTTGTATGATCGCGCGCTTTTGCCGCCCCTCTCGCGCTGTTTTATGTGCCACCGCCGCCAACGCCGTTGCTTTTACTCCCAGGAGCGTATAATATCAGCCATCTTTACATATCAAAGCGTCAGAGACCAAAATACACCATAACATTTGATACTAGTATACCTATAACAATATTATAATATACATTGTACAGATCGAAATGAAGAATTAAATTATTCCATATATATCACAAAGATGCGATTATATATGTTAAATTATAATGAAATAGTTTATGCAATATTGTACTGGATGATAATCATTAACCCCCTTTTTGGGTGGATTATAATATGTAATTGAAAATTTATACTATACAATATATGTTGGTGACACGTGATAATGGTGCTGTGATTATTATTGGTTATTATTTTGTTTATACATTGATTTCGAATATCTTTCAATAAATAATTTATATTAGCTATTGAATTATGAAGTGAATGATATTTCTGGGGAATATTTTACAGATCTCTAACCAGTATATACTGATTTTCGAGGTCTGTATGGCCATGATTATATTTGTACGCTACTAATGCACCGTATATATATATATACATATACTTCGTCGTCGCCTTATTAAGGTTCTATCTGTAACATGAATCGCGCCATTTAATGGCAGCACCGCAGCCTTGTATGGCGCGTGAGAAACAAACCTGAGGAATATATTTCCGTTGTATATATTATATGTATATATCTTTAGCACAATGTATTATACCTGTATATATGAAATATATAAATTGTAGAATTTATTGTGTAGTGCAACTGTCTAACATTGAAATTATAATATATCAAATGTGTGTCGTCCTTGCAGAGTCTCTGAAAATGTTTGATGGAGTATAACTTGTTAAAACTTGTCCTTGGAATCATTGTTTATAATCTCAATCCCTTTATCAATGTCATCATTAAATTCATTTCTAAATAAATATATTATAATCACCGCACGTCATTAAAATCAATAAACTTTTATTCGTCTATTAAATAGTTATTATTGATGAAATAAATCTAAATTAATATATATATGAGCATTTGGCGAATGATATTGGCGTTCGTCGTTTTACAAGCCAGCGTGACCAGAACGGTAATGAGCATTCGACCCCACAATGTCCTATAATCCGCATTTACAATTTCATATTCCCTCTCAGTTGCTCTCACTACTTGGGCTATATTGCCACACAATGTAATAATATACGAGGCACGAGGTTCCGCTAATGTCGTCACGTTAGATAGTTACAGTCATCCGGTTCGGTAATAAAAGGGTTGGCGCATGCGAGAACAACCCCGCTCAACATAAAGACCAGCCCTCGTTTAACTATATATAAGGGTGTATGTATATATATATATATCCGTTGCATTGACCAACCAGCACTCATATCATCCCACATATATAAATTCACGCACAAGGTCTTGGTAAAGAAATGTTAATAAATAAAAGTATTTTGCCACAAGTGATTTAGTTTTACGATGGAAAGAAAAGGAAGAAAATCAAAATAAATTACAAAGATTGTATGCGGTGTAAAAAAAAATTTATGTAAATGAATTTATCAATTGGCAAATCAGTCGACGATTCGTTGGTAAACAATGTCAGAGTTGCATACAATTTTGCTGACGTAAAA
Organism: Zele albiditarsus; assembly: GCA_958496275.1. NCBI lineage: Eukaryota > Metazoa > Arthropoda > Insecta > Hymenoptera > Braconidae > Zele > Zele albiditarsus. The sequence continues at coordinate 14,402,587 of OY292410.1, forward strand.
TTTTCCACCCTCACACAACCTCTATGCATGAATGTGTATATAGCCAAGTGTGTTTTACCCTATTCCACACCTACCTCAGTTTCACCACGATCGTAATACACATCCCCCTCATCTTCCAATATATATATGTATGTACACATCTATGCAACCCCTTTGTCGACGTTAACTCAAAGTGAATGGACCTTTATACCGCGAGTATATACATATATAGATTTACCGATGGGTTTTAACTACAGGGTGACTTACCACGAGCGTTATCTATTTTGACAGCGCGGTACGCCTGCGGTCTGTTACGCAAGGGAAAAAGTAGTTTACTACATATACGTATGGTATACATGTTAGATAGACGCACACACGATAATTGTATTTTTAATTGCATAAACCAACAATGCGTTCCACAATTTTATATTATCCTATATATTTTCAAAGTAAAAACAAAAATACATCGATTCGTCTACCATGAAAAAAAATATTTATTTTAACAGATATTAATTAAATACTCAATTCCCAAATCTGTAAAAATATTTGCTGATGCTTGAACAATCATGAGAAATGTCGACAACTCTGAAAATAAAATTAACACACAAAACATTTTATAAACAAGTAATATATTCACGTATAGTTTACAATATAATTTATTTTCGTGGGAGAATTCAAATAAAAAAATAAAATAATCAGCAATGTCGAAAAAAAAAAAATTAATAATCAAGTTATCGAATTATATATTTTGTATATATATATATTATGTATACATATATGACATATCAACGTCAACTTGGCTTCGGCTCCATTCAATATAACGATGCACCGGGGGCTGTAACCAGACGCAATTGGCTGGGACCATATACATATATGCAATATGGCTCGTAATTTTGTTGGGCCCCGGACGCAGCGAGCACTCTCTCACTCTTTCGTCGCTGCCGCCGTCTGCCAATGCAAACAACCGCTATTGGGTTTCCAGTTAATGAACCGAGAGAGGCCCGGCGCTTTTAGGACCGATCATCGCAAGCATTTTTGCGAGGTGGGCACGGCTTTAAATTGCACCTCCTCCTCTTTTACCCAAACATAAATTCTTCTCTCTCAAACTCACCCACACTCACGCACTCTTTTTCTGTCTCGTCCCGTCAACTTCCTCTGCATTATAAACATCGCATCATCCAATTGGTATTTGCCCAAGTTATACACTCTGGCCCACTCAATTTCAATTTCATTAATTTTATTCTGCCCATTATTTCATATATTGATTTTTTTATATATACTAATAATAATAAGTATTGGATATATAATACGACGTAGTGATGGGAGCGAATGAAGAATGAAGCAGAACATTGATGTAAGTAGGACAGTGGGAAGTAAAAATAAATGACAATAAGGTATGAGGTGGTATCATCGTGGTATCGCTGCTGAACGCAAGTGTCCAGTCCACTATAAGCGGATCCACCGCGCGATAATCCGGATTACGTATTTGCCAGAGGTTCAATATATAAATATACATATATATGTACACATACTTCTCTCTACCATCTCGATCTCTCTGAAGCGTTTGGACCAAAGACGTATTTGCCCCGTGGCAATACCGTCTGGCTGGGTAATCTGCCCGTTTAACGCTCGAGAGTGGATATCCTCTCGCATGTACAAATCCCCCGTGTGTGTGAAACAAGAACGGGAAAAAAAAAGTCGAATACGAACTCAATAATGGTTCGCGCGCACTCTGCACCACACTGTTCTACCGATGGTTTGCCGACTGCCCGTTTACCCTTAATTTTCATTTCTACTCTTTTTTTTTTTTTCATCTCACATCCTTTGAGGTAGTTACACCGTTCAACCGTTCAAATCCATGAGAAAGATATATATTTGCAGGATATGAAATTAATGTTTAACATAACATATATTCAGCGAGTGTGAACCTGATTTACGATGTAAATAATAAGGAAAATATATTACAGATCAGTGGATTCAATATTTTATGAAAGATACAATGACAGTTTTCAATTTCTGTGGTAATAAATAATTCTGTTCACGATAACTTTGACAGTTTTTTATGATTATTAACGCAAGCAACCAATAATATTTATGAAATTTATGTCTATATTATTTGTCTGTAAACTTTACTCATTATAAATATGTATTTAAATTAATATCCTAAACAGCATAATTAATTACCGGATGCATTCATATACTATATATATATTTGAATAGTATTGGGCACAAGAGAATCGCGATGTGGAAAAGGGATGCTCGACTCTCACTCTCTCATGATCAAATGAATATGATGAAAGAGTGGCGGCATTAGGTGTACGTGCCGTGCATACTGATTTGCGGCTGATTGATTGGGTCCCTTTCCACCAGTGTGCTTCTCACTCTCTGTACTCTCTCTCACTTTTCATTTCCCTCACATTCAATCCTGTGCCTAGCACACTCACTGCCGCCACATCCCTTGTAACAGCGCATCAGTCTCACCCCATGAATCAGCCAACATCGTTGATATGATCGGCTATTGCCACCCCCCTCTGTACCAACCCTCAATATTTCTCACTATTTAGACTACGTAGGCAACATCAATTGGACCGTCATTTATATTACCACTTCAAATTTAAATACTGACAATAAAATTTTGTTCATTAATTTAATTGGTACAAAAAATAAATAAAATTCAATAATTTGTATATTTATTTTGTAATTCTCTCATTTTTCAGCCAGCGAACGAAATTATATTCCTGTCGCGTATTTGAATATCGCAAAAGAACTTTGAGGAAGGATAAACTATGAAGTATAGTCAAGGCAAAGAGGATGTGTAAGAGAAAACGCATTCATCTGTAACGTGATTGTTTTTGACGCAGTAATTTTACAGTGTCGTGGATCTGTTCATTTGCGGTGTGTGTTCGTGTTGTTTAATATCTTTAACGTTCATACTGATACGAAGTGTCGTGATAACTCACGTACATACACACTGTACATACAAAACCTCAAACATCGATCAGAAAATTTTGCTCACACATATATATATTCACATTTGTTTTTTTCTCATTTACTACATATTCATATTTAATTTTATCTCATCATTACATGGGCGTCGCTCCAATCGCTTTTGAGTCAAGTATCACGATACACCACTTCTGCTTTTTTTCATTTGTTCGCCATGTTCGCCCCATCATGAGTACTATTCCAAGAGCCAATAAAATTTAACTCTCATGTACGTTGAACAAAACGATCGTGCCAACTTCTTCGAGTAAATCCATATTGTATTCCCAATTTCAATTTTGTCACGTATAGAAAATTTACTTTAATTTAATTGACTCAATGGAAGTCACGTGTGTGTTGCAAAGAATTTTTCACCAACGGAAGGGCAAAGCAGTCATCAAAAATAAAGAGAATACAAAACTGAGAAAGATCTGGTGAAGACAAAGAGACGATTGGAGAGATGGGATGAGCAGAGAAAAGCTGCACCGCCTCCAGCTATATAGAGACTACGCTTCATTCTTTTCTTCCTTCTCTCTATTTCCTTTCGTCTTATAATGCTTCTCTCCTCATTTTTAAACGTCTTTCATATATGTGAACACGAAGAAGTGCAAGACACCGCACCACTCACTGGCACTCGAAGCTGATGATGAAGGCACCCAGAGTGAGAGAGGAAAAGAGATATAGAGTCCACTGAAGGTAGAGCAGAACAAGTACCAACCAGTTCGCATTGTAGCCCGCGGGAGCTACTATAATATCAGCTCTGGCACATATATACCACAATTCTCCCGAGCACCTTTTCCCATCTCTCTCATTCTCAACGCGTAATATCTAACATACAATGATGATAACGCTGTATTCTCAATACAGATAATCAAATAAAATAATTAAAAGAATCAGAGGAGAAAAAAAGGAAATATTTATATTTATTATACCTACCACATTGAAAGTAATAATATATAGATTACATACGTATATAAATTATTTTTTCTTTATTTTATTCTCGTTCTCCATCGATGTTCTTATAACCTTTAGGCGAAGTCAACCAGATTTTTCTTTCGATCTACAATCTTCCTTTCCGCTTGATCCCTCGGGTGACAAGCACAAGTATATATGTATATATAGGGATGCTGCTGCCTGCCCAGAGGACCAGGAGTGACGATCGAGAAGACATCGGTATGCCCACACCCGGTAAAGTGATCATTCTTGAAATCCTTTCACCATTCCAAAGTATATGTGTATACTCGAAGAATCTATACAGGGTGTATCTTGATAAAGTGATATTATCGGTATAAATAGTGTATTGAATATAATTCCTTATGTGTCGTATCATGATACGACATAATTTTAAGCACATCGAAAGACATACTGTAGGTTTATTCCATTCTCAATTGTAGGCTGAGGAACGAGTTTGAATTTTATAATATTTGGGGTCATGAATTTTGTGTTATCCGTGATAGAACTGGCACCAAATGTGGAAGGGAAAAATATCAGTGACTTAGATATCCGATATCAGATTGAATTCACAAATTGTCCGACAGTCCATACATGAAGATCCACCCTGTACGTACATGAATATAATCAAGTGAAAGCTAAACAGCAGCGCATCAGTGTCAGAGTGAGAGTCCAAGCCCTGAAGGGACTGGTAGACTCAATGCATTACTCTGATATGTTGCTGCTGTTGATCTCTCTCGTTGCACACGTCATTTCCAACAGAATGATTGTCATGCAGCCACCTGATCTGCACATGAGTCCAATGCGTCAGTATATAGGTGTATGGTAGAACTTGTGGAAAGTAACGATACGATGGGGACGTTTGTGTGTGGATGATGGGTGAATGTGAAAGGGTTATTTCATTCTGAAATTGTTTACTGTTGGCATGTATGTGTATATATATATATATGTGAATGTAAACCTCATTTGCTATCGTCTCGCGTCTGCAAAAGCCACGTCGCAGTATAGTGGTAGCCGCAGATCCCTTGGAGATGGGATTGTGCGATAGACCGCGTGTCGAAAATAGAAATATAATCTGATAGGCTCATTGTGCGCCTGGAGCTACTCTTTCTCTCTTTCTCTATCTCAAAGCATTTTTATTCTGCTATCTTGCAACACTGTCTATATACCACACCGTCGCACTATCTGAAATGTGTTTCACCATTCTTCTCTTCTTTCATTTCATTTTGAGACTTATTTTCTTTCCTTTTTTCGATTTTTTACTCTCCATTTTTTTCCTCGTTTCGAGGCAGGTTATTTCAATTCGACATTTATCATCAGAGTTTCATTGTCACAAGATAGTAGTGGTATGTATGTATATATGTGAAAATAAAAAGAGTCACAAGGATTTTGATAAAATTTACCTGGAAGCAATTTTACTTTGATGGTTATTGATTGGTGGTAATAAATTTATGGAAAAAAAAAAAAATGAAGAAAACGTTTCAACAATTGCAGAGATATTGGCATTGCTTCTGTGCAAAAAAAAAGGAAAAAAAAATTTGAGGAGCGTGCGAAATAAAAAAAAAAGGATGATAATAATAATAAAAATAAAATCTAAAGGCGATTGAGAGAGCGCGGTGGAGAGTCAGGCAATAAAGTTACGCGGCAAATGCGCGCCACCGTGACCAATGGCATTGTGATCGTAAAGAAATTAGAGGGGCAGTAATGGCTTCCGGGCACCACTACCTTCCGTTTGGCATACATCTTCTAGAGCTGGCCCTCGGCCACGTGATCTATATATAAACATATATATTCACATTTAATGTCTCCTTATATACACAATATACTACCATGCTATATATTTCTGTAGATATTCAGTTTCCGTGATATGATTGGAATGATCCTTGACAAAATGATACCGGATATTTGCACAATTGAGAATTTACGTATGAATTAATTCAACAATAGTTGGTTCATAAGTAAAATCTTCATTTGTGCTCATAAGTGTATGTTTTTTGTTTTGTTTTTGTGTTTACGTAAAAATAATTCAGGCGCAAAATAAATTGAACCAACCATAAAATCGGCAGATGACAAAGAGGACGTCTCGATTCTACGTTGACGTGAAATGACATGTCCATACACACAAATATATATCTATACACATAACATAGAGTTGACGAAATGCACAGCAAACAACGTCGCAATCAGCAACACGGCCATCCGTCCATGCTGAATACACGTGTTGTATATAGCGCTATGGTATACGCGACGTCTGGATGTATGTATACATAGATTGTATATTTTCTGTCTAGTCGAATGTATATATGGCATATGTGTGTTGTTGTTTGCGTGGATGAGTATGGTGGGAAAATAGACGCTTCACTACATTTAGTAACTGAATGCAGCAATTGATGCGATCTCCACCGATTCACAGTCGCATTCTGCAATTGTGTAATTAATAATTCGATAAATCAGCCAACACCACACGACGACTGCCAGCATAGACAACAGAATAATCAGATTTTTTATGAGTAAACATCATTATATTGTGGTGTTAATTACGATAATATTTAAACAAAGACGATATTTGATTTGATAACTGAATAATAATTCTCAAAAGTTGTAAGTAAAATTATTTATCCTTTTCACATACTCACTTGATTAATACTTGCCAATTTCGAATAAACCAACATGGAGAACAAAATAAAAAAGAAACAACAAAAACGACGAGCTGTGAATTGAAACGGTAAAACAAGAGGCATATATAAATATATATATATATATTTGTATATATATGAAAAGAAAAAAAAAGAAATATTGAGAGTGCGAGAGAATACCGCACATGGCATACTCCATGTGGACACTGATTGATCAATAGTGTTGGTGAATTAGACTTCAGCGAGATGGGCACATTGATTGGCAATCAGTGTGGTCGCGCCCCGTGGAAACTCAACGAAACTGCAGCACTAGGGAAATGCTGCTGACAAACACACTCAAATCTGAGCGCAGCACAGTATATAGCAATTACATCGATGAACGATCGAGGGAACGTTTAAAACAACAGAAAAAAAAACATGAAGCAAAAATGAAGAGTAGAGAAAAAAAAAAAAAAAAAGAGAAAATAAGTGAAAGACACAGATATAAATGACTCATTTTATTTCTGACAATTGCCAAGGGAATTCCCAAGAATCTGGTGGAACACTCACAATTGTACATTCTACTACTATACAATGTACACCGCTCAAGCGGCACGGATGAATCGTACTGCCGGTCGAATTGTTGTAGCACACGCGTTATGGCACGTTCGACAGGGCGGAAAATCGGCGGTGGTTCCAATCAGTGCGTGTAAGAAGCAGAAAATCATGGCGAAATATTTTCTCAGTGGGAGACTCGGTCTAACTAATATAAAAAGAGAGTGGAGAAGAGAGAGAGTAGGAAACAAGTAAACTTCCAGGTCGGCCAATATACCTACCAATTTTTTTTTTTCCAAATAACGTGCAAATGCCTCGTGACCCACGAGCGTAACGTGGAATGTTTTGTTGGCTTCTTAAACTTCATCTTTTTATATTCCATCATTTTTTTTTCCATTTTTATTCTTGCACTATGATATGATGTACTATAATATAGAGAGGGTTACAAATGTCTGACGTTGTGTTTTATGATTTAAACCGGAGTGCAGTTTTGCCTCTCACTATTGCGCCCCAAGTTGGAAATAAATTGCTGTAACTGCACAGTGACGTCCATCAAACTCAAAAAATTTTCAAACGTAATTGGCCGTACACGTGTTACAATAACTCTCTGTTGAACAGATATTGTTTCTACACAACAACCACAATCACCTAATGAAAAATATTTTTATGTGTGAAAAGAACAATACATTTTTTTTTTCACAGAACAGTTGACCACTAAAGACAAAAATGGTCTATCTAAAAAGCGGTAATAGTTACAGAGGTATATCCAACCAACAAGTTCATCCATCGACACGGTTCATTTCACAATTCTACGGAAAAGCCGTGAAGATTTGAACGAGGAAGTATTAATCCCACGCGATCCCTTGGGATATACCAAGCGGCGGGGTAACAAAGTACCCCATTAACTGGAATACTCGCGGGCTGAAGGTCGTTTTCATCCCAGTACTCTCGCCCTCTATCTGCTTGTCGTGTTTTCTTCTTTCTCCATCTTCACTCTACTCTGCTTTCCTGCTTTTATCCATGAAAACTTGTGCGCACACTACTGAGTTTCTCATTCTCTCTTTAGTCTCTCGCTCTCCCACATCAGTTACTACTCGTTTGTGAGAACTTTAATACTCCATTCTCCCTTCGCTAATCAACTTCTGTAAAGTCTAATGACAATATATATTGGATTGAGAACAAGGCCAGCTGGATTTCTTTTTATATATAAACATGTTGATAGATATGAATAATTGCTGATTTAATATATATCTGCACATTTATTAAACTATTGAAAATTTTTTAATATCATCGACAGGTTCACCAAAAAAATTCTTCCTTCTCGATATAAGTCATAAGGTGTTTGATTGAGAGGAGAAAAAAGAAACACTTCGAATCAAAAGAAAATAAATCTTAAATAAACCAGACATAATTTTTTATTTGTGCTTTTTTTCTTTAATGTATATTTGATATGCTTATCACGAGAATAATTTTGCTGGGTCGACAATAGTTTTACGGGGAAATCGCCACTCTGGTATATATATATATATATATATAGAACATTTGAAAAGACAGTCCGAAGGATTTTATGAGCCGATTTAGAGACCCTTTTTCGACTTTCGCGTATACAGAGTCAACCTCTTGAAGAAATAAGGGGTGGATAGGGTCAAGACTTCACTTCGTTCAGCGATAAGCCAAATTCTCGACCTCGTGCCCGATCACCGATAACCTTTCTTCTTCTATAGGTCTATATATATATATAAGAGGATATCTCTCCCAATCGTCAAGATCCTTGGATGTTGCGCACGCGAATATCCTCAGAGATATATACAAGTATATATCTATCCTCCAAAAGAGACATTGTGTCCAAAATCGTCTTTCCTTTTTCCCACGGTTTGTCGACTATTCTCAAACTATATCGACACGCTTCCGCTTTTATGACCTGCTAAATGGAGTTGTTCACTTTTATCACGTTCAAGGTCACTTTGTGTGTATGTATGTGTAAATATATATACATATATATATATATATATATTATAGGGATACAAAAAAAGAAAATGTTTCACCCAACTCTCTCTTTTCTCACGTCGAAATTTTTCCACCAAACAAAAGTGACCTCAAATTAATTTTTTCATCCTATTTTCTACTTACCTATTTATTTTTTTCTAATAAAATAATTTTCGTGTTAAAAAAAAAAAGAAAATGAATTTTAATTCTTTCTCACTGTATAATATAAATAATTGTCAATATTTCTAGTTGTGACTGAGTGTGGTGTATAATAAAATTCAAAAAGAATAGCATCTGTATGACTTGAAGATGATTAACCCAAATGACTGCAGGAGTAAAAGAGGACGACGCGAGTGAGAGCAAGATAGCAGTGGTAATTAAAGCGCTCGTTTATAGGATCGCCATACGAGAACGCACGGTAGAAGGCAAGGAGAGAGTTATAACGACGAGAGGAATGTAGTTTTACCGAGCGAAAAAGAGACATGAGAGGAGAAATGATGCAGAGAGAAGTGTATGTGGTATACGAAGGAGGTATATATATATATATATGTAGAGAGTGGAAGAAGTATAAAAAAAAAATAGGAGGCTGAACATATACACTCATATACACATACATGAATACATACATACAGGATATACGAATGTGGAGGCGAGAGGAGACGAAAAGAGAAAGAGAATGATTGAGTGGTAACGGGGGGTATGGTGAGGAGGTAAAAGGGGTAACTCTGCCCGGTAGCAGTTTCCCAAACGTTCGCCATTAATAACCACTGAGATTATATGCTGTTGCTTGTGCTTGGTATGTGCTCGTTGCTACATATATGTATATGTGTATAAAATGTTATTAGAACGCAGTGGAAAGATGGCAAAGAGAAAAAAATAAATAAAAATCACACGACAAGCTTGAACCATTTAATATAAACTTTTGCCGCTCTTTTTTTCCTCCAACTATTTTTCTGATTTAAGAGAAAACGCTAATGCAACTCGTCGGGTAAACATCTTTTTCTCTCTATTTTTTATTGTTCGATGTGACAGAGATTAATGAATATAATGATAGACAGAATGTGAATCGCATTCCATTGAAGATTATCGCAATTTTATATTAAAAAATGTGACAGAGGACAAAAGTTTGCATACATTTTTTTTTTCTGTCGTGTTACCAATTGAAATTGATAGGAAAAAAATGGAATTTTAATAGAGTATATTCGATGCGTCTATTATATGTATATATATATATATGTGCCGCGGTGTGATAGAAAAACGCAAAGGGAGACAGAGAGATCACTGGCTGCCACACGAATAGCGAATGCGTTGTCCTTGGCACGGATTTCATATATTCCAAGTTCTTCGACACGTACGCGGGTTACTCGTTTATCAATCGCACGTTCGCGTGACATTTTGGCTGAGTTATCTTTCGTTTGTGGTGTAGGAACGACAACGCCTGATCGGAATATTAAAGCTATATACATACAATATTTCCACTTGCCAGCCCGTACTGCATATTTATATATACCATTCACCAATGGAAAACAACTAATTTCCCCTACATTTACAATTTTTGTTCACAAATTCAACATTTTTACATTTTCTATCGAACCCAAACCATTTTCATTTCAACTCCTATTATATTTGAATAATTATTTTATGACAGTTTTTACTGCTATTCAAATAGCCATACAGTCATGTGCTTCATTCATTCGGAAAAAAAAAAAAGAAAAAATAGAAAAAAAGGAATAATTTCCATTACAAACAAACTAAATAACATGAACTTAAAAACGGAAGTCAGAACAAACATTGATTTATATCCGAATGACTCGTCTATACATGTTTCACCCTTCCAACAAATGTCACGTCAATTTTCCATTTGTCATCGCGCGGGGAATACAGTGTAGAGAGAGAGAGAAAATGAGAGAGGAAGAGAGTTGGAGCGTATCAGCGCGGGTGTATACAACGATGACGAGAATGCGCGAGAAGAGAGCAGAGTATAGATGCACTTTTGCGCTCTCGTCAATATATATTTATTTTGTGTCGTGGGCATGCCACTGTACATATACACACGATTGTTGGGAATGCGTGCGTGCAACGGTCAACTCTATAGGCTGACGAATCCCCGGGCGCGACGATCGGTATGCACGTTCGTCCATCCAGCCGCAGTGCATTCACATATATCTATATACCTATGTACATATTTTATATAGATATATATTTTTATGTCCTCGTACGCGCGAACGTTCGCCAGCCAGTGGCGATATTTAGACAGCCTGTCGAAACACGCTTGATACTATTCGCTTCACTCAACCGGCAACAAAACCATATACAATGCAATATTACAATCCATAAATAAATCTCCCGAGAATACTTTTTAATTTTAATATATTTACATTGAGAGATGTTTAAATCAGATATTATTATGTTCATATATTGGATGTGAATCACATCGAGATTGTCTTGGGAATTAATATAATAATACAGAATAAAAAGCATATATGTGAAGCGAATCAATCGGACACCAATTGATGTTGGGTTTTTACAATTTTTCCCAGCAATCGTCATTATTTATTTGAAATTTTGTGAATATGATACATTCGATGAACATTGGTTGAAATATCCACAATTTGTTTCGTTGCACTCTAAAGTGAAATTCATTTTCTACTAACAAGTCGACGTCAGGATTTGCCCGATTTTTTTCTGTTGTTGGCACAGACGGTCAATCAATGTGATTCAGTTTGTCCAGCCGAATGGGTTATCTTATGTGTATGTGTGCGAGCGTCATGCCAGCGTACCTGTGCGTGTGTTTTGTGTGTGTGTGTGTGTGTGCAAGTACAAGAGCAGTCGGTGGATGGTTTAGGATAAGGACATGGGGAAAAAAAAAAAATGTGTTGGTCGCCTGTTAGAACAAATTGGAGGGACTGGACAGATGATCAAGGGAGGGAATGCTGCGTAAAAGAAGGACATACTGAGGAGTGAAGATGGTATATAGTTTGCGCAATCGACGACCCGACGACCCGACGTCGACCCGAATCCATCGGAATATACGACCCCTTGGTTCTCTTGGGGACACCTCTAATAGCCAGATTATCTGTCCGTCCGCGTCTTTTTCTTCTCGTTTGTTCAATAAGGATAACGAGAGAGTGTGTTGTTGCCACTCGGGAAATTTCTACCAACGTCTTCATAACATTTGTATATTGGATCATATCAACTGGATATCATTATTCGCTTTTTATTATACAATAAATTTCTCCAAATTATCAAAATACTTTTAACATTTTTTATTATATAACCAATATCTTTTTTAATTTTTTTTCTCATACACTTCTCAACAAAATGAGTGTATCATTTTCCCTACATCGCTCCCACACACTCGCGCTTTTCTCTCTTCAAATGATCAGACATTCAGATGCATTAACAATACATAATTAAAAAATACAAAATAAGAAACACTCATCCATACCAGTAGTATAAATAAAGCACCGTGAAAACATAAACGATTGATTATAAATTCGTTTTGTAGAAGCAACTGGGGCAGTGCGATGATTGTCCTGTGACGAAGAACACATTTTGTTTTTTTTTTTTTTTTCTGAATGTTCATAACAACCATACTATATACTGGACATTAACACACCCTGAAAGCAATGAGATTGACTACCGGGTGTTACGAATCGTGGCTTATGACTTGCGTCGTACAACAGTGGATCTCAAGAGAATTCTCGCTCAATTTTTATATGTATACATATGTATATACGTCTTTATGTGTCCTTATGGTCTACTACACTCTCAAGAGACTTTTTCATGGTCGTATGGAGACACATACTTCTTTACATATATACCTATATCTCTGGTACTCACACGGTGGTTGAAAATCCATTAACGCATATACGTCCACGCACTTACGCCAGCTAATAAATTTTATTAATACATTCGTGCGAAGACGGAGGCAATAACGTAACAGCTTTGCGGCTGCTGAACACTGCTATATGTTTATAGTATTCTTACTATATATCTCTGGGCACAAGTATCGAGGTCTCAGCCATATCGTCTTATAATTTTCTCTCTATCTCGCTGCTTCTTCGACATCAAATGCCAGTCAACCATTAAAACGATCGTGTGGTGTAGAGCGATATAATAGAACAGACACTGATGTCAGTGGTGACCGAGTGTCATATGACCATACTGTGAAGAGAATCATTGACTCGTACTGTTCCTGAATTCCTGTGGGATTTTGACACGTGAGAAATATTTTTATGTTCACATGACACAAAAATTACAAATGCAAAAAGAAAATACATTCGAAATATATATATATATATATAGAGTTAACTTCAATTTTTCCCAATGAATTATCCAATTATTTTCTGATATATCTTCATTATTAAACATGAAAAACATTTGTATATTTGCAAAATTTGTGTACAAAAATTCAATCCCGTATTGAAAAAAAAAAAAAAAAAACAAACAAAAAATTATGTGAACTTCACAGGGTTGTATTCCGCAATATTTGAGCAATCCAACAGCGTTGGAATTAGTGGAAAAGAAAAAAAATTTAAATTGAAAGAGGTAGTTGACGATAATTTGATAAATATTTTGATCGACCCAGTCTCCGTCCCTCACTCTTGATCGCAGTCTACCTATATATACCCATACGACGTACCATGCTATTATCCATGGCGGCCAAACCACAAATCGGCTTTATATACATGATGGTGATAGGTGAGAGATTCTTGTGTCTCAAGTCACCATCAACCACTGGTGTGTGCTCGCACGATGGCGACTTGTCCAAAACGAAGGGTGCAGAATTCTTTTCATCTTTATTTCTCCCTCACTCCTCCTCATACTCACCTTTTTCACTCACCTTGTGTTCGGTTCACTCTCCCATATGATATTAAACACTATAATTATTATTTAAATTCCAGTAGGATGGCTCCCGGTGTTGCTTCAGTTGCCCCCCCCCCCCCCCCCCCCCCCCCCCCTCTTACTCGTTTATTCTCATCGTTGGCCATCTCTTTTACTCTTCTTTCATCAAAGCAAAATCATCCAGTGCCTCACTCTCTCTGCCTTCTTTTATCTACCTCTCACTCTATCCATCCTGGTCGTCGTCGTCGTCATCTCATATAAAGTCTTTTTGCTTCAACCATATATGCGTACTCTTATCATTCTCTTTGGCTTCTTTAAATTAGCTTTGGTTTCGCGCAGCGGCCGCGCGTGTAGGCGCGTCCAGTAAAACGGTCGCAACCCATATAGCATCAACAAACGCGCGCGCGGGATGATCATCCACCGTTGGGTGTGTATATATAGCAGAATGGAGCAGCGAGAAGTGGCCACGCCAACCATGGCCACCGTGGCATGGTTTATTGCTGAGACCTGACCCCATGTAATCACTATAAACTATACCTATACACCGTCTTCTTCTTCTTCAACGCGCGGCATCAGCTATATATATATATATGTATATACCTACGTGCCCGTATTAGGTGCCATTACGAGCGCACACGGGAAGAGAGACTGCACTACTCTCCTTCATCTTCTTCTCTTCTGCTCGTTTATATATCTATACGTGTATTTTTCTTCTTTTTCTTTATCATCTTCCACCTTACTCGATCCCTCTCAATTCTTTATCTGCCTCTTACGATTCTTCAATTTATCTTCGTTCACTTGATTTACCCAACGTTATATTTATTTGAATGATTTTCCCTTTTTTTTTGTTCACCCCTCTATTAAGGAGCAGTTTTGTAAAGTTAAGGGAAAAAAAAGTAGTGAAAATTGTCATAAAACTGTGTCTTGAATTTCATTCATCATTGATTCATTTTTTTTTTTTTTTCATAAATGCATACAACATTTGGCAAAAAACAATCCAAATAAAATGGTACACTGTCAACCTATTACAGTGGCTTCACCTCCTGATAAATCATCATCATATATATATATATGATATAGAAATGTGATTCCGAATGGTCGATTTATTTTATTCGAGAGCAAATAATCGAAGCGCAACAACGGGTACATCCACCCAAGTATATATATATATATATATATACTTGTATACATATATATTTACAACTCGATGGCTCCCCGGATGCAAATAATCCTTTCCGCGTGTGTTCATGACCGGGGCAAAAACAATGCGCCGGATTCAATACCGGTAGCAAAGCGCTCGGGGAGAGATCGTGCGTTGTGGGTGGGCCTGTTCGGACCGGCAATGACGGCAGTAGCTGAATGCATTCACGGTACCGTAGCCAGCGGCATCGCAGAGCAATAGCAGCATCGGTATCAGCACCAGCCACTACCAACCTCTATGAGAATGCAATACACTTATGGAAGACGAACGCATGCCAGCAATCGCTTTAAGCTACGTACACAATAATCCACTCCTAAACGATATGATTATTCATATATGCAATATTACATGCTATCAATACCAGTTTGATATAACCAACACTACGTCTCTATCAAATATAATTTATACCATTCACATTTTTATAATTCACAGTATACTGTTACATTATTTTAAAAATAATTTTTCAACATAAATTATCTAATTTAATGATCGGACGAGTTTGTTTTGGTAAGGAATTTTTTTTTTTCTTTTTGTTAGTGGATACAAAGGAGAATTGATGTGAAGGATGCTTTAACTGAGCAACGGGGTAGCCTGGTAGCAACCCAAGCCTGTTAAGAATATGCCTCTCATTTCACTTTTCTCCCCCTTTTCTCCTATATTCTCAAAATCGTACCCACTCGCTTGCGCTCATGGGCTTGTTATTATTTGTACTATTGTTAGGCTCGTGACTTGCAGCTCACGGGGTTCTTATATACATATAACCATAGTGTTTTTAGCCACAAACAGTGGACCTTACTACGCGCGCGAGACTTGTTGAGACCCGCCCACCAGAAAACAAACACACCGCCATGCGATGAGTGCGACTTATATGCGATCGCCTCTTGGTCAATGTTTTTTACCTCTTGTTCGTTTTCCACTTCTAAATGATGACTGGTTATGGTATTGAATTTTATTGTATTAACGAATTCATAACGCTGCAATATACATAGCAGACTTATTCCAGACATGAACACATTATATTCCTGATATTCGTTTGTCTCATTTATTTATTTTTTTTTTTTCTGTTTGCATGAATAAACATCTCGCGTGGTTGATTTTGAAGTGTCAGAGAGTAAAGGAAAAATAGTTTGGTGCGTCTGAAAACACTCGACGTGCCTCTGTGTGTGTGTGTGTATGCATTTATGTCTGCATACATAAGTAGTGGATGAGGAATGAAATAGCATAAAAGAGTTGAAGATGAAGGAATAGAAAAAGAAAAATGAGTGTGTGGATATACCTACCTACCTGTATATGACGACGATGACGACGACGACGATGATGATGATGATGATGATGAAAATCATTCTATTAGTCAGTGTGTACCACGCCTATAGCCATTGACCATATATACAAGCGGTGAGAGATACGTAATTGATTTTACGCAGTTCTCTCATGAGATTTTACGGTCAACACCCACGCGCTCACATAATGCCTTTTTACTCTCCAACGTGTTCGACGGTTGTGTATTTCATCAAGATTACCTCGACTGCTCATGTCGTATATTCTTTTTTTTTTTTTTTTATTCACTCCTTTACTTATTTTTATTCATTATTTTATTTATTTATTATTATTATTTATTTTTTTTTTTTCGGTAGTTAACTACTTACTGGATTTATATATGAAGTACTTTCTTACAACTTTGAAAATGAAGTGAAAGTGTGTAATGGACATTTTGCTGCAGCTGTGTGACATGTTTCCTGGTTGGAATTGAAAACCGTCAGGTTAATACTTCATGATAGCCACGCACTAGTTACCATCGTTGTGCCAGTCAGGTGAAATTGAAAGTTATTAGCTATATATTATATTTACTTACATGCCTACATGTATTTATATATATATATATATAAGAATTAATGTACATACTCACACGTAATGTCCTTATACATCAGAGTCAGGTGCAATTGAGTAATTATCACTTCCCTCGCACATATGTACAGCTAACAATTTTCCAATTGTATTTCTAACATGGAAGGAATGATTATTCGTTACAATATATCCCTCTTTTATTTTCTTGAGTATTAGCAGAAAAATACCATAAATTCCTCTCACGATAATTATTTTCTCTTCAAATTAATCACATTCTCCGAAACAATACCTGTCAACGTCGAACCATATAATTATCACCTCAATGTTTCATTTTTGTTTCACTTATTTTTCTTTCTCGTATATATATATATATATTTTTTTTTTTTTTCGTTAAAAACGATCGGTAAAAAATACTTTCGCTTTCATTCTTAGTTGGGTATCGGCATCAGAACGATCATCGATCCCAAGATCTCTTATCTCTCACCAATAATTCGGGCTGATTTTTTTCTTTTCTTTCCTTTTTCTCCAGCACAGGCAAAATGATCAGGGCGTGATTTTAACGATAAAGAATAGAAGACCCGACCACCCTTAAGGGCGTGTTGCAGTACCTACAACGACACCAAGAGCCTTTTTGCCTATTTCTTCTCTCTATTTTTTTTTTTTTTTCATTTTTTCACTCTCATCCAATGCACTTCGTCATTATGTGCACGTCAGTCAAAAGCCCTTTGCACCACCACTAACATCTTCTCAACCTTTTTTTTTTCTCCCAAGTAAATGGAGAGCGTTCGAGTTCTCGTCGTAACATCATTTATAACTTTTAAAATATTGTGGCACAACGCGTCACTTCATATTTGGAGCTTAAAATATAACTCTGGCGATATTTATCGCTTGTAGATTAACACAACGAGTGAAAAATATATATGCACGTATAGTTGTTGATGTTGTTGTTATTGTTGTTGTGTGATTGTCATTGTATATTTCATAGAATGTTTATTCCCTGCGGGGATGCCACAACAATACTATTGGACAATGAAAATTGTGCTACGATAATTTTCATTGTCGCGGATACTATCTCACTTTCATTCTTACTTTAATCTCATTTGTCACATAATCGTTTCTTTTCTGTATCCTCACCATACTCATATGCACAAGATTGAATCTATCGACATGTGTGATTTGAAATTGAATAGAAAATGTCAAACTCTGTGATCGCTCAATCATTTATTTTACGCATCAAATATAAAAAATAAATAAATATATTTATCCATTTATTTTTCTCTCCTCATTTTTCTATCGCAGTATAACAAATAACACACTTTCTCATCGTCGCGGGCGATCCCGATTTTATCGTAGTGGTAGGGGAAAAAGAAAAAAAAACCCCCGGTTCAATTCCCACACATAACCATCATATCTTTGACCGCAAAATGATATATACCATCCCCAGTTGATGCTTCAAATCACTCTATCATTCCGTGTGATATATTATTATTTCTATCAACCACCACACACTAATAATATTTTCACATCAATTCTGGGTATATTTCAATTATTTCCTGTAATTCATTACATAAATGATTGAAAATATGTCGATGATTCGATAGTTATGTAAAATAAATTATTCATTATGTCTATAATTATAGTACACAGCTCTATTAGTATTTTTATCTGAAAATTTATCAATGTCCGATATTGCTAAACATTTATTTACCTCTTAGCCCTTCCAAGATGCTCCAAAGGATTCGTATAAAGGATCGGAAATGACCACACTTAAGAAAAAATAAAATATAAAATAATATAAAGAAAAGAAATGATAAAAAGAAATACTTGCTAATAATAAAGCACGAAGGAGTGGACGCTGCATGTTTGACGCGTAGGCGAATGGAGTTAAGGCACCATAAGTGCCTCGCCCTTTTCTCTCTTCTCCTTCTCATACATACATACAGACATACATATATATATATATGTATATATAAATATCTTCGTTTATTTTCCACCTTCATTCACTTGGCGTCTAACGTCATATTCCTTTCTTTCTCTTCTGTATCTGTATGTGCCACTAACCCATAATTAGAGGCTTTTGCAAATTATATGCGCGAACGTGTGTGTCCCCTCGGTAAAATATCGGCTTAATAATAACAGTTGGAGAGCACTGGCAATTATCAGGACCCGCGAGGTGCATTGAGAGAGGACGGTTCACTTCTCTAACTTCTTTATATTTTTTTATTCCCTTTCATTCCCCTTCTATTTATTTATATTCGTATATGTCCGCGTGCCTTTTCGGGTGATCACACATAAGGAGGAACGAGGTTGCGTATATAGATACATACACAAAGGAAGAAGGTGGAGACACTGGAGGATGTGCACACCGGAAACGACGTGGGTGTCGAAGGGATAAGAATGAAAGAGGTAGAAGGTGAATTGTCGAAATAAATGTTAAGATGAAGCGGAAGAATATGGGGTGCAACATATACTGAGAGTCTCGAGACGCGCGTCGCAATTTTATAAGTATATAGACCTTTGTTTCAGCCTTTGACCTCAGCTCCAAATGCCAAAACAAAAATAAAAATAGAATAATAAATAAATAATAGAAATAGTACTATTGTCTTGACTGTTATCACGATGATTCGTTTTTTTGTTTCTCTTCTTTTACAAATCGTGATGGTGAAGATGTGGTTGCGGCGATACTGGTAAGGAATGAAAAATATTTCAAGAATAAAAGACACATCAGTTCTCGCTCTCGTCCAATCATCGTCGTCGTCGTCGTCGTCGCGTTGCCAACCCTCTTAGCAGCGTGTCTGATGTTTTGTCCGCCCGTAATTATACAGACTCGTTTTTCGCATCGCACTCTCTTGTGGGCATATATCTTTTTTTTTGTAAATAGTATATAGTGGCTTCTAGTAGTGGTGAAGATAAAACGAGAAGAAGAAGAAGAAATAGAAGATGAAGAACGAAGAAGAAGAAAGTAAAGGTGCGCGCGAGTGAGTCTATAACGCGCGACTTCTTGCGCGCTACTGCTGCCTTTTTATTGGCTAATTGGTAATTAAGCCAGGTTAAACAGCGGTCAGCCAACGCTTTCTTGTGACCAACATCGTTCCGCGACTCGCTAATTTAATTTGCGGTTTCGTCGCGTTCATCCATCGGGTCCTTATAGAAGCGTCTGGTACATATAGATAAATATATGTATAGCCCTTAACGATCCACAATATATACACCAGAGAGGGTTGGTCAGGTGAAAATATGAGGATGGATCGTTTAGGTATAGTCTTTTCTTGCTGCAACTCCTCCGCCCTTTTCTCCATCATAATATTTATACTACATCATCTCGCATATCACTTGGACCATTGGAGCACTCATTATAATTCTGCCTATCGTGCGATTTAATTGTTGATAGTTAAATTTTATTTCTCCGATCCTGCGTCGAGTGATGGAAATAAATATAATTAAAGAAATTTTCTACATAAATTCATTGCAAGGTAATATACACTCAGTGGAAGAATATTTTTAGCAATAATATTTTATATATATGCTTCCTATAAATTTTTTGGCCAAGTTTGTTTCTCATCGAAAATTTATTTGATATCAAATATAGGGTGTGCGTCGGATCAATTTTGCTCTCGTGGTTTGAAGATTCTAATTCATTTGATTTGTATTTTTTTTTTTTTTTTCTCCACCTAATGCAAAGCTGTCGATTTTATGACAGAAGTATTTTTATTAGCCAGTTGTATATCCCATAACTATATATCACTAATCATTCTTCGTTATACCAATAGACTGAGTACATTTAAATTCAAATATATTCAAACCATTCATTCATTTTTATATGATGTATAAATACCTTTATATGCTTCATTCATTCACAAGACTATTTTCTCTCCCACTATCGTTTTCTCCACCTCTGCCTCCTTCTCTGTTTATTCGATCGCATCTAAAAAATTGTTTCGCTCTCTCAGACTTGACCAAAAACGTGACAAGGCGCACACGCCCGCCAAAATGATGACTATACGAGTGTACATGTGAGCACAATAATCACTCAAGACGATGACACGCGACTTTCTAACGCTTCTTCTCCGCCTTCTCTTCGCTCCTCTGTGTAAACTTCCCCGAATGATGTTTACGTCGAGCGAGGGCGTTTTTTTATTTATTTTTTTTTTCTAAGAACGTCATTGCCTAAGAGTTCCCCATCAATCCCAATGTGTCCAAACAACTCGCGATCCTCATAACGATCGCGATTATGATTATTATAGTATTATCTTCGGGAAATCAAGAGCGTAGCTTGGTAAATCTTCAACTTGAACTGGGGATGCGTGATTTCGATTATATTGCCGCGCCTACTCCAAAATGCGACATAAGTAAAAATCAAAAAGAATAAAAAAGGAAAATTAAAATGCAGAGAAAAAAATTGTGGGGTATTGTGATTTTCTCGCGAGTGATATTCTCTCTGTCATCCTGATGTTATTACGTGTAGGAGGATAGGCGTGCACCTTACGATCGGGACGCACGGCGACACATGGCTGTGACGTAAATAGGATCGAGTGTGAGTATATATAAAAAGATGCATCTGAAGACGGAACTGCACGTCAGGTTGTGTAGGTAGAGGTGTATATGGATTTATACTAACTTGTTCGTTGTACAACCGGTCGTGCAAAAAAATATATTCATGGCAACGGTGATGAGGGGGAGAAGATTGAAGGGAGTCAATGGTCGTCGCACTGTCGCCCACTTTGATATAAAAATTAAAAAATATTGCTGGATATTTGCCCTTTGTTTCTGAACTGTTTTTGTTATTTAAGATTGAACTTTAATAACCTGGCTTTGATATATAACTGCATTAGATATATAGCTATGTAATGAAGAGTTACTCGTGCATATGTCTTGAGTGAATACAGTTGGCACTGACACTCGTGGAGCAGTTGTTGCAAACACTTGAAATTCTTGGCTCGAGATTTGATCAATTTATTAAATACAATCAAATATATATCTCAAGGATTTCATGGTAATTTTATTTGTATTGTGGGGCTGGCTACGAAATATATATATTGGAATATACATGTGTATATTTTTAATTTCATCAGGATATACAGACATGTGGTATAGAGAAGACAATGGAGACGTATAACTTTGCAGAAATAAATAAAAATAATAAAATGAAAATAAAAATAATGAATTGAGTAGGTGGATATGCTTGAACCGTACACACTACGTGATAATATATTGCGTCAAGGTATGCAAAAAGGATATAAATTGTATATTAATAATGAAACTCGTGGGTATATATGTATTTATGTTTATATTAAGGGAGTACTCGCTCGTAGAAGTCCCGAAAATCTATCACTCTCATGGAGTGTTCTGTATAGAAAGAAAAACCCACATCATTAATTTTTCTTACATATATTTTCTTTAACACAAATGGTCGGTAGGTAAAAATATATGGCTTTGTGAAAAATGTATTGAAAGTTGTTGCTATTCATTTATCGATCTTCGTTTTCGTTTTAGAATAATGATAAAAACACTGGAATGTGAAGGAACCGCCTCTTCTGACCTGCAACCGTTGATTAACTCAGCATAAGAAAATAGGAAAAAAGAAAATGGTTCCATATACAAAAACAATTAATATAAAATATTTCAACATGAAGTGAAAAATGTGAATGACCCCCTTTCATAAAATTGCACCCTTATTCAACATTGTATGGGGCTATAAATAATCCACCGCAGGTGAAAATAATGAATTATGTATAAATGTAATAGCCGTGTGCTCGTGATTTTGGAATTTCGCCATGTGGTATCTGTCGATCGGTAATGATAGGTAATTATTCGGAAACGATCAGGAGCTTCCACTTCTTCCACTGCTCCATTTCTCATTCATTCTTCTTCTTCATTATCTTATTCTTCACTGCAGTTTGTAACAATTCCTTAGCCAAAATATACAGCTGGGATTATATTATCAAACTCTCAAGAGATATTTAATGACTCGCATCGAATTTTGTATTTAATACTGAAGCAACAAGAAAACAAGAAACCGTGAAGTCTATTCAGCCAATGTATAATGCAAATGATCGTGGCTTATTTTATATATTCCCCTTCTCTATCTGAAGGGACTGCAACCGTTTTGAATTTTCTTCTCCATATTATATTCTCTGAAAATTCCTCGGCATCTTTATTGTAAATACACCCTGTGCTTTTCCCCATCTGAAACCACGCGGATTCTCTTAAATGGAACACGTGAAACGACAGAGACTGTATGGTATCACGAAGAAAAAACGAAATCGCAAGCAAGCAAGTGAGAGAACGCACAAAATTTAGGATAGGGGAGAGAGAGATGACAGTGGAAGCAGCTGAAAAAAAAGGAATAGGGCGGCATGCACGAGTGCCGCCCCCGATGGAAAAATTAATAGAATCATTTTACCGAGTCGCTTGGCTTCAGGGAAATATTACAGAGCAGTGTATAGATATGTATAAATGTGTACATGTATATATATATCCATATATTTGTAGGTAGGTGAAGTGAAGAAAAATTGAATGAGATGTGGCAGATTCCTTTTATTTATTTTCGTTATTATAAAAAATAATTTTCGGATATTTTCTATCTGTTCACTGATGTGATTTTTCATCTAACTACAGTTGACACATTTCATGTATTGGGAACCTTCGTGTATAAACAGCAATTCATGAAAATTTGTGCAATATTTTCATTTAAAACTAATACAGACAGAATAAACAAAATTTTCAACTATATGAATACATCCACCAGTACCCAGAACTATTAAATACATATAATATGCGTGTTGGGGCCACACTCTCCGAGGGAAGTTTTGCGTAGGTAGCGCGACGTCTTGACTACATCGTTCGCTGTGCGCACGAGGCCGTAAAGTTATGTTGAAAATGAGAATGATGATTTGAGACTATACGAGCATATACATATAGTAGACACGAGAGGCGATAGCTAGCTACGCGCATCTATTCCAAGGCATGACCCCGGAAACGACGCGATGAAACTTGCTATCTCGCAACTGGTGAAAAAGAAAGAGGAAAAGGATGAGAGCGAGAGAGCGTGTGTATAGTTCTCGCACCGCGTCGGGATGTCTGATGTGCAGTAGCGAGAAATGACGACGAGTAGACACACGGACGTACCGCGATTTTCTTCTTTCTTCTCTTCTTATTCTTCGTCGTTGTCTTGGATTTTTTTTTCTGTTCCTTTTTTTTTTTTGGGTTGTTGCTCGCGCGAGTATTATAGTGCTTGGGCATTGTGCTATTATCCTTGCACTATTACGCCGGCGTCAGTGGTAAAGAAAAGACGCTTTAGATGGTTATAAGACGAAGAGAGAGAGAGAGAGAGAGAGCAATGAGCGTCCACAAGACAAGAGCTCCTGGATACGTTTCATTGCGGTTAAAGCATCAAGCATACATAGCTTTTGTTACATGAAACTATTTTTCATCTTTTTCCCTTCTTTTTTTCTCCTCTCCATTCCATTTTTATTCCCATCCCGTCTTTTATATTTGAGCGCAAAAGACGTAGAGAATGAATAAAAAATAAAAAAAATAAACAACACGTCAAGCAACCACGATACACCCTATATATTGTTCGGCTACTTCTTATCTCCATACCCATTTACTGTAAATTTTCGCAATGAGAAAAAAAAAATGGGATAAGAGACAACACAACATTCACCCTTCGTTTTACTTCGGAAATAAATGTGTTTCTTTTTTAATTTATCTTTTCACACAGAGTGAGAGTCATATAACTGTCAAATGAATGTAGAGACTATTTATTTTATTGTTAACTATATTGGTATACTGACAATCGAGAGAAAATTTTCACAAACTTGATGGATTACTTTTATTTATTGCCTAGTTGACATGATTAGAATTTTTTCGTTTCATTTTCTCTGTACACTATATGGTGAAACACAGGATAATAATTTCTAGTTGAGTCTCTATGTACAACGTTTACACATCTGACTGCACTCATGTACACGTAGGTTTTCCATATACTCTCATATATGCAACACACACAGTATTGCCATTGTCCAACAATATTTTTTATTTGACTTGTCACCATTCATTTGTGACCCAACACCGCCTCTCGCGTCTCTCGCGTCGTCATTTAACGCCTCGCGATTTGTCGTCGGCTCTTATTTTTATTTATTTCTTCTTTTTTCCACCACTTTACGGTCACACTTGTACACTAATGTCCCATTGCCATATGTACATATATGCACAACGCCATATACGATCTCATCGCCCTCTCTCTCTCTCTCTCTCTCACACACACTCTGCCAGTCTCTCCTTCTGTTACATTCAAGCACACACGAGGGTCGTTATGTTTTATGGCTAATTGTTTTATTATCTTTGACATATTTCCAGTTTACAGCCACACGTCCCCCGCCGGTTTTGTTTCATGGCTGTCTATTGTGTGTGATGAATGTGACTTTATATCGTGCCTCATCTCCCACCATAAGGAAGAGAAAGCGCAATTATTTATATTATTTATTTTTAAATTTCACTTTGATCCAGAGCGAGTTTAAACATGTTTGGATTTTTTAAATCGATGATGTCTCGTTGTGTGTCGATTAGGGTCCACTCGCTAAATTATTTGAGGATAATATGGTGGACCCTCTTCAGTCGCATTGAGAACAAGAACAAGGATGAGATTCCATCACGAGCGAGTGTGCGCTCGCCAAGAAGCTTCGCGTAAGGCATTCCAATGCCAAAAGGACATCTATCACTATCCACCCTCTATATACGTATTCGTGTGCAAGCAATTGAGGCTTATATACTTGCACACACTCCTTTTTCCTTCTCTCCAACTGATGATCGTTTGGTCCGCCATGTCGTTATTCGGAAGATGTATATGTATATAGAGGAATATATGGAGCCACGCGTCGCCCTGGCCGATCAACGCATTGTAAGGGTAGAAAATTCTTTTTCCTTGAGGTATGCCAATAATATCGCTCTCCCGCACTTCTTTTTTTTTTTTTTCTTTTCATTTTATTTTCGTCACTCCACTCTCGAGTTTGATACACCCTCGATAAATATGTAGAAGAGATAAAGACATTTTTATATCATGACATTAGTTCGCGTAAAATTATTCGAAGAATAGAAAAGTTGCAATGATATGTGCTGCAACAGTTAGTGACGGGGATATATAGATATGGTTGAGAAGAAAGGATCGAATCAAGGGATGTGGTTAGAGAATCGAAATGGAGGGTTAGAATGCAACCGATGTTCACTTATTGGCGGCATGTCTGGCAGCATGGTGCGGCGTATAGAACCGACAAACACGCGACTTCAAATCCACCACCTTCAAACTATCCATCTTTCTCACTCGCCCACTCTTACACACGCTTTCCATATATATATATACATACATACAGATTGGTTTACACCATGAGATGTATATACGGAGTGTACATGAGTGCGTGGGAGAAGGAAAGAAAACATATATGGTCGCCCTTTCAGTGGAAACAGGTGGCGCTGAAACCACACACTGCTGTGGCTGCATAGCTGTCAAATATTGCGGTTACTTTTGAAATCGATCGTTGTCCAATTTTTATTTTCTCTCATACCCAAACATATATATATATATATACCATTGTTACACTATATAAGTTAATAAAAAATGATAAAATTGCCAGTATAAATTATTCCAATTAAAAAATATATATCTAATAGTTATGGAAAAAAAAAAAAAAATTGGATTCATTTTATTTCCCATCCAACACCCAATTTTTTTAAATTTAAAAATAACGATTATTATTTTTCACAAGTATATATTTTTTTACTCTTCAGTTAAATAGAATGAGGGAATACATATGATATATAAATGCGGCCTGAAGCACAATGTTGAAGAGCCTTTTCTGCCGACTTTTACCCTTCGGTCGCTCATTAGACAATTTAAGACACGTTACATCCCAATTCAGTCAGTCCATTATCCGAAACAACGTTGGTTTCTCAGAAGGGAGAATAACAGCGGCCGCGCGTCGTCCCAAAACCAAACCACCCCCCGCGCGCGCTCATCGCTCGACAGTGTATTTAATGGAGGTTTGCTCCAAGCAGCACCGAGCTTTTAACTCGTTTTCAACCGACCACAATATATATATATATATATATTTATATCTCTACACACACACACACACACATGCACCAATATAACAAGAGCAGTGAAAAATGAATGGCTGTGAGGGGGGTGACGATCGACCCCTCGAGCTAATAAACTTCGCTTTCCTCACGCGAGAGCCATCTCCGCAATTAACCTCTTCTTCTTTCGTATTTTGTCCCCTTATATCCTGCCATCACATTCACGCATTTTCTTCTTCATTATTTCACGATCATTTAAAAACTATTCATCACATCTTCACATTTATCTTATCGATTTTATTACATTCTTTTCACTTGAACAATATTTCATTACATCAATTATTATATAATAGTATCATTGAATATAATATCAATAACTATACGTAAATTATATAGATACAAGATATATTTCTATGATTTATGAAATTGTACTAGTATTAATTTTTTAAATAAAAGAAAATATTTGGTCAGCACGGCTGTAATTGTTTTAGCGCCTGCAGTGCTTGCGCATACACTTGTTCCTTTTGACTTTAGTACCTATACCTCGCACTCCCGTGTTCGTTCGCGCGATGCGTTCCAGACACGTAATGACATGTTGCAGAAACATGCGGTGAGCTAAACTCCATATATATTTATATAATATATGTGTATGTGTGCATTAGACCTGTGATGCAAAGACTATAAAGGCACTGAAAAAATTCTAAATTCAAAAATGAAGTGTATACATATCTACAAGTACATTATATATAACCATACAGTGATTTTACTCTCTCTCTCTCTCTCTCTCTATATATATACTTCTGATGGTTGTGAATGCATTTATTCCTAAAAAAAGAGACAGTATGGGTAGATATATGGATACGGACAAGGGGAAATGCAGAGACACACAAACGTGCGGTTCGCTAATGACCCCTAATCTCCACGAAATGCCATAATTGCTTTAAATTAACGATTGGGCGTAGGCAAGTCACGTGGACCATAGTAATCTACAATAGCTCGTGTATATTTGTGTGCGATACACATATTTTATTATTCATGCGTATATAAAAATAGAAATCGTATATATATATATACAAGCGAAGTTTTGAATAAACAAATTTTACGTTCATCCATTCATTTATTTATTTTTTTACTACGTGATCTGTTGACTAGATACACAAAAAAATGTGAGAAAAAGAAAATGAAAAGGAAAATTAATTGGATATATACCTCTTTAAAATGGTGAATAGAGTGGCGGGACACACTTTGGTACGTCAGGTGTTTCATGCCGGAGGCGCTCCCGCCAACCGCAAGGATTTGGGAAATGATAGCCCTCCCAACATCCATTACTGTTCCTGGCAACCCTTTTCTATATACTCATTTGATGACCGCAGGTATGCTCGGTATTTCAACGATCGAACGCGGTGCTTTCAGTGCAAGTGAGAGAGACAGATAGAGTGAATGAGTGCTAGGAAGCGAGAGAGAATAACGACGAACACAAGACGATGCGTGCGTGTTGATGCTTCATCTCCACTTTTGCTTCTATTTGGTCGTCGTTGTCGTTCAAAAACTCCATCACGCAGCAGCAAAACCAGTCACACTACCAAATTTTGAGATAATGTCACGCTCAATCGACGATCCCCAAATTGTATGAATACTATCATGCCAACAATTCCAAGATGAAAATAAATTCATACTTTTTTTTTAGTTTACGTGTAAACTCCAGTGGATTTACAATTTTATTCAGCGAGCCATTGAAATTATTACGTATTGGTAATTACATATTTTATACATAAACTGAATATGCTGAGTTTCTGATACAACTCTGCAGTGTAGGTAAAGATATCCTGGTGCTGATGAGGGTTATCTGTTCGAGCTAAAGCACAAGAATAAAATTCATCTACACTTATTGTATTTTTATTTAATATATACTATTATTGCAAACTCAGATGATTATTTTATCTGCTTCCGTTGCTTTTTGATCGGTGCTCGGACACTGAATATAAGCTCTATACATATATGTCGTGTACGCGGGAGGGCAGGGATTTACAGAAGCCCACGAACAAGATAAGGGGGTCGACGTGCAGCGCCGCACACTATACACACTACTACTGTGTCAGGGGCGGGCGGGCGGAAAGTAAGGACAAAAAAGCGGTAAGCGGTAAGTAGGACAGGTAACCACGCGATAAAGCGTACGACACCTGAAAGTTATGCGCCAGCACGCACGGAGTTGACTCAAGGGGGCTCTTCGTTAAAGAGAAAAAAAAATAAATAAATAAAAAAATAGTAGCCAACCGCGAAATAATGCCACGACCACGCGAATGCTATACATATATATATATATATACTATTGTCAACGAGCGAATTCCAACTTAGCAAAAGAGAAACTCACTTTTATGCTGAATAGGTATTTATTTTTTCCTTTTTTTTTTTTTTTTTTTTTCAATTTAATTTACTGTCGCGCAGAGATTTTGTTCTTATTTCCACTGCATTCAGAATCAAAAATATATTCACGTATTTATTTTGTGTATATATTTTGTCAGACAAATTATTATTATTATTTTTTTTCATCTACAAAATGTACCCATACATATAATATTTATTTGTCAATTTGAAAGTCGTGAATTTTGTGTTTAGCTGCAAAATTTACTCTCTTGACAGAGGTATACAAAACGAGTTTGCATATATTTATCTAAATGCTTTTTTTTTTTTTTTTTTTCCCCACCGCTCATGCAATGTGCCATCAGTTGTGGCAAGTGCTGAAAAGGGCGTATTCCAGAGCAACAGCGGCTGAAATCTCCTTTCTTTTGCGCGACATCACGTTTGAATGACGCCTCGTTAGCTGTTTCTTCACCATTTTCATATACATATAACCCAGAAACCGAAAATGTGAACGTTGAAATGTTGTCGACGTCTAAAAAAAAAAAAATAAAAATAAAGAATGAGGGAAAAAAATTCCAGTGAAAAAATAACGTGTTTACCTTTATAAAATGATTGCGTACTTCCAGAAAATTAAAAAAAAAAAAAAAAATGAAAGAAGAATTTTCTGGGCGACATATTTTACTTTGAATAAAGTGAAAAAATATTACACGCTGTAGGTATACAAATAAAAAAGAAGAATGAAAAAGAAGAAGATGTTTCTTTATAAAATTTGAGAGATGTGAAAAAAAATTCAGGGTCAGCACGTACCAATGATCCGTTGCGTTCTAAAATGTTTGGGATGACGATAAAACTATGCAAAATGAATAAAGATAAAAAAGTACAATAGGGGGCAAAAGAGGCTATATATATGTATACTACCAGAGCTCCAATATTACGTATTATACGCAAAGCGAAATTTTATTTATGAGTGAGTGGCCGGTTGGACCCGTGTCGCGTCGTTCTAATATTTTACATTTTCACTGAAATAAGAATTCATGTATATACGTGCGCGGTCTTTTGTGAATATGCGGGGCCTTTACACCGGAAAAAAAAAAAGTACTACTAAAACCGCATCATATAACCTCGAAAAAATATTTATAAACACAATAGTGATCTTATTCAATCAAGAGAAAAATCCTGACATCAAATATTTTTTACAAACGAATAAAAATAAATCACCAATTTTATTATTTAATTCCAACAAATAATTTTTTCATATTCATTTTCATGCACACACTGCAATATTGTCACTATGCGGAGCAGAGAAACTGAAACTAGTCCTTTCATAAATTTGTATTGAGGCCACCCACGATATTGAGCTCCATCAGACAACGAAAACCTACACACATAAGCATCTCGCGCCCTTGTCTGAACACGTACAGGCAATTATTATTATTTATTACACATGTCATCCGTAACGCCAGTGATTTTTCTTCCTCTCATTCCCTCAAAATATTAATACATATCTGCATCAACTTCTCTATTTCTTTCCTGTCTTTTCATATTGATACCAATCTTTTCTTCTTCTTCTTTTTTGTTTTTTCTTCCACTACCGACGTATCACAGATCAAATGAAGCTGAACTTGCGCCAGCCAACTGTTGTCGTTTGTGTACCTGTTACGAAATCATCCAGATGCTCATCGTCGTCCTCGTCTAAAATCTCCCGCCTCCATATTACATATTGTCGTGCGTCCTCCGCACATAATACTCTGTGAATCGCTTGCAAATAAATCTCGATTCGACTATATACATATTACGCGCGCACCATCAGAGACAAGAGATAAAATGAAACGAAAAATAATACGAAGGCGCGGTGTGTGTGTGTGTGTGAGCGGACAATGACAAGAAAATAAAAATAGTATTAAAAAATAAAATAAATATCAAGAGAGTATAGTTGCTAAAGGTGTTTCGTGACGCGGCGCATCTGCGTGTAACGCGCTCGCACACTTGAGTCACGTTGGATGCCTCGTGTGCACGTGTGGCCATGTATACGTTCTATAGAGAGCGGAGCAGAGAGTCTTTGAAAATCCCAAGATCAAAAGCGCAAGAGAGAAAGAATTATATATATGGGCGAGGGTCGCATGTTGCCCAACCGAAAATCTTTAGTAATACTTGACTCGACCGCGCGCGGTCGACCAACGAAGACGACGACGATCGATATGTATCAAGGATTTTTGGATTAACACGACGAGACTCGTTTTCGAAAATTAATTCCTTCGACATCCAGACGTGTATAGACGCGCGCGCGTGTCATTTACTTGAATAAAATGTATGATGTATAGAGTGGTTTATGGTATTATGGGCAAAAATGCGCATTCAAAATGACTTGAGGTAGATAACCTTGGCGTTATTATAAATACGCAATATATATATAAATTGAAATCGGAAATCATGACATTTGAACCCATCCACCTACCATGAACTCAGTTCGTCACCCTGTAAATATATATATATACAAAGTGACATATATATGTGTACGTATATTGTCCGGTATCGTCGTTTCTGTTCCTGTATATACATGTCTATCGTCATATCGTGCTTCATTGTTTCACGATGCATTTATTCCTCGCTCGCCTGACTACGGCCACCTTTTTCCGTCACACATATACACGCATACACATATAGATTGACTTCCGTCACTCTCAGGGGTCGCCTCGGGACAGGATATTGCTCGTCCAAATGTTTCTCATTTATTGTCTTCATGCTAATTTCCCAAGTGTTGAGGTGAATTTTTCCAATATTAACCAGACAAAATTTGCTGTTGAAATTATTTTTTTTTTCACAGTGAAAAAATTTCATACAAATTTTGGATTGATGAATCTGATAATTTTCCACCGCGTATCACTAGGTCATGACAAAGAGAATCACATTCGTTAAATTTTCAATATGGTCAACATCATCTTTTTTTTTTTATCATCGTTTTTATCGCAACAAAACAAATATTAAATTTTATTGTACTATTGTTATTGTAATAGAAATATTGTGTACCGTATACCTATACACAAGACGATGCTGTGATAAAAGTTTTTGGTTATAGTTCGGGGGGAAATGGAAATCGTGATTTTGTTTAATATATATATATATATAAACAGTTTTGGTAAGTTTCACCCGAGAGATTCGTTCGCTCGTGTCCTCTAGTCTTAACTTTTCGTCCATCTTATGCCAGAGTCTCTAGTGTGCACGGATACACCGCTTCTATATTCTTACTTTCTCTCTTTTTCTTACCTCAATATACACTCTTCCACCCGCTACACGCCCTACAGACAACGGCTTAATAAACCTAGGGACTTTCTTCCACGCTGCATTAACTCGAAACGTGACCTACCGAACACCAGTTTGTTCTTCCACGTTTTTGGTATGTGTCTATATTGTTCTATTTCACATATCCCAGCATCAACCCCATCTCGAATTAGCAAGAAAAAAACAACCACGAACGTTCTCATCATGAACTTCTCTATTAAAATCAACAAAAAAAAAAAAAAAAAAAGAAAGAGGGAAAAAAAAAAATCATGCATGAAGACAAGAGTGAAAAAACAGAACAAACAAAAAATAAAATAAATGTGTATATAGAAGACGAGAAAGTATTGATCTCACCCTCTCGAGGAACACCGTCCTCCTGTTCCCCCCTGGTAGTTGGCCTAACCTACCCCTTGTCCCCGTCACAGCCACCCCCTTGTCTTCCCCGCAGCCGTCGCTTGTTGTGTGTGCTGCATACCAATTTGCTTGATTTTTTTTTCTTCGACTTCTCTGCCCCTGTGTGTATCGTATATACTCAATCTCTTTCTCTCTATTTATTTCTTTCTTCCTCTCTTTCTATCGCTCTTTTGTCCACCCGACTTCCTGCCTGTCCTTATATACAACAGGACACGCGTATGTGTGTATATATTTATATATAGATTTTTTTCTTTTTACATAGCTATATACGAGATAGTGATGGCAAGTATGAAGGAACGCAATAGTGGCGACTGTGTGTACAACTTTGCGGCAACTATCTGACAGAAGGAAACCTGATATCGTTATATATATATGTATGTATATGTGTGTATCGTTGGAAAGCGGCGCCAATCATTGACGGTATTGCTTTGACGTCGCGACGACGAAGACGATCCATAAGATACTAACGGTAAACGGGGGGAAAAAAAAATTTCCTGATCTATTTTCAGAGTATTGCAGTTTTTATTTTCGAAATCGTTTTCTCTAAAATCAAGACTGGAGGATGAAACAATTTATGAATATAATACATTCGTTGATATTAGACAAATATCACACTCGTTGAGTGTATATATTTTGATTGTTCTCCCCCTTTGAACAACGTATATAACATATTCAAGAAAGTATTATTTATTCACTAGTTGTCGCGATGAATGGAGAGAAAAGAGTAATATAAAGACGAAGAGTGGATAAATGTGTGCGAAACAAACGGGTAAAAGGAATGAAAATGAGAGTGTCCAACCGAATGAGAAGAGGAAGTATATCTTGAATCGACGTTTCATAGTGGTGTACAGGATATATGTATATATAAATATATATCTATATGGTATGTATTACCGGATTTGAACTCAGAGATAAACCTGGCCTCGTCTGGAATCTTCTATTAGCAATTACACTTGTAATTGTTTCCTGCAATATGCATGGAAATAGTGGAATTATTTAAAAACCACCCTCCCAAACCTTCGAGGTTGAAATCCTCTGAAAGGACTCCCTTATTCTCGCTCTGTCTCTTTACTTCTTTCTTTTTTTTTTCTTTCCGATCTTATTTTCTTTCTTCATCGTTTTTGTCTTCTTATTTTTATGCTATTCTTTTTCATCCTCCACCAAACTCTCTCGTCGGAGCTTTCTCATTCTCTTCTCATCCGCTCGCTTTTTCTCTCCCTCTCTCACTCGACTTTTATTTTCTTTTCAATACTATATATATATATTTTTTTTCTCTCATTTTCTCACTCTAAAATCTCGACGAGTGCTAGAAAATACCTTGGATCCACAATCAACTGGCACAGTTGATGCTTAATGGACTGGATACAATTTATTTTGTAGTGGAAATAAGAAGCTAAATGTGCACATGTTGCATTTTTCATTATTACAAGATTTATAGTGAAAATTCAAAAAGCAGATTATATATAGATATCATTTTTTTCCGCCTTTTCTTTTTTTTTTTTTTAAATTCGGCTATTGCAAATGATTTATTTATTGCGTATAGATAACCGTTTGTCTTTCGGTACGGCAAAGTATATCCATATGTGCACGGTATAAGGACGTCGGGGGGTCCAACAGTAGCCTGCAATGCTGCGCTCCGACGCCAGGATATGCGAGAGCTGTTGCGTAGCACGGTGGCCATTGCATTATCATAACCGCATTCTCAGACCCACTCGCGCTCTCGCGCGCTTCGCAACCCCAATCTCTGCCAATCGAGTACCTATACGTATATATCAGTTATTATACAACCCGGACAAAACAAAAAAAAAAATGATTTAAATCAAATTTATTAATTTTAATTCAAGACACATTTCATATTTAATGCACAATCATTTTTTGACCTGAAACAAATTAACAATTATTTCAAATTGACAAATGGGACTGTGATATTGGGCGTAATCAACACACTGATCAGTTTTGAATAATTGGACGGCTGTTTTGATGTATATTGATTTATATTAATTGAAGTATTTATAAATACATATTTGATACTCAATTCGTGCGTTCCATTCCGATTTCTTTATTAAAGAGAACCAATTTCCATTGTCATCGTTCTTGATATTTATAAATCTGAATCAGCACAAAATACGTATCATGAATGACAATTATTTTTATACTTGAATCGAATTGTCGTCTGTTGTTTACATATGTAATTTACAAATACTGTACACATACTTACAGTCACATGCCCACACCCAACTCAACCAAGATTAATCGCTTTTGAAATACGTTCGAGACAGTCAATACGAGCCCACAATCGCATGAAAAATAAATAAATGAATGAACGAAAAAAAAAAAAAAAAACTGATGAAGGAAAAAAAAAAGAAAAAGAGAATCATCAAGCATTTTCTGGTGAACACGATGAGAAACCACGCGCCGAGGTTGCGCGGCTGCCGCCGCACGGTGCGCTCGTTAACGGTGACGCTTGATCGGTATGTGGGGTACAATGCGAGCGACAACACCACAAGGGGGATATACTCGAACGCGGTGGTATGGTATATGTATATAAAATAGCCCCCGGTATAAACCGCAACTTCGATGTACAACATGTCACCATTCCAACAGAGTGAAATCAACGTTTTTCTATAAGAGATCGACTTGAAGAAACTGGCATCACTATATACATATATAACATCATACAACCGATACAGTCTTGAACATGTTCAAACATGTATATGTACACGCACGATGACAACGCCAATGCAGTATGTATTCTTTTTTTTTTTTCTCTTCCTCTATATCTTTTTATTACTTGCTTTTCTCCGTGTGTGATGTGCTCGTCGTCGTTGTCGCCCGCGCCAACTCTCTCCGTTGCTTTCTTTCGGATCTTTATACGGACACCATAAGTGCACACACACATCACCCGCAAGAGGGGAAGAGAAAGATAAAAATGGAGGGAAACAGAATGCGAGAAGCACACAATCGAATGTCGAACTGTGTGCTCTCGCCGCTGCGTGCACACGATTTTAGGTCAAATCGTGATGCGAAAGCCAATCGTCATGATTCTATATATACACACTATCGATTCATTCGCGTGGCCAATAAGATCGTTATTATGTTGCAGCAGGTAATTATCGATATATTTGCGGTATTGTAGGAGAAAAGTGTCTCAATATAATGGGTAAGTGGTGAAAAAAAATTGTTACAAACATATTCGATAAATGTATAGATGATTCAAATTAATATAATTGAACAACAATCAATGTTTGAAAGCATCGTCAGATATACACACTTGTGTATATGATAGGTGTATATAAATAATTCTGTCAGACACTTTGATAAAGTGTCATGAAATGAGAAAAAACAACTTTTATTTGCGCACACACGATGAATTATAATTGCTTGTCCTGATCGAATGAATACATAACGAATTTTTTTTAGCACACTTCAATTTACACTTCATCCGAAGCGCACATTGCATTATATTGCAACTTTGTGACACCAATAT